>JZKD02S0068974.1:54781-68206 GCA_000966675.3 Picea glauca
TTTTCATTTTGAATCATCTTGTACTTGAACATTTAAGTGGGGTAAAAGGAGGTTGCCCCCTCAAAGAGGCTTATTATCTAAAATTATCTCTCTTTCAAGGCGTTGAGTACTTTTTTTGAGGATTTTCTATGGTATATTGATATTTGGTTCTTAACACATAACATCATATATCAGTGACATATTCTTAATAATAAACATTCACCATCATTGCGTGGTAGCCACAAACAATAAACCGATATATTCTAACCATCCATCACATGCATCAGAAACATAACATACATAAGAAACACATCAAGGCACAAGGTTTTAACATGGTTCACCCCAAACTGGGATACATCCACAACAATTGGATTATTATTCATTCATTCATTCATAATCTCCATTAAATTCATGCGTAATGCACTCATACATAGATATTCAGTTACAACCCAAACCTGCCCTAGCCATTCTATGTTGTAGTGCACACATACCTCTCGGCTGATATTAAACTCACTCACAACTCTCCTCAAAGTTTTATTCTCCAAGTGTTCACTCTTTGCTATCCATGACTTAATAATCCTTTCTACACAAAATGAATTACATATTTATAGTATTCTATTAGGGATAAGCATGTTACAACATGGTTACAAAGTGGACAAACTGTCCCAAAACTACCTAACTAACTCCCATTTCTTGCGTGCTAACTCCTTAAAATGTGTTATCTACTTTCCATGCATGTTTCTCCTTTGAAAAAATGTTGTGTGATTCACTTATACGTGATTCCCAAAACTTACCCAAAATATCCTTCTCCAACAGGCCCCTAATACTCACATGTGGCTTGTCTCGAGCCACTTATTCCTACTGTTGCTATCCCTTCACTGAAATCTTGGTCACCAATAATTTATGAAATGTTTACTTTAGTGGCTATCATCCCCTTCACCTATTCTTCTTTCTTTTCTAACTCTTTGGCTACCTACATTGTTATCAGGCCCTGGAGCTTCTCAATAGTCTCTTGGTTGGCTTGTTTCACCACTCCTTGTGCAATTGAGAGCTCTTTGACTACCTTGTATGCCTCTTCCTATAATAACTCTATATTCTTCCCAAGAGCCCGCTACTCTGCTCTCAGCTAGTTCATTTTGGAGTATAGCTTCTTGTTGTCTTCCATTTCTATCATCTTATCTTCTGGTGGAAAGATGCTCATTGTCTCCTTAAAATTTTGGGATTTCTCCTGCGTATCTTGAATCGTTTTCCCAATTGATTGTAACTCGACATCTTCTGTCAACCGAGTCCAAAATTATGTGCTTTATTCACAAGTTTTATCACACTCTACTCCTAAACTCTTGATATTATCAACAATCGTGTTCTCCATCTTCTCTGTTTTCTCTCTCTCCTCAGGTAGAGTACCTAGTATTGTGCGTGCTTCCAATTCTATAATATTTGAGAGGAAGCATTAACTACATTCATTGATCTTTGACACCTTCTATACTATTGGAGTATCAACCTCCATTGGTACTTCTGGAAGTTCCTTGTATCCTTGTTTGAATGCTTGCTACCTTATTTATGCCTTCTACGCAACCTCATCCATTTCCATGGTTACTCTATTGTATTCGAGATGCAAATCTATGTTCTCTATCATGACCTTAAACAACTCATTGGAGATCCTTTCAGTGCACAATTTGAGTTCTTTTATAACACTGACCTGCAATCCTTGTAAGATATTTATTGACAACTTTGAAAAATATAATTCAATGTGACTTAAGGCTTGTTCCTGTTCCTGCATCTTGGTCGATGTGAATTCTATCGCCCATGACACTATCTGTACCATATTGTGCTCTCTTGCTACTTCTAATGACTGAGAGACTATCGATCTCACTTATGTATTCTGTGTTGTGATTGTTTTCTGTGCTTGTTTATAACATCTGGCACAACTCATCCATATGCTATTGCATCTTTCTATTCATCTCCTCTTGTTGCTATGCTACATGCTTAAACACATCATCTGTAACTTCCTTAACATAATCACCAATATTTTCCAAATCATCCTCCGTCAGTGATTTTATATTCGATTCCTTCACAAAATTCCTCTTCTTTCTCTGTGGCACTGATATTCCTTTGTCGATATCTTTCCTCTAATCCCATGAGAATTTTACAATCTTCCCTTTGTCATTTACTTTCCTTTATTCTTATCCTCCGCTTGGTATTTCTTCACCATCTGGTTGTTGCATCTTTGGTTTCTTAGTCTCTATCGGTGTGAATTTCCAATCTGCATCCTAGTATTCCATTATTATTCCTAGTTATTCCTATGTTATCCTGTACTTTATGGCCATCCATTATTCTCTTGGATCCTTCTTTGCTTGAATGTAGAGATGGTGGTGATCTTCCTTGAACCATGCAACTGATTTATATGATTCTACTATCTATGGCTATATCTATGGTGTATCGTGAATACACTTCCTAATGGTCTCCTTGTAAATAAAAAAAATAATATTATTGTCTAACTATCGCTCCTTAGGGCAGTATGCCACAAGTTTTGATATCTTGTGACCAAGCATGCCTTGTCATTTTCTCCCAATTTTTTTGTATCATTTGGCTCCCTCCATGCTACTAATGCAATTAAAATTAATAACCACATGTAGTGAAATTTAATTCTTTTATCATGTGCCTCTTCATAGGCTATCAAGAAATGGTTGAGAAAAAATGTCTCCTAATTCATCTGCAGACCCTCGACACACTTCTCAGCTACCACTATTACTATCGCTGGTACTTGGTCCTTCTGACAGTTCCTTAAAAACTTACAGGCTAATATTTGTGTCAAAAACCTCACTGTAGGGTCACATATGCTCGCTACATCCAAACCATGCACTCGTCTGTGTGTATGAAACTTCTCTCTCATGATTTTTGATAAATCCTTCTCATTCGTCTTGTCTGAAAATAATAGTGAGGAATCCTCCCCTTGTGGTGGTAGTCTAGTAATTCACACAATCAAATCTGTGTCTAGGAAAACCGACCTATCGAGGCAGAAGTAACCTCTATGCACGCAACTCAAAAATATCTTCATGTAGGCGTTTATCTCTATGCTCTTGCCAAAATGTGGTATTTCAAATAAATCCAGGATATCAGCTTTCTCCAGCCCTATTTCCCACATTTGTGTATCTATCATGATCATCTATGTTTCTGTGCTAATGTATCTCTTCAAATACGTGCTCTGTGCTAGCTCTAAGAATTTCTTCTCATCCATAATATCATGGTATGCATACTTTAAATTTGATATCAAGCCTAACCTATATTTATCCATGATTACTCCAGGTGGTATTTTTGGCTCCACAAGAGGATACTTAGCATCTTTTGACAACCTGACTGGATTTGTTGTATCCATCCTTAGTGGTATGTAATCTCTTGGAAATCTTGTCTCTGATGAGGATGCTCCTGGGATTTCTTCAACTATAGGTACCGCTACTAGATAAATTTTCTATTTCCTTGGTGTTGATGCTGATGTCACTACTATCTTGGGTGGCACCATATTTCTCTACAATACTCTCCCTACGACAAACACCTGTAACTTTTCAACACTCTCTCAGCTCTGAAAATCCTCATCACTCGGCTCTCTATTCAAACTATAATCGACCATAACCTTACCACATCGATTGTTCTATTAATTTATAACCCAATGGAAGTGGTTAACCTATCTTTGCACCTAAACTTGCCATTTAATCCACTAGTGCTTTGCATTCAATACGTGTCTTCAACCTACATTAACTCTGAATCTTCCAGTGTATCTGGGTATATATCTGCCAATTTGTTATGATCTCCATAGTACTTTCCATTTATGACTACACGTCTCCACCATTTTGACATGATGTTTCCTCATAAATTATTTTTCCCATCATGTTTCCTCTTTAATGATCTTAGCTGTTATCGATGCGATCACCTCTCTCTATGAGATCTCCTTTCTATGTGACTTGCTTCCTCCTTCTGTGTTCCCTACTGCCTGCTTCTTTATTTTCCGTGACATTTTCCTGCTTATCGTGTTTACTTGCTAATCTTAACTCCTTTGAATTTCGTTTCACTCTGCAAATTTCTACTTCTTCCTTGAACCGTTTTCTTGTTTTTTCTGTTTTGTTTAATTTTTATTTATTTTTTTCTTTATTTTTCTATTTACTCTATAATACACTATAGTACACATTTTGTGTATTTCAGACTAGTGCGAGATGCAAGTGTGTCCCTGCACAGTTTCAACTAACTCCCATTAACTATCCCTTCCATGAATTCTCCATCCAACTTCTCCAGCTCAACAACACTTGATTTTGTCACATATCTGATCACATATGGGCCTAACCAATGCATCTAGAACTTCCCTAGATGTTGTAGAAACTTACTTTAATATAGTAATACTAAGTCTCCTATCTAAAAATTATTATGCTTGATATTTCTATCATTCCAAGCTTTCTCACACACTTTCTATACTCGTTAATGGAAATCTACAACAAAATGATCTTCTAATTCTATTAGTTATGATAGTCTCTTTTCCATTGCACCTGAATTTGTAAGCTCTGTCATCGCAACAATTCACAGACTTGATACTATGAATTCTATCAGCATAAAAAATTCTTGTCCATACGTCAACCTGAATGGAGTCTATCATGTCAACTTCTTTCTTGTGGTCCTATATGCCCATAACACTGCTGGAATATTCAAGTCCCAGTCATCCCGACCTATGTTGCAAACCTTTGTTAACGCATGTTCTAGGATCTTATTGGATTCTTCTATTGTACCATTTTCTTGAGGATGGTATGGTGTACTCTTTTGATGATGGATTTGAAATTCCTATGCCAATGTTTCAATCATTCTATTCATAAAGTGAGTTCCTTGATCACTCATAAGTAATCTTGGGCATCCAAACCTTATGCCTACATTTTTGACCAAAAAATGATGTCTCTGTGATACAGTCTTTGAATGGCTTTGCCTTGGCCCATATGGTTAAATAGTCTATTGCAGTAATTATGTACCTAGCTCCCAACCTCTTAACTGGTGGATTAATTGGCCCAAAAAATTCCACTACACATTGTTATC
The DNA here is from genome assembly GCA_000966675.3 of Picea glauca. Classification (NCBI taxonomy): domain Eukaryota; kingdom Viridiplantae; phylum Streptophyta; class Pinopsida; order Pinales; family Pinaceae; genus Picea; species Picea glauca. Next base: position 59,831 of record JZKD02S0068974.1, read on the forward strand.
ACTGAAATTTCATCCGCAAATGGTTATAGGAATCCAACATCTCCAAACACCTATTAGTTCATCCATGGCCCAAAAAATGCATTTCCAAAGGGCACAAAACTATACAACTAGTTATAAAATCAACATGCACTACGAATACAAACGAAGCACGCGCACATGCGCCAGGCGGAAATGCCAGAAAATCACACATGCACCCGATGCGCGACTGTGGACGCAAAAAACCACGCACACCTCAGGACGATGCATTTATGATTTTGGTCATCCTCCCACCCACTTCTGGTTCAACTCCCAAGTCAATTTGACCCTCAAATCCAAACTGAATCCGAGTGGGGGGTTGGTCGAAGACCTAGAGGTTCCCTAAATGGCTCCTTGTTCACACTAAAGAATGGTTGAATAATGCCTCAAAGTTTTGCTATAAAAAGAGGCCATGGGTGCACTATATTTCCAAGAATCTATTTGTATTGTTATGCTGCCTATATTCTCTTGTAAGGAACCTCTTTCCTCATTAGAGCATACAAGCACCATTTCATTGAGCTATTCACATCATCTCTTGAGTGAATGAGCTTTGGATTTCTTCACCTTTTCCTTCTAGTTTTCTATTTGTAAGAAGATCTCAATCATTGGGGGTTCAAGATCCCTCCCTTGGAAGAAGAGGGGACCCATAAGTCTCCCTTTCTCTTTGGTGTTTGCCCACTAATACAATCTATCCATTGGTGGCATGAATATTGTTTATTTTTTATTCTACTTTCCTTATGCACTTTAATTTAGTTTCCTTAGTTGTTTATTTGTTTCTTGTGCTTGATGTGTTTAAATCCTACACTCATTTCTGTCCTGTCTAGCTAACCCAACTAGACTTGTAAGTGTCCTTCTTTTGCTCATTTAGGTGACGAAAATGATACAACAGATTGGCGACTCCACTGGGGATAGGTATCAATTTCTTCCCCTTTTGGGTTGTTTGAGCACTTCGTTTTGGATTATTTAACTTGCATGAACCATAAAAAACCCAAGCCTGCCTGCAAAAAGATAAATTCAGAGTTGAGCTAAGAGAATTTCATCCGAAATTTTCTTCCCGGCCATGTAACAGAAAGTGCACGGGTTTTTTAGCCCACATGCGCGCCTTCTGAGCACGTGGGTCAAGAGAATATTGTTCCTAAGAACCTTCTGTGCACCTGCGCCAACATATCATTTTTTATTTGCGCATTGGTGCCACATGCGCCTCTGTCTACTCTGCGACCCACACATCTGTCCAAAAATTCAAACATTGTAAGGGTTTTTGTGATATGTTGAAGGCCCATAGCCTTCTTAATCTTGATTCTATGCAAATTGTAATATGCACCACACTTGGATTCCCTCTTAACATGAAGGGTTAGTCAAAACATAGGCACTTAGGGGGTTAAAATCCATATTTATCCTCTTTTTTTCTTTCATTTTTCCACATGGATGGTTTTCTTTGATTAAAGTTAAGTTGGAATCATTCTATATCACATATAATAACACTTGCATTGGGACCAGAAATTGAACGTCAATCATTGAGTATGCTCTTCTCTCGCGCCATAGAGCGATCTTGAGAATCAGAAAAATGGTCGAGGGAAAATTTCATCTCCCTTAAAGACAAAATCTTTAGGAGAGGACAACAGCCCCCTCAAGACTCCTCTTAGTTTCTTTTTCAAACACATCTTAAATTTGTAAGGGCCCATACATGCCCACATTCTACAAAGATAGGATAGTTTTGAATCTACTTTCTTAGATTACATCACTAGGGGAGTTTAAAGGTTTGTGTAACGGTCCCATACATGCCCACATGTCCACAATCTAGGATAGTATTTTGAAGCTTTCTTAGATTAAATCACACTAGGGAGTTAAAGGATTGGTAAGGACCCATATGTCCACATGCTAGTTTTCTAAGGACTTTAAAATTCCACAAGGTTGTACTAATGGCATCTAGTAAATTAGGTAATCAAGACTTTTAAGGACCACACGAATTCCACATGCTACAAGGTGACACCTAACTTATTAAAAATTTGGCACACTTTCACTTGCTCACACACAAAGTCACTACTCACTCACATAGTTTCATCTATAATCGTGGAGGTTGAAGTAAGTTTCCTCCAAAGGGATTCCGAAACACCCCACCCTTTTCTTGACGAGACTATTCACTCCCACTTAATATCAATGAGATTGGTTCACACCCCCAATCTCTCAAACAACCACATCTAATTTTTTTCTAAAAACTCACTAAGTTTTCCTGCACAGAAGGTGCCAAAATAAATTTTTTAGTCTAGGTAGGATCTCGAGGATAGGCATCCAAATAACTCCCCGTTATCTGGTTCTCACATCTTCAAACATTAGAAGTTGACAAATAGGGAACTTTTAAATCCTCCAAGTCAAGTGTTCCTACACCATAAGGCAGGGAGATACCCATGAAAGGTCGAAGGCCAAGGTCCATTTGTTCTGTGCATCCCCCCTTGAGGCACCCACCTCTTGGACGGGATCCATCCCGTGACCCATTTCTGAGGCCGAAAATCTAAATGCCACACTTTGACCGAGGTACCTAGTGACCAAATTTTAGGACATCTACCCAGGTGGAAATTGTGGGCTGCAATTGCACCTTGATCAGATTTTGTGTGGCTATTGGGAAATATCACCAGCTCTTTCGGGACATGCACCCTCTACCCCTCATTATAACTGATTGTTTCATCCTTCACTAGTTCCTCTTTTGGTGGCTTCAGACCCCACTGTTGAGTGCTATTGGAAGGTCCAATGCTATTTTGAGAGGAAGGACATTACGTCTTTTAAGACACGATCATTTGTTTTCTTTGTTCTCCCACACGGACAAAATCCACCTATCCACATGTATGCTTCTTTTTCAAAAGATTTATGTATGATACCCTTGTGATTACATACGATTATGAGATATATCGTGAAGTTCCAAAATTATAACAAATAATCTTTCTCATTTTATTACTCTCATCACCATTCGCACACATCCAGTTTGCTAGTCGGACATCATAGGGGACCCACATAATCCTCGTCGTTCCATACGCTTGCTAAATATCCCTCCTATTCTAGGGGGAGTTCCTAGTCTTGCCAACTCATCGACTCCACCTTCTCACACCCCTGTGAGTGCTACTGTGTTAGGATCAACTTTACTTGGTTCCACTTTACTTGGGTCCACTTCTCAAGGTCAACCATCCACTCACTCTCCTTTACAAGGAAGCGGGGGGAAAACTTATTCCCAAGGGGGAAGTACAACCCCACCTAACCCCCCTCATGGGTCAGATACACACATCACTTACACCATGGTTGGAACTAACCCTCCACCACCACTCCAAATGCCATACTTGGCTTCTCTCAACATACTGGATCTGAGTAAGCTCACAAATGATCTTATATTGCACAACCCCACATGGCCTGCAATGCCTACCAAAATACCTTCTGACATCCCCAAGTTTGAAGGAAAGGCAGGAGACGACCCTGCCAACCATGTCATGACCTTCCACTTATGGTGCTCTTCAAACAACATCATTGACAACTCCATCCGATTAAGGTTATTTCAATGCACACTCACTAGCCCATCAGCCAAGTGGTATGTAGATGAAAAATCAGGGTCCCATGTGACTTTTGAATCTTTGGCCAAAGCATTTTTGACCTTATTTCAATTACCAATCTTCCATGACAATGGTCTTGAACTTCTATGCAAGTTTAAACAATAATCCGCCACTCATATCTCCAACCACATTCACAAGTGGCGTAGACGATGCAATTTATGCAAAGCCGAAACCACCAAGCAATAATGCCTTGATTGGTTTCTCAGATCACTTGTCTCCCTCCTTTCCAAAGATGTGGCTTCCACATTTCCCCAATCTAAAGAGGAAGCCATCAACAAGTCTCAACAATATGACCTCATCTATGCACAATCAGGATACTTATACATGGTAGTACCTTATGCCCCGAGACCCATATCATTCAGCCAGGACAAACCTGGGATGTCTCACTCAGCGGATGGATTGATTGGTACCACAACACACCACAATCCACACCCCCAACAACCACCTATGTATGGTACACCTAAATATCCACCGGTATATGGAGGACCCCCTTAGTATCCTCCTCCCCCTTATCAACAACCATACCCTGTTGCCCTTCCTCCACCCATAAGTGGACCCCCGCTGACACCCACAATGCATCCGACTATTCAACCAAGTTCTTGTAACCCTGTCAGGCTTCTATATTAAAGATTTTAATGACCTGAAAACACTGAATTTTCAAACCAGGGTAAGTAAACTTAGAGCTGCTACACTGTATGTGCGGGTAAGATTCTAATTCTAACGACTAATCTTAGAAGGAAACACAAACTCACTCTAGAAACTGAATCCTAATGACTATCCCGAAACTTATCATTTCCTGTTTAATTCATCAAAAGAGAACAATTCTATGCTTAAGTGCAGATGCTTCTATTTCTATTCTAAGGAGATTTCACAAGACTATATACCACTATCTTTAATCATCTAATCATCACTATTTCTATCTAAGCCATAACAGAAAGATTATTTCCTAAGATTCTTTTAATCTAAATATCGAAAATAAATCTAACTCTATCTACAAGAAGAATAAAGAAATATCCTACTTACCCTACTGGTACTGGAAGCTTCCTCTAATTCAATTGCAACCTAACTATCCTAACAAAGCAGAGTAATCTAACTATCCTAACAAAGCAAAGTAAATTCAAACTCTAAGTTACGTTCAGATTGAAAACTGGAAACAAAGAAAACCTAGTTCATGCTCTAAACTCTATAGGAATCAACCATGCTTTCAACACTCATCAACGTAGCAGATATTAATATGTTGGAAATGATACAATTGAAGAATAATTTAAGAAAGAATCTGAACAAGTTAATTCCCAAACTCTAAGCTAACATGCATGCAAATCATAAGATACTGAAATAAACTAAATCTAAGATAGAGAAAAGCAGCGACTTGAACCTGTTTGGCGGGCCCAACCAAAAGGTACAATCGCCGAAAGGAAAAACCAGAACTACTCAATCATTCTACGCAAACACTGTTCATGCTTCACACTCCATTTACTCAGAAGAAATAACTCAAATCGTATGATAGTAAAGTAACATAACGCAAAGGCAGATTGTATTAACATAAATGTATCTCATAGCATAACATAACCCAACCTTTCTTAGGAGTGATCTTTTGTTTATATAGATCCTCCTCAAAAAAAGTTTAAAGCAACAATACATTAATTCAAATGGATCCCAGATCCGAAAATAACTCGAAATCAGTTTAAAAATGGTCTTCACATCTTCGTGCCACGCAGTGTCACGAAGTGTGAGTCATGAAGTATTACAACTCTGTTCTATAATTTTTCCTTCAATCAGCATATGAGTGATCACTCCATCTATCATGTAAATCGCACTGTCTTCCACTCTGGACATAATGAGCGGATCTTTAGCAGCTTCGTTGGTATCTCCACGGGGTGCGAGCTGGTACCTGGTACTGGCAAATTCTGTTTCAAATAGAAATAGTACCTAACTCAAGCCACATTAGTTTCAATATTAATTTAAAGCATCAAAATACATAAAAATAACTTGAAACGTAAAAATACCTTGAGTAGCCCCATTGAATGGTAAAGAGATGTCAAGTGTATCACAACAAGGACAAAAGGGGTGGTACTGGGTATGGAAATGGAGGTCTTTGGAATATAATATAGGCAAAAACATGATCAAAACTGGAGACCAACATGCCCCCAAACTGAATTCTTTGCCTATCCTCAGGCAACAAAAAGTCAAAGACTGGTAGCAATCAGAGTGTTACAGCAGCTGCAACCAACATCTGTAACTTCCCATGTTTCTTCAGGTTTCTAATTTATTTCTTGAGGACTCGGTTGATGATGATATGCTTCCTAGCAGTCTTCTGTAGTCTCCTGTTCCTTTGGAAAAGACCCTTATTCTTCTGTTTTAATCTTTCAATTTTGGACAAGAGATGAGTCACCCTGACTTTCATGAGTTCATTCTCTATTTTTACATGTCGATCCAATACAGTGTACTCATGTAGCTTCTCCTTCAACTTGTTATTCTTTCTTTCTAGTCTGGCTACCATTGGTTTCAAGGATCAACTGGAGGAAATTTCACAGTAGGTTTCAAATGTTTTATCATGTCCTGGTTGTGGTCGAGGACTGGATGCATGAGTGAACTCGTCTGGACTTTGAGCAGGGGTGTCAACTGGATCAGAATGATGATCTGGAATGAGTTCAGGAGTGAAATCATCTGGACTTCATTCATAGGTGTCAACTGGATCGAAATTGTCAACTGGGCTAGGTTCAGGAGTGAACTCTCTATGTATCCGAGAAGGGGTACCTGTTGGTACTCGAATTGGCTCATTCTGCTCAATTCCTTTGGGCGCAGTAGCCTGCCGATCCAGTTTATGGGTTTTTCGAATTAATTGGGACAGAGTCCAAGTCATTTCAGAGGGCTCTAGAGCCTCTTCATGATCATCCACACTTTCTAACCTCTCCTGTGGTGGGTAACTGGGCACAGAGTTATCCATGCCTGACAATGTGCTTTTACATTTCCGTTTTGGATTCCTCCTGGGTTTTTCAGTCAACTCTACCAGTTCTTCCATGTCAATAATGTTCACAACAGCTAGGGAGGAACTCAGGATTTCAATGTTTGCCTCTGTAGGAGTAGTGTTTTTATAGTTTCATTATTGGTTTCCACTCCATCAGACCCAAGAGCATCAAATGAATGTTCTGAATTAGGGTCTCCAATACTGGCTTCAATTGTGCTATCGGGTATGTCCTTAGGGTTAGCACAGACTTTGGTTGGGGTTTTAACCCTCTTTTTCCTAGTGTTCAACTTCTTCTATGGGGGAGTAGGCTTAACACTCCTATCTTTAGACTTGGCAGAGGCTAGGGTTTTTATAGTGAACATATCCCAAGTTTCTTTCTTCTTGGACAGTGCAGACTTAATCAATATCTTAACAAGACCAAAATGAAATAGACTTCCACGAAAATCTTTGGCCTTTCGTACCTGTTCGGCCATCTTTTTTAAAATTTTCAACAGAAAGAAAGGTATGTTCAACAGATGATTACCTTTGAAGTGTAATAGGAGTCGGTTATGGCAGGGAAATATGATGGTATATCGTCCTTCACACATGAGGTAACGTTAGAGGATGGCTAACAATTGAGCCCACTGTGGTTCCAACCATGACCGCAATGTTCCCTCGGACCACTGTGTTTCCCAGTACCGTGGTTTCAAAAGATGCGTACAAAGATTTTTATCAACAGACTGACCCTTTTTCCATCTCTGACCAGTGGTGGGCAGTTGAATTGCTTCCGAAATAAATCTCTCTGTGACTTCGAACTCGAGCTCGCCCACTTTAGCGAATCCACCTTGAAAATGCAGAGCAAATTGAAGCATAATTGCATCATTATATACATCGAATTTCCTTAGAAACGGATCCCATCCTGCCTTCTTAAAAATATCTCTGGTTGCCTCATACTTCGGAAGGGCCTCTAAGTCCGTATATGTCTCCGGTTCATGGCGATTTTCCACCATGGTTCCACTTGATATCACAGGGAAGGTATATAGGTGAGCAACGCAATTTGGATGAGGGCGACGAAGAAAGAGAATGTGATGAAGGAAGTAGTCGGGAGGAATAGCATAAGAGAACATTTGAATTGTTGTGGGAATCGATAGTGTGTCAGAAAATGCTGATAATCGTACATGAGTGCAGAGTGTTATCATATACGAGTCATGTCGAATTCAGCTCCGGTAATGTTGTTTATTTTCATGATATGAAATGTCGAGGTGGATTGGTTCATTAGGTATAGGTCATGGGTATGATTAAACATTATGGAGTAAACAACGCATCCTTAGTTCAAACTATTAATATGCAAATTAATACAGTAAATCAACATGAACTAAGCATACCTGAGTTAAATTACCTATCCCCATTGTTATGCAAGTCTTGCTGTAGAATTTTTTCTTTTGAAGTCAAGTCTGGATCTGAAGGGCGTGAAAATTGTAATTTCTCTTGTATCTGTAGCTGATGAACTCTGTGCTGGTACTGACTGGTACTGATGAAACAATCAGGAATCTGCAGAGAAATTTGAACCAATAATATCCTGCTGAGAAAAACTTCCTATTTATAACAACAATTTATCTGATGATGATCCCTGAACCTGGATTTTGTTTTGTCTTGAAAAAGATCAACTGAAATCATGTCTTCAACAACTTCAAAGCTTCTAACTGATGGTACAATTCTGATTTGTGTGAATGAATGTTCTGGAGTCGAACACAAACATAAATCATCGGATTACCGGCCATTAATGAATGCCGTTAACCGATGCGAGATGACCCACCAGTG
>JZKD02S0068974.1:92705-106248 GCA_000966675.3 Picea glauca
GTGATGTATGACTCTGACCCAAATAATGCAAGGATATGATGAAATAGAATTCATTTCATTCGATGAATCCTAGTTATGGGAGAGAGAGAACAATTTCCGAATCAATCTCAATACTGCAATGCAAATGCAATATTCAATTTCCTTTCAAATGCTAATGCAAACAATCATGTATCAATGAACAATTGCAATATGTCTCTTTCAAAACTTCAATACTCTTAAAACTTTGATTTTCATTGTTCTCGCAAAAAAGAAAAAACAAAACTTGAAAGAAAACATGCAGTTCACTTTCCAAGAAGAACTTGGAATAATAAGAAAAGAAAACCAAATTATTCAGACTCAAACAAACAACCCAAGCCAATACTTTCAATGAAAGCAAAAACAAAAGCAAACCAAGGAGCTTCTCAATGCAAATGAAAAAAATTGTCCTTTCGAACAAACAAGTACAAGAGAAACACCAAACACTCAACTCTCAACCAATCCCTGGTTCTCAGCAAGTCAGATACACTCAACTCCAGAAATCAGAGAGAATGACAATGGCAACAAAAGATAAGAAAAGAAAGTCAAGTTTCAAAAGCAAGAAAAACCTAGAAAACCTAGATCAGTTCCAGCAAGCCAATTAAAGAAAAAGATATGTAAGTCACTGATGTAATAAGCCAAAGAGGTCTAAATCAACAAATATGAGCTATTGATAAAGTCAAATTGTAGATTCAAAAAATTTCAAAAACTGTTCGTAGACCAGTGTGGAACACAGTGCGAGAAACTATGGTTCTCGCATGCCACTTTGATGCAACATGCGAACTATCCGCACTGAAATGTATATGCAGAGTGCGAAATATCAAGGTTCTCGCAGGATGCAAATGAGCACAGTGCGAGAATCCCTGAAACTAATGAAAATTTCGAAAATGCAAGTAAAAATCAATCTGGCTTATAGACCCAGAAGGTCTCTCAGGGTATCCTGAGGACTCAGAGACTAAAAAATCAAGAGAAAAATGCAAATAGAGAAAATGGCCACAAAAAGTTCAAAAACCAAAAAGACAAAAGGGATAGTTCCCCAGTGGAGTCGCCAATTTTGTTATAGGATAAATCCATGAGTGTAGACACAAACCGATCTCCCTAGATCCACCTGGTATCTAGAACAAAACAGGACAGAATAATACACTTTCCCTAGATCTAGCCTATTGAATGAACTAAGAGATAAGGGTTACGGACATACCTTGTGAATGCTTTCCTTATATCTCTGTTGTTCCAAGCTTTGCTCCAATGCTCTCGTCCCATCCAGATCACAACAAAACGAACCAATCGAAGTAAAGGCAGATTAAGATATTCAATGACTAATCTATACATGTGATCAAGTAATCATGTAATAAAGTGACATCATCTTTATGGGAAAGGGACATATTGCTGTATTAATTGGATTGAAAGTGAAACTTACAACCTGAGCCTTGATTTCATAGGTCTCCTTTCGATGGCTTCCGGCTCTGACACACACACTTGCTCATGTATGAAGAAAATCAACTACTTGTGATGACCTTGTTGTCGTCTCTTGTTGCTGTAGCATCAGTCCTCCACACAATCTTGCACTGATTCTCTAATCAATCTCTTGCTAACTTGTTGCTTTCTTAACTTCTATTAACCCTTTCCATGAGTAATCTCCTCAATATATAGGAAGAGATAGATTAGTTACTTGGATAGGGAATGATCCCAAGATATCTGGAATTCTAGTACTTGAATAACCACTCGAACGCCAACTCACCCTTCTAGAAGATTCCCTTCTAGAAGGTTCGAGATATTTATATTTTTCCCCTTTAAGAGAATGGTCGCACCCTAATCATGAGTACAGTGTGAGAATTTCGCACTCCAGCTTAAGGTAGCCTGCAGGAAACATGCATTCCCGCAGGTGAATATATAAGAAGCCTGCGAACATGTTTTAAAGTGTGAATTTTGGAAGAAGACAACTGTAACTTTTCTCAGGAAAGTGTTCTTGGTAAAGAGCTTGATCTTCCATTATCATAACATCATCATGGCATCATCATAATGACCAAATTTGTGGATAACACTCCACTTTCTTGTTCTCAGCTTTCCAGCTATCCTTTTTCTAAGGTTTCCCGTTCTTTGAATTTCGGGAGTGTTCCTGCTGAGTTTTCTCCTCCTGGAGAGATCCTTGTCACTCCTCCCTCCCTAGAAGCTGTGCCTCAGTACAGACCTCAGACCTCAAAAGGTTTTACCACCCCCCTTGTTGCTACTATTACTACTTAGAAGGAATCATCTGCACATTCAAGTCCCTTAACTCTCTCTCTGTTTTCCCCGTTGTCTCCCTCTCCTTCAAGCAACTCTCTTCCGATATCTCCTCTTCACACTTATTCTCCTCCAGGATCTCCACTACCTAATATTCCTATGGATGGAGCTAATCCTCATCTGAATAGAATGGATTCCATAGTTTCTTCTCAATACGTTCCCTTGATCCTACCTCAACCTATGCATCCTCTCCCTGCTGGAGACTACTTGAAATACATGCCGAAATTCACTGGCGAAGAAGACGTAACTGCAGAAGAGCACCTGGATGCTTTCTATAGTTATGAAGACAATCTAAACATTGAACATGAAGATGTCTGGATGAGAGTCTTCGTCCAGAGCCTAGATGGCGATGTAAGGAAATGGTTTAGAGGATTGGCCCCCGGATCTATTGCTAGGATTGAAGCCTTGGATAGTGTTTTCCTGAGGCAGTGGGGAGATAGAAAAGACTTCATGTATTACATAACATAGTTCGGGTCTCTGAAGAAAGTGGAAGGAGAATCTGTCTTTGATTTCTCCAAAAGATTCAATAACATGTATAACAAGATTCCTACAGAAGTAAAGCCCTCAGAAGCCTCTGCCCAAATTTCCTACGCTGGTGCTTTCGACCCTGACTTCTGTCTTTTATTGAGAGAAAGAAGAGCCACCTCCTTAGCTCAAATGCAAGATGAAGCCATAGAAGTGGAATCCAACATATTAGCAGCTGACATACTGAGGAGCAAGACCGACGCAGACAGAAGAAAGGGAAAGTCCGAAGCCTCAACTTCTGGCCCATCATTGCCTCACACTCAAGTGAATGAACTGACTCAGGTGATGAAGTTTTTGTCCGAAGAAATGGAAAGATTGAAAGTGGAAAGGAAGCAAATGAATAAAGTCCCTCAAAATGCTGAAATCAAAGGAGGATTAAGGAGGCCAAACAATATCTCTCCCCCCACTATGCACAGAGAGAAGGGAAGAGACAGAGAGGACCAGAGAATTCAGGCTCCTTTCCAAAACAATTTTATGACCAAAGAAGAAGAAGGGGAGACAGATGAGCTTGACCCTGAAATCCACTACTTAGGAGACACTCTTCCTTTTCCTCATCTCACTCAAGCAGCTTATGAGGAGTCCCTCATGAATAGTCAACTAAATGAATTAAGCAAGGGAGACAAGGCTAGCGGCGGCCGAGGCAGGTATAACCTGAGGTCCGACAAAAAGACAACAACACCCAATATTCCTGAGCAGTCCTCTAGAACAGAGAAGCTTGCTAACGAAGTAGAAGACAGTCACAGAGGTAATAAGGCTCAACCCCTCCCTCCCATTGTCCACCATCATGTTCCTGAAATAAGAGAAATTCCAAAGATTACATCTTCTTTTAGCTTTGAGCATGAAATTCAAAAGATCAAAATCCCTGTCCCCCTCACCGAGCTAATTAAACATGAAGGATTTAAGAAAAAATTCATTGAACTTTTGCAGTCTGAAGCCTCATCCCCTCCCACAAACTCCATAAACCTCCAAGATGAAAAGTCAGTGGTTGTCCTAGGACCCATGGTAGAAGATAGAGATGACTCACCCCCCCCTTTCTACACGTCCTTGAACATACATGATAAAGTGCTTCACAACTGCTTAATGGATTCAGGGGCCTCTCACAATCTCATGCCCAAAACCATCATGGAAGAGCTAGGGTTAGAAGTCACCAGAGCCTATCATGACCTCTATTCCTTTGAATCCAGGAGGGTGCAATGTTTGGGAGTCATTAAGGACCTGGTATTTTCTTTGTTTCAGCTGCCCATGAAAGGTATGGTCATGGATATTGTGGTAGCTGATGTTCCCCCCAAGTTTGGCATGCTGTTGTCAAGGTCTTGAATTAAGCGACTTGGAGGGATGTTACATATGGATCTCACATATGCCACCGTTCCAGTTTTTGGAGGGGAACACAGGAGGTTGTACAGAGAAGCCCAACTAGCCTATATTGTCAGTGAGGAAGTGAACCCCACAAATCACCCCATCTTTGCACTTGACACTGACTTAGGGTCTAGTTTGTTACAGATTACTGAAACTCCTGAGGCCCCTTTACAGATCAGAAAGCAACCCATTCTTAATCAGGAGATGCCTCCTCCTACCACCTCTCTTTGGAAGATGTTCTTTGATGGAGCTTCCTCTAGCGTAGGTGCAGGTGTTGGAGTGGTATTCATATCACCCTGTCGAGAGACCATATCTCTGTCATACAAGCTGGAATTCGAAGTCACCAATAATGTGGCAGAGTATGAAGATCTTATCCTGGGTATGCGGGCTGCGAAAGAATTGGGAATTAAGGAAATGGATGTGTTTGGAGATGCATAATTAATCATCCAACAGGTCAAAAATGTTTATCAGGCCAAACATCCTCGACTCAGGAATTACAGGAACGAGGTATGGGACCTAGTGGATAATTTATTCTTGGATTTCAATATTTCCTTCATTCCAAGAGAAGAAAATGCTTCATCCAACTTTTTAGCTGTCACAACTAGTTTGCTCGAAGTTCCTTCGCCACCTATGGTCAGATCAGATGTTGAAATAAAATACAGACCTTCTGTACCAGACAATGTCAAGCATTGGAAGGTATTCGAAGATGATTTGGAAATCAAAAAATTTCTCCAATCTGTTGATGATTTCTCTGCATTACATATTGACGAAGATCCTGACATAGAAGGGGACCCTCACCCTGAGGAGTTTTTGAATAAAATTTCTAATCATCAGATCATTCAATTGCCGAGCAATTACATCCCGAGAGGACTAGTCCCGTTAGAAATATTGTTCGATGGGAATGATGTGGCAGTGAAGGGAAGAATTTCAGGTGATTATGATGACACAGCCGAGTGCAACATTGGCACACCAGAGGAACCCAAGTTTGTCAAGTTGTCAAGAAGTTTGACAGGGGAACAGAGGAGTGAATATACTGAGCTGCTGAGAGAGTTTGCCGATGTGTTTGCATGGACCTATGAAGACCTCAAGACGTATGACACATCTGTCATTGAGCACAAGATCCCACTGAAAGAAGAGGCTAAGCCATTCAAACAAAAGCTAAGGAAAATAAATCCCATGTTGCTACCTGTCATGGAGAAAGAAGTGAAGAAGCTGCTAGATGCCCAAATCATTGTCCCCTTGAGATATTCTGACTGGGTGGCCAATTTGGTCCCGATAAGGAAGAAAAGTGGTGAAATCAGACTCTGTGTTGATTTTAGGAACCTGAACATGAGCTCAAGGAAAGACAATTATCCACTGCCCAACATGGAACACATACTGCAGAGGGTAACCGATGCATCTAGGATATCCATGATTGACGGTTTCTCTGGTTACAATCAGATATCAGTCATGTCAGAGGACAAAGAAAAAACAACCTTCACCACTCCTTGGGGCACATTCATGTATGCAAAAATGCCTTTTGGGTTGATGAATGCAGGAGCCACGTTCCAACGAGCCATGGACATAGCCTTCATCGGGGAGAAAGATAATTTTGTGGTGATCTACCTTGATGACATAACAGTCTTCTCCAAGACTGATAAAGAGCACCGCTGCCACTTGAAGAAGGTTTTCCTGAAGTGTCGGAGGTATGGCCTATCTTTAAACCCCAAGAAATCGTTTTTTGATATGAAGGAGGGGAAGCTATTGGGCCATATAGTATCAACATAGGGGGTGAGAATTGATCCTAGCAGGGTGGAAGCAATTCAGACACTCTCACTTCCCAGATCTAAGAAAGAGGTTCAAGCATTTTTGGGGAGATTTAATTTTCTGATAAGATTCGTCTCAAATTTTTCCGAGCTGGTGAGACACATCACAGCCATGCTGAGGAAGTGAAATGAAGTAAAGTGGACCACTGAACCCAGGGGATATTTTATCCAAATAAAGAAGGCGTTGACTGAGGCACCTGTGCTAATCAGTCCTGATTATTCCAAAGATTTTATGATATTTTCTTTTTCTTCCTGTGATACAATAGCGATAGTTTTGTTGCAGAAAAATGATCAAGGGCGAGAGCAGCCCATTGCTTTCTATAGCAGGGCATTAAGAGATGCAGAGATTCGGTACGAAATCATGGAAAAGCAGGCCTATGCATTGGTGAAATATCTCAAAGCTTTCAGGATCTATGTCTTGCACTCAAAGATCATTGCATATGTCACTTCAACCTCTGTGAAGGACATTCTTATACATCCTAACATAGACGGGAGAAGAGGTAAATGGATCTCCAAGATCCTAGAGTTTGATCTGGAGATTAAGCCCACCAAGTTGATAAAGGGGCAAGGTTTGGCCAAGTTGCTGGCTGAATCCAATTGCAAGGCCTTGGGAATTAAATTCATCAATGAGCAAGCTGAGCCATCCAACAAGTATTCCCAAGGCACCCTATCACTAGTGTCATGCCCCTGGTACAAGGATATCTTGCATTTTCTGCAAGAATTAAAACCCCCTCATGGATTGGGAAAAAGTAAGGCCAGGGATTTAAAGCTCAAAGCAGTCAAATATTGCCTCATTGACCAAGCCTTGTACTGGAAAGACCCTCTGGGGGTATTACTAAGGTGTCTGGACCCGCAACAAGCCCATAAGGTTATGTTCGATTTCCATAGCGGTCTCTGCGGAGGTCATCATTTTTGGAAGACCACAGCTCACAAGATCCTCCGGGCTGGGTATTACTAGCCCACCTTATTTTCTGATGTCTGCAGAGAGATCAGAGCTTGCATCAAATGCCAGAAGTTTTCAAGAAATCAACAACTCAAATCTCTACCATTAAAGCCCGTAGTAGTTTCAGTGCCCTTTCAACAGTGGGGATTGGACTTCATCGGAGAAATTCATCCTCCCTCAAGTGGCCAACACAGATGGATTATGATTGCGACCGACTATTTCACTAAATGGATAGAAGCTGTCCCTACTAGAAGCACTTCTCACAAAGTGATTATCATCTTCCTAGAAGATATTATAGCCAGGTTTGCTTGCCCCAGCAGAATTGTCACTGTTAATGCCTCCCCCTTTCGGTCTGTGCCTCTGGTTAAGTTCTGTGAACAGTTTGAGATTTCACTGGTTCACTCTACTCCCTATTATCCTCAAGGAAACAGACTGGAAGAGTCCTCCAATAAAATCCTAATCAAGCTCATCAAGAAGCTACTGGAGGACAATAAAAGGTCCTGGGACTCAAAGCTCAAATTTTCTCTTTGCGCTGATCAGGTGACAACCAAGAAATCCCTGGGCATCTCACCTTTCCAACTTGTTTACGGAATAGAGGTCGTTTTCCCTACTCATCTCGCCTTATCTGTGGCGAATTTTCTCCAGGACTTTGAAGGAGAACCTAACCATGTGGTTAGAAGGATTCATCATATGGTGGAAGTGCAGCAGATCAGAGAACAGGTCATGGACAGGGCCTATAATCACCAGTAGAAGATCAAATAGGCTTTTGACAAGAAGAGCAAAAAGAAAGAATTCGAGCAGGGAGATCTGGTACTCAGATGGGATGCACCCAAGTAGGACAGGGGCAAGCACAGTAAGTTTGATGCCCTCTGGTTTGGGCCTTTCAAGATCCTTGAAGTATTTTCAAACAACACTTACAGGTTGCAGGATCTAGAAGGCAAAGAAGTTTTTAGCAGCCCAGTGAATGGGAATTTCTTAAAAAAATGTTTTCTGTGAGCCTCAATCGGCTCTTTTTGTTTTGTAAATATTGTTTTTGTTTTAAGCCTAATAAATGACTCCATAGCCCAACAGCAAAGGCACTGAATCTGCAAAAGAGTTCTTAGAGCATCACAGGGGCGACTCTATCCCCCATGGAGCCGAATGTTAGCGATATTTCTGGTAATGGGGATAAAATAAGAAGGAAGGGGTAAAAAACCCACTTGTCCTAGGTTTGGAATGATAATGCTCCCGTGGTAAGCGACAAGCAAGTATGGGCAACAGAGATTCGCGTGCCCAGATCAAAGGTGCATATAGGATTCTGGACCCCCCCCGCCATCCTACCTTTAAGCCGAGGGGGGGGGTCCGGAATCGAGGGCGCAAATCTTAAACGGTCCTGATCAGAGCGCCCAGATCAACGACGCTCACATGATCCCATCCTCCTCAGCTGCTCTATGTTTAACTAACATGGGCCCTTTCTCGGTTATGTCGTCCTCCTAAGCCGCCTCTCCCCTGTTGCCATGTGTCATCTGTCTATCTCCTCTTTAGTCCAGGTGGTCCCTTCTCCATATCATCATTCATTTACCACCCACCATGTGTCCCTCTCCTTTCCACGATAGCCTCCATTAGAATGTGCCCATTGTATCTCATCACCTTCCCTCTCTACATATCGCCTTCCGCCATGTAGCTTCCCCTGTCACCTCCCTCACACCTCATCACTCCTTATTCCACCCTCACGGCTCGGGCGCCACCACCTCCCGTTATGCACCCCATCCTTTGCGCTGGCCTCTACGTCTATTCATATTCTCGTTCAACTAATCCATGTGGCAGATCGAAAGGTCTTCCATGTCTCAAAGGTGCCGATTTGGTCGGGCCATCCTCAATCCCGATGAAGCAGTTATTGAAACAGTTGGTGGTGGTTGGACATCGCCTCCACCATAATGGGAAAGTCTGGCGACGAATTAAAGGCACGTCGATTCACCTACTGAATTGCCAGGAGTTAGGTTGCGTATGCCATATTTGCACGATCATTCAAAGATTGCAGTTGCAGATTTTCAGAGGCCATGCAGATGCAAAGTTTTAATGCAACGTCTCAGTTTTGTCGCTGTTGTTGTTTTGAGTATATGTAGGCGTTTTCACCATTTTTGGTATCTATCGATGGTAGAGCACAACTTCCGACTGTAAAGCTTTAACTTGATTCTAGTTTCCTGGTTATGCATCTGTATCTGGGATTTCTTGTTTTATGACAAACAGTTTTCTTACTCCGTCTATGTTTTCGTCTCATACCAGGGAGTTCATGATTGAATGATTCGCTTGAATTGTTGCAGTTTTGTTATGATAAAGGATTTGTTGTTACATTACTGTATTCTCTGGTCTTCTATGTTTGAATGTAAGAGGATCTTGCGTTTGGGCGCTTTCTTCTCTAGTCTGTTAGAAACCTGATGTTTATGATAGACCTTCGCACTCTTCTCATACAAGTCTTCCCACTGCTCACCCTTTATTACAACTCACTGTTTGAAGTTTATCTAAGACCCCATTTTCCCATGCATGCCTGGTCTGGTTTCATAGTTGATACGATATTGTTCTGAGTTTTCTTCCATTTGATCATCCCCTTATAAAAAATCGTGACATTAAATTGATGGGTGTCAGGCTTTGCTCTTGCAAGCAATCCAGGAGTGACTTCTGACGCTAACAGGTATTAAAGGGTTGCGAACCAAATTCGCATGTGCCATATATTCAAATTATGGCCATTACACCCACCATGGCCCCGCGCTACCTCAATTTTGGCAGACACTAACGACGGTATGCCAAAGCTTTTAGCAAGAACCCCCTCCATCCGCGTCATCTTAAAAACATGTCATTGACATTCACTATGTCATAACCTCAATCAATGAACATATGAGATTTCCTTGCTCTCTAATCACTTGATCATTTCACATACCAATGTCCTATGATCATTAAATGCAGGCATCGCCAAATGGCCCTTATTCAAAATCCTACACTCCGTCACTGCTAGAGGTACCAATGATTACCCCTACTCCATCCACTGATGTTGTACATACCATCTCTCTTGAGCCTAAGGAACTCCCTACTCTTCCATGGTTCCTAGATATCTTATATGAGGATTTGCCCCCAAATCCCCCCAATTCTCCAGTTCATTTCCCCATGGAAAGTTTACGCCCGACTACCATTTTCAACCCACAGTATCTCAATATTTGGTTTATGTCGAGAAAACCATCACAACCCCCTTGCGTCATCCCCCCTACCTCTTCACCACCAGAAGACAACCAAATGGTGACAGTCACCAATGTTACTCCCCTGGATCTGTTATATTCTCAACAGTTCCACTGCGATGAAGACATCCTCACAGAATTAACTACCCCCGATTTCCCATGGGATCCGCTCCATCACAGAGTGCTCTTTCTTTCATAGGAATCCTTTACGCTTCCTAACCAAAACTCCATATATGAAATCGAAACCAAACTTTTTCTCCCATCAGGGCATATAGACTGGTTCAATAATCCTATCCCTGCCCCTGATTCTTTTGAAGAAGGCAACATGGCCAACATTTCCCCCACTGTCAAAATCGATATTTCCATCAAACCTAGAATTGTAGAGGAAATCACCATTGGTGCCGCATGCTCTCCTAAACAACTTATAACTTACAAAGCCCTTTTCTAGGAATACCAGGACATTTTTTCCTGGTCGTACACAGAGATGTCCAACCTTGATCCCTCTATTGTCGGACATCATATAGACACATGGCCTGATATCACACCTGTACGACAAAAGCAACGTCCACTACACCCATCCAAAGTGGAAGACATCAAATCCAAAATTGAAAAATTACACGCTGTCGGGTTCACATACCCCATCGCATATATATCATGGGTATCCAACCCTATCCCTGTTAACAAAAAACAAGGCACTATTCATGTCTGTACTGATTTTTGCAACCTCAATCACGCTTATCCCAAAGACAATTTTCCTTTTCCAACGCCCTTTATCGACTAAATTATCGATGATTGTGCTGACCACGAGGCTTTGTCCTTCATGGACAGTTTCTTTGGCTACAACCAAATTCAGATTCACCCAGCCAATCAATACAAAACCGCATTCACTACCCCCTGGGGTACATTTTCATATTGTGTCATGCCTTTTGGCCTCAAGAACGCTGGTGCAACTTTCCAATGGGCCATGACTTACATTTTTCTTGATCTAGCTCATATCATCCTCACATACTTGGATGAACTCACCGCTTGATCCAAGAAACACACTCAACATCTTGATGATTTACGGATCATCTTCCAAAGGTGTCGTCAATACAATATCCGCTTGAACCCCCTCAAGTGTGTATTCTGTGTCACTGTTGGATGCCTCCTTAGGTTCATCGTTTCCCAACACGACATCACTGTGGACCCCCTCAAGGTCCAAGCCATCATAGAAATTCCCCCCCCTTGAAATTTATGCCATCTGCAAAGTTTACAAGGCAAAGCTAACTTTTTACGCTGCTTTGTCCCCAATTACGCCACTCGTGCACACAGTTTCCTTTGCCTCTTACGCCATGATATCCCATTTTGATGGGATGAACATGCCCAAACCGATTTTGATGATCTAAAAGAGGCACTCTCCAATGCCCCTTTGATTAGTCCACCTGACTAGGACCACGACTATATCCTCTACTTATCGACCTCAGTCGTCTCAGTAGCCGGAGTTCTCATCCAACTAGGGGATGATGACAGTGAGCATGTAATTTACTATATTAGTAAAAATATTTTAGGGCCACCCTTGAAATACAATCACGGAGAGAAACATGCCCTTGCAATTGTCCTCGCAGTCTAGAAACTACACCATTACATTCTTCTTCGAACTACCAAGTCGTAGCCTATTCCAACCCTATGCAATACTTGCTCAGTCGGCAAAAAATTAATGGAAAATTTTCCTGGTGGATCTTTATCCTTCAGGAGTATGACCTCAGATTTTCAACACCCAAGAGCAAGAAATCCCTCATCCTCGCCAAACACATTACAAAATTTCCCCCCGATACTACCAGTTCTCCCGTCAATACAGACTTCCCCGACAAACATCTCTTTTACATCCCCTCGAATGATCCCTGGTATGACGATCTCCTTGTCTACCTCCGAACACAAAAGTTTGGAAATCACCTCTCCCGAGATGATCGTCGACGTATTCTCCACTAGGCCCCTTGGTACCTCCTTATTGGTGACATATTATATCAATGAGGGGTCGACACCATACTCCGTCGCTGTTTGACCATCGACGAAGCTGACAGAGTTCTAAATGATTGCCACAACGACGCTTGTGGTGGCCACCTCTTCGGGATGTCCACTCACGTGGCAGGCTGACGTCATCGGATGATGTGGCAAGCTGACAGGACGTACGGACGGGCTGACGCAGCATGACAGGTGGCAGTACGGTGATCAACGTGGCAGTTGACATGGAAAAGGTGTTTTCCAACCAGGGGTTGACACGTGTCCAGCTTCGATTGGTTGGTAAGGGTGCCACGTGGCCCAGTCAAGGGCTGCCATGTGGCACCCCATTATTGGTTCATAGGTTGCAATGTAAAAGTTTGGTTGGCATCACCGAGGTTCGAACACGGGACCTCCGGGCAGGCAAAGGACTGGCAACTCTGGGATAGCCACGACGCCGGCCGGTGGGACTTGTTATGTAAACGGGCAATGCTATATTTAAGTTGTATGGGAGTTTTCATACGGCGGGGAAAGGGCCGGGGCTTAGCCCCAGCCCTCGACGCCGAACCTTCACATGCAACCGTTACCCAATGTTTAACGCGCGGAGGGTTGGCACGTGGGCCTATCCATTCGCCAACGGACCAGGAGCTGAACCGACGAGGGCGCGGGAGGTTGGCCCGTGGCCCTATTAATATGCCATGCGACCAGGATTAACATCGGAGAAAGGGGCCAGCGCTATGGCGCATGGCCATATAGCGTCCCATGTGACCTATCAAAGGGGGCCGCGCCCAGAATTTGGGGGCTTAAGGCCCAATAAACTATTAAAAGTGGGTTTTTCTATAGTAATTGTTTTTTTTTCAATTAACTATGCCTATTTTTAGCAGATTTACTCCATTTTTGGGGGATATTGGGCATTTTTGGAGGCCAGATTCTTGGAGGAAGTTGGGGATGTGAAAACAACTCCATTGCTATATAAACCAGGCCTATTTGAGGCCAATGGACAGTCATTCAGAGCATATTTATGCTGAAGGAAATCCAAGCCAAAGTCAGTTTGATGCAGGGAAGCCTTTGAGGTGGAAATGCTGTCGGATCGTTTCTGGGAGCTTGGAGCATCATTTTTGCATGTCGTTTCTTTCATTGGGTTCTAGATATCTGGGAGAACAAGACCAGATCAGTCTTGTAGCCATTTGGCATTGATGAGATGTAATTTTGAGCACTTGAGCAGAAATAAAGAAGCCTCCCCCATAGGAAAAAGGCCCGGAGACGTAGGCAAACATTGTGCCGAACTCCGTTATCAACCTGCGTTCTTATGGTTTGTTGTCATTTATTTATTTCAGATCTGCACATGTGTATTTGAATGGCATAATCCTCTTCTTTCCTCATTCTTTCAATAATTTCTCAAAATGGTTAATTAATTCATGCAAGTAAAACTC
>JZKD02S0068974.1:107309-121179 GCA_000966675.3 Picea glauca
GATAGATCTTAAGCAAGAACAAGACATGATTATTGAGTGGAAAATTAATCATAAATTGCTTCAAGATAAACTTATGTCGTGAAAATACTTCAAGTATATCAGTTCATTTGCAGTCATTTTTTTGATGTTATCATTAGCAACGTTTGGGACATGGATGATAGTGGCTTCAATAAAATGTAACAGGGTTGCAATGGCTAACAATGTACTTTCAGTTGTCATAATTGTATTACAGCTGATCTTGATGAGACAGGTGCAAAGGACAGAGTTCAGAGACAGAGGACAAGCCGGGTGGCCTATCCCGAGCTTTTTAACTGGTCAGTAACCTTTTGGGGACCAAAAGGTCTTTTTGTGGGGAGGTGTGATCCGAAATCGAATCCAGAAGCCTGATAGGGCTTGAAAAATGCTCAAAAATGAAAGTGCTCGGAATGCGACGAAACCTATGCCATTGCGTCCGTCTCGTCTTCTTGATTCCGGTGGTATATTTACTTCGTCAAACGGAGTCCGTATGGAGAAGATATCGCGTTCTGTCCGAAAAGTCAAACAGGCAAAAAAGGGGACGACTGTAGAAGTCCGTACAGTCCACGTGGCACGTCCGTACAACTGACATGGCACATCCATACAAATGATGTGGTAGGGCCGTATAGCTGACGTGGTGGCTCCAGAAGGCGACACATGGCAGACCGTACGGAGGACACATGGCATCACCAGGACGCGACACGTGTCATACGGATTTGGCATTTTCGGCGTACGATTGGACCAGTACGGAGGTGACACGTGTCACCACTGACAGGGTGACACGTGGCAGGCTGACGTCATCGGATGACATGGCAAGCTGACAGGACGTACGGACGGGCTGACGCAGCATGACAGGTGGCAGTACGGCGATCAACGTGGCAGTTGACATGGAAAAGACGTGGTCCAACCAGGGGTTGACACGTGTCCAGCTTCGATTGGTTGGTAAGGGTGCCACGTGGCCCAGTCAAGGGCTGCCACGTGGCACCCCATTATTGGTTCGTAGGTTGCAATGTAAAAGTTTGGTTGGCATCGCCGAGGTTCGAACACGGGACCTCCGGGCAGGCAAAGGACCGACAACTCTGGGCTAGCCACGGCGCCAGCCGGTGGGACTTGTTATGTAAACGGGCAATGCTATATTTATGTTGTATGGGAGTTTTCATACGACGGGGAAAGGGCCGGGGCTTAGCCCCAGCCCTCGGCACCGAACCGTCACATGTAACCATTACCCAATGTTTAACGTGCGGAGGGTTGGCCCGTGGGCCTATCCATTCGCCAACGGACCAGAAGCTGAACCGACGAGGGCGCGGGAGGTTGGCCCGTGGCCCTATTAATATGCCATGTGACCAGGATTAACGCCGGAGAAAGGGGCCAACGCTATGGCACGTGGCCATATAGCGTCCCATGTGACCTATCAAAGGGGGCCGCGCCCGGAATTTGGGGGCTTAAGGCCCAATAAACTATTAAAAGTGGGGTTTTCTATAGTAATTGGTTTTTTTTCAATTAACTATGCCTATTTTTAGCAGATTTACTCCATTTTTGGGGGATATTGGGCATTTTTGGAGGCCAGATTCTTGGAGGAAGTTGGGGATGTGAAACCAACTCCATTGCTATATAAACCAGGCCTGTTTGAGGCCAATGGACAGTCATTCAGAGAAGAGTTATGCTGAAGGAAAGCCAAGCCAAAGTCAGTTTGATGCAGGGAAGCCTTTGAGGTGGAAACGTTGTTGGATCGTTTCTGGGAGCTTGGAGCATCAGTTTTGCATGTCGTTTCTTTCATTGGGTTCTAGAGATCTAGGAGAACCAGACCAGATCAGTCTTGTAGCCATTTGGCATTGCTGAGATGTAATTTTGAGCACTTGAGCAGAAATAAAGAAGCCTCCCCCATAGGAAAAAGGCCCGGAGACGTAGGGAAACATTGTGCCGAACTCCGTTATCAACCTGCGTTCTTATGGTTTGCTGTCATTTATTTATTTCAGATCTGCACATGTGTATTTGAATGGCATAATCCTCTTCTTTCCTCATTCTTTCAATAATTTCTCAAAATGGTTAATTAATTCATGCAAGTAAAACTCAACCATAATCATTCAAAAGATCCTACGGATCATCCAATACCCAGAAAATCATTTGAGCAGGATATTTATGGCCCACCTTGTTTCATGATTGCATCCACACTGTGAATCCATTTGAAAAATGTCATCTATATTCCAACAAAGCGCCAGCACCACCCGCTCTTCTACACCCCATCATTACTGTTGGCCACTTTTGCAAATGGGGCATAGACTTCATGACTTGAAACCCTCCATATAGCGATGGAGACAAATACATCTTCGTGGCAGTCGATTACTTCAACAAGTGGGCCGAAGCCATGCCTAGCTTCAACAACACCGCTGACACTGCATCGCATTTTTTCTTTAACCACGTCATCTCCCGCTTTGGAGTTTCACTACAGTTAGTCTCCGATCTCGAGAAACACTTCGAGAATGAGATTTTTTTCGAACTCTCCTCTAGGTTAAGATTCTCCCATGAGTTCGCCTCCCCATACTACCCTCAGTCCAATGGACAGGTAGAGGTGGTCAACAAGGTCCTCAAAACCATGTTGCAATGCACAATTAACAAACATAAGACCAATTGGCATCATATGTTGTTTTCCGCACTATGGGCTTATCGCACAAAAATTAAAAATACCACTGGTTTTACACCATTTCATCTAGTCCATGGGGTCGAGGCCACTCTCCCCATCGAGTGAAAAATTCCCACCTTACGCACTGCTATTTGAGCTATTACCCGACACTGCTCCAATGGAGCATCATTTGCTAAACTTATAATCGCAGTATGAAGATCGTCGGTCTTCATTACAGAACAATGAGGCAGACAAAAAATGGTCGAAGGCTACCTTTGATTGCCATGTCAACCTTCTCTCATTCAACGAAGGTGACCTCATCTTTGCTTACGATATCTCTCACAATACCCTCGACCATGGAAAATTTGAGTCATTATGGCATGGACCTTACATCATCCAACATTTCCTCACTAAAGGCGCATACATCTTGGCCTCTCGCGAAGGTCACTCTCTCAAAGAACCCGTCAACGGGTTGCACTTAAATAAATTTTATGCGTGAGCATAGCCATTCTACACTAGGCTTTTTCCTTTCTGTACACATTTCGTAGAGTTTTTAATCTTCTTTTTTCCCTCCATGCCTTGCGTCTAATCTACCATTTATGTTCTTGACAGATGCCTCCTCCATTTTCCTACCACATCAGTTACACTGATCTAGGTGGATATCGGTGGGTGGCCACCTTGTCCGACTGGCTCAAAACAATTTTCTAGCAATTTTGGCAATTTAGTATTTTTAGTAGTTTTTAACTTCCGGGGCCATTTTGAGGGCCTAAATGAAGTTTTTTCAGGATAGATCTCCTTAATGATAAATGAAGGCATGATTGAGCCACCAAAATGAATCTCTTCTATGATACCTTTCCAACGGGCTATCACACGCCTAAAACGAAGATTGTATGCAAAAGTTACGACCCTAGGTAGTTGATGTACTAACTTACCCAAACGGGGCCCACATGACTTTTGGCGCTTCATATCCTAGGGTTAGATTTTTGGATGTATAGAGTTTTTGGAACTCTTTGTTTATTGTAAAAAGGCCTTCAGAGCCTCATTGTAACCATCTTCTTGCGAATGAGCACAACCATCACATCTATTCTCAGAGATAAGCCGCCACCATTCTAGCGAGTCTTTCACTCTGTATTTTTACAGTCTCTGTACATTTCTTTGATTAATAGAAATCATGTATTACTATATATCTGTGTTTATGGTTGCATATCTGATAAATTTCTATTATATTATTGAATATCTACGATATCTCTATGCATTTATTTATTATATCTTCGTTCTCATTTCGTACCGAAAATAATCAAGATCATATGCCGACAGAGCTAGCCGATGGAAACAGAATCTCGCTTCAGCCACTTGGGCCCTCTATACCCCCTCACATGAACTTATCCACTCCAACGACATATGTTTGGGCTCAGCAACCAACAACCAAGAAGAATACATAACCGTCATTGGCCTCCTTACCAAGGCCAGTCACCTCCATATTCCTCACCTTAGCGTCTTACTAGATTCCCAACTCATGGTCCTTCAGCTCAATAATGTGTACCGTGTCTGTGATCCTTCCCTCTTTTGTAAATACCTGCAAGTTATATTTTTATCTCGACATTTCGATTCAATCACATTTACACATATTCCACAATAATTCAATCAAATCGCAGATAATATGGCTAACCTAGTGTTATATTGGCATTTATCACATCAAGATATCGTTACACATACATAAACCATCAAAAGTCCATCATAGCATGTAGATTAGACATCATAAAATACATCAAAAATCATCATCACAGGTGAACATCATATAGATCCAAAATGTATATCCATATATATATATATATATATCGATCAATATTCCATCCATGTTTACAAAAAATAGTACAATGTGTTCGTCATCTGTAGGTAGGTGAACCACCACACCCCTATAAGTACAAAGTCGGTGTCACATCACCCTATAAAAAATGGGCTCGCAAGCCTATATAAATACAAAAATACATATACAAATTACCTCAAGGCACCTCTAGAGCTCCACCACTTGGTCCTCTCTCTAGAGGAGGTGCCCCACCAACTAGAGGTTCCTCAGGTCTTGGGGGAAACCGCCTAGTCATAGCTACCCCCGCTACAACTTCTCTATGGATCAAGGTTCGAAACTCCACCAGAAGGCCCACACATTTCTCCAAGACTCCCTCATCTTGGATCCATGTCCAGATGCCCTCAGGAACTCCCTGTAGTGATGCCTCCAATCGGTGGCGAAAATCCTTGAACTCTTCGTCTGCCCCCGTCGGAGGAGCATGTGAAGGCCTTGCACCAGGATCATCATATCAGCGTCTCCTACCTACTCTCTAATCAGCAGATTACCTTGCACCAACCTTGTCCCATCGGCGTCTCTCCCCTACCCGCGACTCTCCCTGCGGTGGTCTCACGGGCCCCTACCGAGCTGGCACTCTGACCAACTCTACCTATCGTCCGCGAGGTCCCACATCTACACACACAACAAACCAATTATACCATCAGTTTCCATCCATACATAAAACATATGCTATACTATCTACAAATTAAAAACCATCAAATACATCAACATACCTCTACTATCGAACACCTCTCCAGGGGGTAGCACCTTCTCTGGGTCCTCTCGAAAATCCACCCCACTATATGGGAACTGGAGTATGATCTGTGGCATCTGATGCCACACCCATGCAAGCTCGGCCATAAAGTAATGGCCACCCTCCCCACCCCCATGATGGACGAAGATCTCCGCCCACTACCTTAATCGCGGTTCTTGCGCGCTCGACACATCCAACAAAACTCTTGGGCGCAACATGGGCACCCTCTCCAAAAACCAGGCCACCAAGATAGACCTAATGGAAAACTCACCGGAGTCAGCAAATCGACACCGGTTCAGCTTCCCTATCATCTTGGTGTGTAGCATCACACCCCAGGAAAAGTGCTCACCACTCAGTGCCCTCTACATGATCTTCAACTGCCCACCACTAATTCGTTGGGTAGCTAGAGACCCATACACCCTCACAATCATCACTATAATGCAACGATGCACAAGGGCATCCATAACCCCAATCCTCACAACTGAGCTTGACATAAATTCCTCTCCATAACAATATGTCTGGGCCAGGTCCACCAACTATCCATCCCCAGGTAACACGGGCTCAACCGGTAGCGGGATCCCCTGAAAAGGGAGCCCAGCCAAGAAATACACATCCTCGGTCATCAAGAATGTGAGCTGCTCCCCTCGCACAATAAACACTGTATATCTGAGCTCCACATCTATATCAGGAACTGCAGTAGGTACTCCTATGCCCGCACCAGTGAACAGTCAAAAAAATTTAGCAACCCACAGGCTTCCAAAGGTCCCCGTACAATCGACTCCTCATCTTTCACCTCCTCTCTCAAGCGTGCCCAGTCTCTCTCCCTCCAATGGAATGGCATCGTCAAACTTGTCACCTGCATCCACATATATAGTACATGATCAGACATCACAACCCATAAAAACACCAAAATCTCCAAAAAAGATAAAGTTTTTTACACCCCTCAGCTTTGCCTCAAGTGTGTGGCTGTTTTCCCCACAGGCGTGGACATATGCGCGCCTGTTCATCGCATAGTTGTGCATTCATGCACAACTTTTAGAGATACAGAGGCACATTCATGCACCCCTGTCACAGACACAGACGTGCATTCAAGCACGCCTATCTGCTACACAGTTGCGCACACATGTGCAACTATTAGGAACACAACCGCGCACAAATGCATAGCTATGATTCAAACAGGCGCGCATCCAATGCACGCCTGTTTTCCCCCTTCTGGTGCCCCCGTGCGCGGTTGTCCCAATTATAGCCGTGACCTCATGTGCACAAATAATTCGATTTCCCATGCACTAGGGGGCTCACCCTCACAAAATTCCACCGTACAATCATCTGTATGACCCTGCCCACAAAAGAAATCCTAATTACTATGCAGGAGGATATGACCACTTACCTGGCACTCGCTAATCCAATATCATCTTGCTCAATCTCCCAGAATCTCCAAATATCCTTTAAAACCTCTCATAAACTCACTAAGACAGTAGGTACAAATGAGGTGGCATTGTGGGCCCTACAACTATATATAGTCCCTTTTGCTGAAATTTCGAGATCAATTACAGGAGCTCCGGTCGTCCATTTTCCAATCTATCTTCAGCCACAAGATCAGGCTCCCTCCCCCTACCTAGTCACATCCCCCAGGTCACCATCCATCCTCAGCCCCAGAGGACACATGTTTCTCACATCTTGCCCAGGTACACCTGCTTATGTTCACAAATTATTGAATAAATGTTATATGTTCTTTATCTTCAGATATTGTTCACGTCGATTATTCGGTTTTCATGTGTGTAGGTACTTGGTCATCATTCATCAATGCTGCCCCCTTAGGTATATCATCGACATTGGCATATAATCATTCCCTCTAAATATCAATTGCATCTCCCAGTTACACCCTCCGATATTTTACTCTAGGGTCCCCCCATTCGGCTCCGCAGTACTCACACCTCCATTGCATTTCAGTACTGTCAACCGGTAACACTCTCTCCTACATGAGTTGTTCGAATTATAGTTTCCTTTGGCACTTTTAAACTCATGTTGTTTTCATCCCCTAGGGCTAGGAGTCCCAATAGTCTTCACATTCCTGAGAATCAGCCACATGCTCCTTCTCCTCATTTTTCTAGATTTCCCAAACGGACTTCTGGATAATCTCATCACGATTCACATTTGACTACACCTTCGCAGTATCATTAACCCTCCATATCATCCACCATCAATTTTCCCATCTATAGAATGTCCTCCATTCATTTACCTAATACAAAAACCCACCTATGCCCCCCCCCACCCTCCACCTGGTTTCCAAGTGACTTGCGCCCTCACCGACCAAGCCATCTTACACTGGGGCACCCATTTCTGTTTCTACACACTTGTCCCAACTTATTCTTTATTCATTTTGTAATTGTACAAAAACTTTGTTTCCAACATTTACATAGCTTTTCGTTGTCACCTTTCACAACCTTCATTTTACAGCAAAGCAACCCCTGTCACCCTTGGTTGGGGCATTTTTTACCTCCTACCTTTGTTAACATCATCCATAAACCCCCGCGTATCTCACAGTCCATCCACCTCTAATATCTGCGTTTGTCCATTTTGTCACGCCTCTGGAACAATTTACCCACATCTAGTCATCCCCCTGATGCTAGATTCAGTTTCATGGTTGCTGCCACTCATCCTTTACATATATCCCCAACCAAAGGTATTCTTGAGTCTCACCACTTATTGACTTCGTCCATGTTCCTCATTAGTTCCTGATCTTATCTAGTGGATTTCATGAAGCCCTTCACTTCTTGGATTCACATCTCCCTTTCTGTCGAAATCAACACATTTTCTAGCAGGGCGATTGTTGGCACATGGGCAGACCCAAGGTTCAACTCTACAATAGTAAACCAACCAAACCCTAACTACCGACCCTTTCGAAAACACCTGCGAAGCAGATGAAGTCTCACCCGAGGTAGAGGCAGGGGTGGTTGCGGGACTCAGGTGTCTGCAACCTTAGCTGGGACACAGATATGTGATTATAATACTTAACATAGCACTTAGCACCGACAATTCCTCAATATTTAACCACTAATCTACTGCACAGATAGAACAAAACATCGCATCATTCACTCAGATCTAATGTATTTAAGAAATTTATCATAAAGAGGTAGGTCCGATCTAGTAGATCAAGCACTAAGCACCTTCACATAGGTCAGATCTAACATTCATACACATAATTAGCACAAATCATAAGAAGATTTATCTATTTCTATCTAAGCACTTAGCAAGAGAAGTCATAAACACATCAAGACAAAGCACAAAGTAGAACAACACAATGTTTACATGGTTCATCCCCACCCTGGGGCTACGTCCACCAACTCTTCTTCTTTATTGTCTTCATTCAATCAGTTACAAGCACAGATCCGCCAAAATCCTACTCCGCCTAGGACAGGAGATCTACGCACACCTCGCCAGTTCCTCCTTCCCCGAGCTAGGTTACTGCACTAAGCCTTCTTTAGTCACTCGCACTTAGCTCTGCAAGCCTCACACATGATTCAAAAAGAACTTACAATCCTTTGATCACATAGATCTATCAATTAACCCAATATCACACAGATATATCAATCTCGTCCCCTTCTTACATAGCCTAGACATCTATTTATACATTACAAAATAGGCCTAATCATGGGTAAACCCATGGGTCGACATCCCATGCACGTTACATAATCCCATAACCCAAAAAGGACCCAAAAAGGGGCCGAGATCCTGTGATCTCTGCTTCATCTTGTGATCCTTCTTTGACAGGCTTTCGAAGTCCCAAAATAGGTCAAACTTGACCAGATCCCTCAAAACTTGGTGAAGGGCCAATCGACCCCCAACACTCACCTGTGACTCATCCCAAGTCACTCTGGTCTGGGTAGTTCTGCTTCGAAATACTCGATCTTGGCTCGAGATTTTTGGACTTGTTGTTGTTCTATGACCTTCTATTCAACGAACTCCTGGATGACTGTGTCATTGACAGGTCCCTCTAGGTGCTATTCTGCTACGGTGATAACCTGCTCTAGATCTTCTCCTCGGCTTTGAACCTCTGTGAAAAATTGGTAAGCCTTATCTTGTACAGGTTGGAGCCTCTGAGTTACTTCTATAACTCTGATCTAGATAGTATGGATCTGCTGCTGGGCAGTGCACTGCTCTTGAGACCGCTTCATTCTTTCTATGGATGATAGGGATTTCAACTGTGCGTGTAGTGTCTCTGTGTGATGCTTCTCTTCCTGGAGCTACGAATCCAGTGCCTGCAACTCTGGGTTCTCGGTGAGTTTCTCATATGTTTAGGTGTTGCGGTTACTGAACTTCTTGCATTCCATGGAAAGGGCCTTTAGTCTCTCAACTGCACTGCGAGCAGTTGCTTCTCTTTGGTCCCTTACATCTTGCGGGGTTTTGGGCACTCTGTGGAGCTCTAAGTCTGCTATGCACTGATAGAGCTGCTGGATGGCTACTGTGAGCTATTCTACCTACTGTGTAACTCAATATTCTACCTTGATTTCTACTACTGTCATAGAGCGAAGTGCTCTGTTGACTGCTTCCTTCACTTTAAGTTGCTCTGCTAACAACTGTTCCTTTCCTTGCTATAGCTGTTCTTTTTCTTCATCGAACTTCACTTGGAGAGAACTCTTTTCCTGTCCTGTAGCTCGATGCTGTTCTACAAGTACTCCCTGTACTTGCATCAAATCCTGGGTGGCTTGTTTTGCTTCCTCTTGTGCTCGTCAAAGGTGAGCTTTGACTGTATCAACTAGTCGGTGGAGTTGGGATGTCTCATCTCCCAACTCAATTTCTCTTGATGGCAGGGGCGCAGTGGAGACTGTGCGTCTAAATTGAAGGGCCTGTTGTACCCTTTGGAGATCAACCTCAATTCTATTGTACATCTCCTCTTGCTTAGCTTCTTTTTTCTCTACTATTTCTGGCGAAGCATCGTTCAAGGCTGCTATGATGAAATCAAAATCATGAGGAGTGAGTGTAGTCTGCATCTTGGTCATGACGGCTTTTGGTTTCTTCCAGGAAGAAGGCTTCAGGGGGGAAAGGTTCCTTTTCTTCGAGGGGTCCTCCTCGTCTCTGGGCGGTGTTACTTTGCCTTTCTTTTGTTCAACTTCTGTGCCATTTATCTCTTCTCTAGTCTTCACTGAGGCACTGCTTAAATCTTGTACTTCTTCAGTCTTCTTTGTCTTGCTGGGTCCGGGTGTATCTTGCACAGTTTCTGGGATTTCTATGTCAAATATCTCCGTAGGGTCTACTGGGATAAGGAGGTCCGTCGACCAGTCCTTAGTGATCTCCTCCAGGTCCCCCTCCATCAGCTTGTAGTAGGACTGAAGCTGTTTCTTATGTTCGTTGGCTCGTGCTGTAATGTAAATGAAATACCGATCTGCTCTGAACTTCATCAAAGGCCTGAATCGGTGTAGAGTATTCAGAGTGATGCGAGGCTTGTAATGTATGTCTATCTTCAAATGATTGTAGTAGGTATGAAAAACAACATTTGACTACCACTGTTTATTCATATTGCTTGAATACCATAGTGTAGTGAACTTCACGTCCAACGGTTCAAATGGCTCAATGTCAGGGAAGGTCACACCTTCCAGCATCTCCCAGGCAACGAATTCAATAAGGATCAAAAGACAACTAAAATGGAATTTGTAACCTTGATCTTTCACTTCTCTGCAGTCAAGTTCCAACTAGTTCACCAGGTACTTCACCCAGTTCATCTGTAGGCCTTCCGTGCACTTCCTTGCGAGGTCGACTACAAAGCCAATGACTTGGGTAGGTTGGTTCTTTCTTACTAACTTTCCTACAATTAGTTGACAGGTGAGGCATACTATGCCACTCTGGATAGAAGCTACCTTGTAGCCTCACGTCCCCTTCTCGACATTGCCGTAGGTGTCCTTGATTTTCTGTGCTAGCACATGGTCCATGGCTTTTCCAGGATAGAAATCTTGTGGGTCAGGCCCTTGCATACTCAACCCTGTGATCCTATGGATCAATGTCGGATCAACTATAATATGACAGTTTAACTACAAGTATCCACCATGGTAACAATAAAGTAGCGTCTTGACACAGGCATTGAATTCCTGGTGTTTTCCGAAGTGTGGGATATTCATGACATTCAACAAGGTGGACTGCGCGAGGTTCATCATTCACGACTGGGGGATTATCTTAGAATTATTTCCCTTCATCTTGGTCAGGTACTTGTATGGGGCGAACATGTTATGGACCTTTTGATCTTCGAGGTTGAAACCACTAAACTTCAACGCTGCAATCTTTTCCTGGTTTGTTTGAACTGCGCGTATCCCCTTTGGGAGGTATGCTGTAACCAAGCTGTATTCGAAATATCTGGGCACACTGTCTCGATTCACTGCACCGGTCAAAGGTGGAATATAGGTGGGTAATATGGTCGAGATCAATTTAGCATTCACCAAGTCATCCTTGTGTTTGGTTCTCTTTTCATCTGATGGTCGGGATGGTCTGGCTCCGTGAGCAGTTGATGGAGACACTTGCACTGTTCTGGTGGATGAGGCTTGGACCCCTACAGATAATTCTCTCTCCGACATGACTCTTTCAGTCATCAGGTTGAGGAGTACTTCTCTCACAGATTCTTCGACTATGTTGAGCTCGTCAGAAATATATGCTTAGGATTAATGATATCGGGTTCAAGATTAACTTAGAGACTGGAATTAAATAGACGGCAAGAGTGTGATGATCATTGTGAAAAATCCACTTAGTCTGCGGGCTCAAACTCTTGGTTAGAAAAAAGTATTCTCGGTGCATTGTGTGACAGAATAAATAGGTAACTTGGGAACGGGTTGCTTGTAATGGGTATGAAGCCTTCATTAACTCTATTCTATTCATTACAACGCGGATCCAACGGTCTGATGGTGAGCTATCTGACCATAAATTCCTTTCTACCCATTCGGAGCGTCGGTCGAATGGTTATAATGTCCCCAATGACTATATTGCTTCGCCATGGAGAAGTGCCACGTGACGCTGTTCTGATATCCCGACGAAGCTCCAATTTTGAAAATTTTCCTTCTGCGAGGTTCCTTCTAGATCCTTCTGCAACTTTTCGATCTTAGCTCTCTTCTTAATTAGTTTTCTAGCCTTCTTTCCAGTGAGCTTCGTCTCGGTATTCCTTTTCCTATTCTGATTCTTATCTTCTTTTGACATAGTCACTGCGCGTTGTTGAGATTCTTTCCTAGGATTCAAGGGTAATAATTATTCTTTATCTGGGGTAGGTACTTCAGTCTTCTGTGGGTCCCCTAATGTTCTTGCAGCTTTGACATCTGGGTCTCTGGTGTTAAAAATCTTTGATCTATTCTTCTGTTCTTCAATCAAGTGTGCGATCCTTCTAGTCATGGAATATTTTAACTCTTGTTTCTTCTACTCCAAAACTTCTTCTTCTTCCTTTCGTCTTGCTTGATCTCTATCAATCCAAGATTTTCCCAGTAACATGGTAAATGGGGCATTGTCCTTAGTAAATTTAATAATCTCAAAATCTTCTTCTGTCAAAGTTCCATTTTCATTCATAGGTATCTGAGCAAGCCTCCCACATAGGTTTATCATATTTCCTCCGAATATCCCTATTCCTCCCAATGAAGGAGTCATAGAAGGCTTCCCTAAGAGTTCCCAAGTTATTTCTATCATGATATTCACCTGTGTTTCCTCATCTAGAACACAGTCAATGTCGAAGTCTCCTATTCTTGCTTCAAGGTATTCTTTTTCTTTGAAGATCTCTGATAAGCTGACATGTCGGTTGTCATTCAGAGTTTCTTTTATTTGTAGCAATACTTTCTTTGATTCTTTCTGGGATTCTTCCTTAGCCTTAGTTTCTAGATCTGCCTTAGGGTTTTATTGATTCAGATTCATTTCTTCAAGCTTAGAAATCATTCTAGGGAAATCCAACACTTCATGGTCCATAGCTTTACAACAAAGACAACTAGGTATTTTCCCAGGGCATTCCTTAGCAAGTGTCCCGGTCTTCTACAACTGTAATAGAGGTGATACAGATTATTTTCGGCATGAAATGAGAGCGGAGATATAATAAATAAATTCACAGAGATATTGTAAATATTCAAAAATATAACAGAAATGTATCAGAGATGAAACCATAAACATATATATACAGTAATACACGATTTCTAATAATCAGAGAAATGTACAGAGACTGTAAAAATACAGAGTGAAAGACTCACTAGAATGGTGGCAACTTATCTCTGAGAAGAGATGTGACAGCTACTTGCATTCGCAAGAAGATGATTAAAATGAGGCTCTGAAGGCCCTTTTACAATAAATGGGAATTCCAAAACTCCTATACATCCAAAAACCTAACCCTAGGAGATGAAGCGCCAAACGTCATGTGGGCCCCGTTTGGGTAAGTGAGTACATCAACTTCCTGGGGTCATAACTTTTGCATACGATCTCCATTTTAGGTGTGTGATAGCTCGTTGGAAAGGTATTGTTGAGGAGATTCATTTTGGGGGCTCAATTATTCCTTCATATATAATTAAGAACCTTGATCTAAAAAAACCTTCATTTGGACCCTCAAAATGGCCCCGAAAGTTAAAACCTGCTAAAAATAGTAAATTGCCAAAATGGCCAGAAAACTGTTTTGAGCCATTTGGAAAAGGTG
>JZKD02S0068974.1:162755-173259 GCA_000966675.3 Picea glauca
GGCCCTTTTGATGTGCTGTGGAGTTAATCCTTGTGCCATGGATGATTGTTTTTCTGTGTTGATGATGTTGAGTTCTTGTCGCCCTGTGCGGACGAAATTTCAGTGATAACAATCCAGTTATGAGTACTGATTCAAACCCAAATGTCATAGGGAGTCCCTCAACTCCTATATATTCTATGATTAGTGGGATCCCTTCAAATCCTTCAACCTCAAAGGTTTGGCTACCAGAGATCTCCACCTCTACTACTACCCAACCTTTGGGTTCTACTCAAGCTATGGGTTCTACTCAAACCATAGGAACAAATCCTTTTAGATCTCTTTTTGGTATGCCAAGTTACAATTCTCAGTCAATACCTTCGGTCTCTAATACCTTTTCTTTTGGTATACCCAACATTATGCCGCAACTATCATCCTCCCTTCCAATGGCTAATGTGAATCCTAGTTTTGTACCTGGGGGCATGGCTCCTCCGTATGCTCCTCTCTCATTTGGTGGAGGCCATATTCCATAGATGAATCTTACAGTTGGAGGTTGGCCTCCTTTTTATTCTGAGCCTAATCCTAGTCTCAATTCCATTGGATGGAGTGATCAACCAGGTAGACAAGTTACTTCCTATATTCCATCCTTTATCCCCTCTTCCTCCATGCCAATTCTGAAAAACACATTTATTATGCTGAATCCCCCTCTATCCTCCAAAGTTACATCCAGAGGGAGTCAGTTTCACACTATGGGAAACCCCCAACCGGGAGCCCCTTCGACTGGGGGAAACATATATAACCCTCATGATGCCATTGCCATGGGTATGGTGCCTTTTATCCCCTAGTCTAGGAATAACTAAGGAGATCATGTCTCGAGGCCTATAGGTGCTAGACATGGAATACCGAGAGCCAAATGACTTAATTATGGTCCCATAGGGCCCCTCTTTTCCTCAATACAACCCATGTATCACCAACAATAGTATCCATCACACCATCCTGGTCCTAAAGTAAAAGTGAGTTTTTCTCCATGAGGTAATGAGTCTGGGTATCATGGTATGTTTCACTCTGATTTTTGAATAACTTGAACATGTTGTATTGAATCCTTCTTCATTTCATGACGTTTGCTTGGAAATTATGCTCTTTTCCTCGTTCAAACTTGGAAGGGTGAAACAATGCCCTGGTAAGTTGATTTCCCTTTAGGATGGGTTTCTACTGGGTGTATATTTGAAGAGTCATCATTCGTTCCCTCCATACTTACCACTTTCCATATTTATTCCTTCCATCTCCCCTTTCCTTTTTGGGCATTCAGATTGCTTACACTATGAAGGTTTGTACCATACCTCGTGGGAAGAAGGGGATAAAGGCCCAAAGGGTAAAATTAGTTCAGAAGAGTTAAAATCCAATTTTTAAACCTTAGAGATGCTTCACCCAGGGATCCCCGAGAAAGAAGTGAAAATATTCTCAGTAAGAAAAGGGGACCCACAAGATAACATAAAAAATCAAGGTACTAGTTGATGGATAAGATGTCTAATCACGAGCCAACATATTATGACCATGGGCATGTAGTAGTATGACATTACCACCTATCTAGTCACCCAACCAGGGTAGTGTATCTTAGTGGCATAGCCAAGAGAAAGGGGGTCTCATCACGAGCCAACCTTCTCATTTCCGTGAATTTTTTGTGGATAACGCTGTCACCTCTGGTCATCAAGTTAGGACAGTGTCCCTCAACTATTTCCTTGAAGTACAAGAGAAAAATATAAAAATAAATAAATCTAAGAATCAAAGGAAACTAATGGTCTAGGAAACAATTTCATTCATGAAAAAGTGCAGCTCTCCCTCCACAAAGGCACCCACAGGTAAAACTCTACATTTCCTTGTTATCACATGCACCCCATGCCAAAATATTTACCCCATGCCACCTCATACACTTACATGACTTGGAATAGATTCCACCTAGGAAACATCCCAAATTTAAGATAGGTTATCTCAATAGAACACCTTGATACCCTCTCCACAACTAACTTGTCAAATTGCATAAAGTCTTTGATTATTAATTTGGGGTTAAGGGGGGTTTGATGCACATGTTTAGGTAATTTAATTATTGGATGTGATTTACACGCTATGATCTGTGTGAATTATGAACCCCTGGAGGTCTTACTTTTTGTTCCTGTAGGACGTTTCCCGATGGATAGGTACATTGAAGGATAATACCATGAAGAAGAAAGTCATTTCCTTTGGAGGCACTGTGGAAGGCCTTAGATAGATGAGACCTACCTTCATTCACTTGGAATATGGCCTTGGGGGGCCTAGAGACCATCCATATATCCCATGACGTCATATTGGAGGGGCTAGGGCTTCATGGAGTGATGCCCCAGTGAAAGAAGGGAATTTGCACAACATTCTGGAAGAAGATGGCGAGATTGAGCCCTAGGAGGGGAAATGTTCCATCATTAGAGGTAGGACATCCACCGTGAGATCTCAACATCACCCTAGAAGGGCATGACATCACCCCTAAATGGGTTTTCAGTAGCAAATTGATCTTAATTAGCCCAAAAATTATTTTTTGTAAGAAACTGGCTAGGTCAGCCTATCTTTTTGACCTAAAACTTAATTAAGGTCACAATTTTGTATAAATAAGGAAAAAATACATTCATTTTTCATCATAACTCATCACACACAAGTGGTGGTCTGAAATTTTCTCCCTCTTTAAGATTTATTGGCTGAAATAACTAGTGCACATCTCTTGGGAGAGCTTTATGGTGGTGTATTTTGGCATTTTTCATGGTGGAATGATCTTCAAATAGGGTTTGACTTGATTATTCTTGGTGAATTAAGTAGAAAATATGCATTTTTATTCATGCTATGGACGTTTATGGTAAAATTTACTTGTTTTGTGTCTAAGATTATGAAATTTCTTGTTTAAACCCTAGGGGAGAAACAACAAATGCTTCTTTCTCCCTATAACTCTTCTACTAGCTTGATCTTGCCAATTATACATTTTCTTGGGATTGATTATTAGAGCCCTAAATGGATAAATCTCTAGTAATCTCATTCTAGTCACCAATTAAATTGTATTTCAAAAAAAAGCTAAGGAAGGAAGCTACGCTAGGGCCTAGAAGTGCCTACTCTTTGGAAAAACCTCCTTTAAAGGGTCAAATGCTTGAGGCCTTGAAGTGCCAACACCTATAGCATTTAATTTTTCCCTTAGATAAGCATTATCATTATTTTATTTCCCAATTGATATTGTTACTATTATTGACTCCATAAGCCCCTAAAAGGCATTGATTTCTACACTCTTGTGGATGAATGAGACCAAACAAACTTTCAAAACATCTTCTTGAAACTTTCACTAACACTAAAAACCATATTAATGCTGCTATAATTAATGTTACAACCCTTATTTAGCAGCGTTAATTAGTATACTAACCTCTAGAACTAACCCAGAAATTTGCATTTCCCTAGGTGCTATCATACCAAGGCTCTAGTCTTCCTTTTGCTATTGTTCTAGGTGAAAATTTCTGAAGTTGTTTAAGGCTATTGTTGTTGTTGTAACTATTGTTACAGCCATCATTGAATCCCCTTAACAGACCTCAACATTTTTATAAAACCACCCAACACTTGTACTAGGAAAACAACTATCATTATATGCTAAAGTGTTTATTTAAATTTCCTAATTTAAGTACTTTCTGAAGTGGTTTTGTTGTTGTCATAATTATCATTTTACTGTTGTTGCAAGTGTTTTGACAGCCTATTGAAGTCACTTATTGACTTGTTTTAAATCTTGAAAATGTGAGTGACAAAGTATTGTCAAATTGCAAAGTCTTCATATCATTTTTGTCATCATAACTTGAAATTTATGAATATATTGATGATGCTATACATTTTATCTTTTAAGTGTTTTAGTGGCATATTTCTATATTGAAGTCACTAATTTAAAACATCAACATCATTGATTGATGCTAATGTTTTTTTTTCATTGGTAAAGGGAAGGTACCATTCATTTACTTTTCCTTTCCCCACTTTAAACTTTACCAAGTGATTTCTTTCCTCGAGTGACCTAGAGAGAGGGGTGTGTTTTACCTGGACCTTTTACCCTTCATCAACCAACTAGGTATTGGGACATATCCCTTGGAGTGAGTTTCTTATCCACCTAAATAGAAAGAGGTATCCTTTTGGGGTGACACCGATAGGAATACCTCTGTGTTATGTCAATCTAGGTCTACTTTCCTTTAGGCTTTGGGAAAGTATAGATTGTGAGATAACATTTTTTTCACCGCTGTCAATGAACATCGAGTCAATTTTCCTCGTACAACACTCTTTCGGTAAGCCTTTTGAAAAAATCATTTTGTTAGCACTGAGAGTCACCCTCAGATTACAAGAGGATAAGCTCAGTACCCATCAAAATGTTTGTGGAGGTAGGTTTATGAGTGGAGGTCAAATGGACAAAGCTCAGTACGAGAATATTTTAACATAGAAACTGGAGAAGCAATGCATAAGGAAATGAGGTCCTCATTAAATCCAGTCAGTGTTTAAGGATTAAGGTGAGCAGAAGGAAGAATTAGTGAGAAAGGTGGACAAGTCTTTCATGAGCATCCGACCTTCAAGCAACTTGGTGAAGAAAAACTCAAGCACAAGAGCACTCTTGAACTCAATTTTAAGATACTGAAATATATCACAACAGTATATAATCAAACCTCCATTACAATAAAACTACAATAACTCATCTGGATCATCCATGCATGGGAATTTCAACATACGAGGAAACAAGACAATGAAAGAGAATACTGAAATAGGTCACAAGAACATTATAATCAAACCTCCATTACAATACAACTACAACAACTCGGTTGGATCATCCATATACGAGTGTTTCAACACAATAGTAAACAAGATGATGAAAGAAGTTGACTTCTATTACTGAGAAAGTCTCAGTTCTCATACATAACCAGAGGACATCCCTGGTATCAAAATATTACAAAATAGGGAGCTCTGCTCAACCATTTGACGATCATAAGAAAATCTTGAACTGATCTATTTATACTCAGAGAAGTGAACAACTGCTAGGAGATTCATCTGGCCATCCCATCCAAGGATTTTCATCTGTGCATCCTTCTGTCAGACTGTGCTTGTTTCCTTCTGTCAGACGCAAGCTCATATTAGTATGGGCCTGCAAGAAGAAACCACCCATCGTGGTACCTCAGGCTGATAGTTCTGTCTCCTCGACCATATCTTCCATGATTCCTATTTATGGACTGAGATGAGGTTTCAGCTACCAGTCCTTTTTCATTAATTGAATCCTCCTTGTGATCGGAGCATTGCTGAATGACTAGTGGGAAAACATGTGTTGCTTTTAGATACAACATTATACACGCATGTGATTTAGGGGACATTGAAAGAAGTTTGGACCCACACCACTTTCAAGCCCGAAATGCACCATCTTCCACCACATAGCCTCCCCGCAATACCGTGGTTTGGATATCGTCCCGCCTTTGGATTTTAACTCCCATGCAGGTTGTGGCGCCGAAATGATTGGTGGTCATTGATGCAATCGTGATTTGCAATATGGGCACACCGACTATTTTATCACCCCACCAAAGATTTATCTTCTTGCCAACTATGGAATCCTTCCAACCACGTTTAGATATGGCACTAAATCGAAATGTACAGGGGATCTCCACTGTGGAAAAATGCACCCTCCTGTTCGCCTGTGCTCATGGATGTCACCTGCGACCCTTAACAACTTCATGTGATAACACCTTTACTTCATGAAGATTACCTGGAAACTCCACTAAGGGTGATTCCCTCTTTTCCCTTTGATGATCCCTATAAGGATTATCTGGTGACTCCACTAAATAACAAAGACAATCATGGTGTCTCAATGGGACCTGGGAAATTTTAAGCCCTTGGATATGAGTAAAATTCCAGTTTACCCTTGAAAAATTCTCTGAGGTATGAAAATTGGCTCCTTAGATTCAATGGTAATGATGGGGTTAGTGCCGAAGATCACATGGATAATTTTTGGGCTTTCTTTCAACTCCATCCTATTAGT
The DNA here is from genome assembly GCA_000966675.3 of Picea glauca. Classification (NCBI taxonomy): domain Eukaryota; kingdom Viridiplantae; phylum Streptophyta; class Pinopsida; order Pinales; family Pinaceae; genus Picea; species Picea glauca. Next base: position 168,784 of record JZKD02S0068974.1, read on the forward strand.
GATGATGTTGAACATTTGACAATGAAACTTTTCTATGCCACTCTTCATGGAAATGATATGAAATGGTATGATGATCTCCCTGATGCCAGAATTAGATCTATGGACCAGCTAGAAGAAACATTTCTCGATAAGTGGGGTATTAAATTAGAATATATCCACATGATAATAAAAAGACTCGAATACATGAAACAAAATAAGAACAAGACTGTCAAGGAATTCCATACCAGGTTTGATAATTTTCTACAGCAAATTCCTAGAAGCGATCATCCTAAATACAAGTACCTCGTTTACCTCTATACCAATGCACTCTTAGTGAAATTATGATTTCTCCTCAGTGAAAAAGGTCCAAGAAAAATCCAATAATATTATCACATGGATATACAATTGACGAAAATATCTCCTTGTTCAAGGGAGAGCACCTCTTTACTCCAGGAATCAAAGTTGATGACCCCTAAGATACCCCATATACTCTTAGTCTGGAGAGATTAACTTCCCTTGAGATCTTCATTAGTAAATTCTAGGAATTATGGGAGCAAGTCATTGACCAACAAGAGGTTGAGGAGAGGGATCCTAATGAAGGTTACCAATCCCATGAGGAAGAGAGAATTTACTCATACTTCTACTGAGGATAATGATGACCTGGTTGAAGAGCGAGAGCCGAAAGATATCAAACATGGTGATGAAGTATTAATATGTGCTCCTCCCTCTAATGAAGCCACTCAAAATCCTATTCCTCATACACAAGAAGAAGAGGACGAGGTTAGTCACTTTCCTTTTCAGGTTTTTGATGACACCCTATTCTATGATTCAAAAGGTGAAGAAGAAAGGGAATTCTTGGATGAGATAGACCCTCTATATTATGAAGCTGAAGATGTGGGGGAAATTCATGAGGATGAGGAATTGATGCTTTCAATTCCATTTGATGAATTCATCCAAGTATTTGATGCTCTTGCACAAGAAGAAATTAATATAGTAAGTTGTTTCCCTTTCCAATATTTTGAATATGATTTGTTTTGTGATTTGGAAAGTGAAGAAGTGTTAGAGGATCCCTTGGATGTTTTAATCCCTTTGTGTTATGATAAAGGTAATGACATGGTTGATAATATTGATGAGTTCATACATGTTGGGAAATGTAAATGGGATGTGATTGGGTATGATGGGGATCCCATTTATGACATTGAGGGTTATTTCCAAATATTTCCTTTACAACTATCATATGAGGTTACTACTAATTTTGACATTTGGCAACAAGGATATGATGTAGTTACATATGTTTTCCAAGCACCCAAGGGTGACCTAGTTCTATGTTCTCCTGATGATTTTCGGTCATACCTTGAGGGTTTTGATGAGTATTTATTTGAGCACTTGGATTTATTCTATGAAGAAGATTATCAACCACCGTTGTGCACATATATTGATAAGGGTGAGGACGTTGCTTCCTTGAAGAAGGATACTTGTGACAAGGTAATCCAAATCCCTCCGATTAATTTACCTCATTATGTCACTAAGGATATAGTTGGGGAACATGTCTCTTGTCTCAAGGTTTCTCTAGGGATAATATTTCTATTAGAATTCAAGGGAAGGTTGAATACCTTAAGAAGAAGTTTATTATCTCAGTCTTTTAGCTTTCCCTTAATAAATTTTCAGTCGTCCTATAGATTCTTGTTCGTCCCTTCTCAAACTTTAAGAATTGATGACGTCCAAGGTAGTCAACGTTCATACTCTTTGAGTTAGTATTTTGAGCCTTTGAGTTTTTCACGATCCCTTTCTGAGATGGATTGAGCACTTTCCTAGAAGTGTAACTTGGCATAATTTTGTCCCTCCCTCCCGCCTCCATGAGATATACTTTACAATTTCATATGATATGATGCATGCCCTAACTCATGTTATTTTTTTTCTTGACTTATCATTGTCTTGGTTTATGATGAAGCACATAGGCAGGTATTATGAGGTATTTTTGGGATGGTTTCACTGGTTATATGAATACACCTAGAATTCAACCAATAGGTAAGAAGAGGTAGATAGGAATTTGCATCCATTGTACATACCATTTCATATCATTATAGTGTTGGCATGTTTTTAGACAGAGGCATAGTATGTGTGTTTGTCATTTATGGCAAAGATACGCATGATCAAATGGCGAAGATCAACACAATCAATAGCATAGCGATAATGACAAGATCAACAGTGTAAGCTCAGAAGGAGGAAAACATTCAAAGCACGACAAAGGTATTGTTTCGGAGTTTTGCATATCAGGAAATCCAAAGGAAAGAGGTTCAAACTCATGATATGCGACATCGTGATAAGATCTTGACCGTTGATTCAAGAAGGACACATGGTGAAATCACGATATTATCTAGACCGTTGGTTTCATAGGTCACATGGAGAAAAATCATCGTTTCGCTGACTGGAACGTCAAAGGAGCGAAGTGCTCGATTGATTGGAAAGTGGTCATATTTCAAGGTCACATCATAGAAGGCTTAAGGGAAGGAGCTAATTGCTAAGTTCCATCTCAGCGTTCACAACATGGAGTATCAAAACTCTTCATCACAGGAATCGTGATATGCAAGATCACGAAAACGATCTGGACCGTCAGATCACCAAGGATTATGGACCTTTGATCAGGCATGAAGAAGGCTCCTGAAGTGGAGAAATCGCAATAAGATCTGGATCATTGATCCAAGAGGGGCACGTGGCGATAGATTAGAGCACGACAGAATACCCGAGACACAAAAGTGAGAAATTCATTTTCGAATAAGGCTGTGGTCACAACCAGTGGTTACATCTGTGGAAGATAGAGGAAGAAGCTAGTGGTGTTAAGCTCCATCTCGGAGTCTCGACGATCGCGACTTGGAGCATCAAGAACCTTCATCACAGGAATCGTGATATGTGAGATCGCGATGAGATATGGATCATCAGATCATCGAATATCTCAACCATTGATCAGGATCCATGAAGTTTATAAGTTCACGAAATACGAAGCGCCTTTTGGCGCAGCCTGTGGTCACCGTTGGTGGTCACATGAGGGGAAGAAGCTAGTGGTGCTAAGCTCCATCTCAGAGCCTTGGTGATCGTTACTTGAAGTGTCGAGATCCTTTATCATAGGAATGATGAGATGCGAGATCACGAAATTCAAATTCTGTTTAGTTCTCAGTCACAGTCAGTGGGCATATGGGATAAACGTGAAACCCTGCCGATTTAATCCAACGATGCAGGAGAATTTGAATATGATCGGAGGGATACTATTTCACTTCATAGTTAATTAATCAGTTGCAATTCAGTTAGCAAATCTGATTCATGATTCTTGATCAGTTGGTTATTTAGTTGCTAAGGCATTTTTTCCCAAGGATATTCAAGGTGTAACTAAATAAGAGGTATAGGAAAAAACAGAAACGTAATGACTGTGGAAGGTCGACTGTTCTAACCGAAACAATGAGATGAAATGTAAGGAGGGTAAAATGAAAGAATGCATAGGATGATAAAAACTGAGAGATGAGTAACAGTCACCGAATAGACATAAGCAAGAACAGAATAATATAATAGCATATAGCAGAGCAGAACGAAAGAACGGTTTTTGAACCAGAGAAGAATTGCAAAACAGTGAAGAAGGGGTAAGAATTGAATTACCTTTATTGTTTGTTTTTCATTCAATTATTTATAATCAGGGAGGTAGGGTGGTGCTAGGGAGGATTGTGGTCCTCTGATATTCGAGTTGGTGCTTGAATATTGGGAGTTGTAACTTCCATCTAGTTGTGGCTAGAAAAATAGGGTGGCAAGGTGGTGCTTGGGAAAACACAGAGTTTTCTATATGCAAGTTGGTGCTTGTATAAGTGGAAGTAGGTGCTTCCATCCAGTCGGTGCTGGAACACTCAGGGAGTTGGTGCTTCCTTCTAGTGGGTGCTGGAGAAACTAGAGATTTGGTGCTCTCAAACAAGTTGGAGCTTGTAAAACAAAGGTAGTGGCCTCACTTTGAGTTGGTGCTCAAACATAGATGATGTACAGAACTTAAAAGACTGCCTATCATTTCGAAGAAGAAGAGGTTTTCTCCCTTTATGGGTTTCCTAGTGAAAATTTGTCTGTGTGTATATCTTATGTTTGATTGATGCTCATTATTTATGGTGTTCGTATTATGTATAATATTGATGGTCACTTGATGAAATATTAAAAATGGTTTACTAGACTTAATATTGTTTAATCACAGTGACAACTGATTCACCCCCCCCCCCTCTCAGTTGTCTTAGTAATTTCAACAATTGGTATCAGAGCAGGTTCCTTTTATTTAAAGGCAGATCTGTAAGATTAAACATGACAAGTCATGAAGGGACTTCAACCAATAAGCCTCCTTTGTTTTATGGAACAAATTTTTCCTTTTGGAAGGTTAGAATGAGAACATACCTAATGGCCTTAGGTGTTGATGTTTGGGATGTAGTAGAGACTAGATATACAAAGCCTGTTGTGCTGGCTTCCAAGGATGAT
>JZKD02S0068974.1:183121-209577 GCA_000966675.3 Picea glauca
AGGCTACAACCTGAGGGAAGCTCCAACTCCCCAATTCTCTAGATACAACCAAAAGGAGGCTACAAGCTCCTATGTTCTCCGACTACAACTGGAAGGTGGCTACAACCACCTGTCCTTGCCCCATCCAACTGCCCTGAAGTAGAAGTAGAATGATGGAACCACTGTCAACCTGTCACTATGAGATATATTATTGTACAACTATATCAACCTGTACCACATCCAATCTGTGCAACTGCCCTGTAATCAATTTGTACCTGAATTGAACATGTACCTACAAAAATACAACAGGTACACAACTTGTAGAGTTGCAGCCCACGTATGTACGTGCCCTATCTATTATGCAACCCACGTATGTATGCACCCTAAATGTTATGCATTCTGCGTATTCCTTCTGGAACTAGGGTTTCCTTTCACTTGAAAACTTTTGACCCTCTGTAACTTCTTTCACATAGATCTGTAACTTGTCACTGTATCCAAACTGTAACTATACCCTATGCATAACATTCACTCAAGACGAATATGTCTCTCTCTATTCATGTGCCATATAGGTGTGTGAAATCATGAACAAGTATACTTTTCTTCACATGATCTTAGTCATCGAACCCTTTCTGATATTCAGCCTCTCAAAACATAAAAAAATACAAGATCTCAACCATGTACCATAAAACCCTTAGCCATATACCAAGACATGCAAGATGTGCCTCAACAAGAAGTATCAATGATAAATATACCAACACTGTATTTCTATAGATCTGACTTATGCAAAAGATTCCATGTAGCCACTAGTCTCTCTAGGGAGAATCCTCAAATCTCCATTGCCATTCCTCATGCATACATCAAAATCAAACTATTCATAGAAATAAGACATACCTTTTGAACCAATGGATGGATATGATGTATCTTAGCACTTTAGACCTTCCTGGGAGCTTGATATCAGAATCTAGAACCTCTGCATATTCATCTTCTCAAGTTTTCATGGCTTTACCAACATGTACTCACCCTGTACACAAACATCCCGCGTACGTACGCTCCCTATACACAAACAACCCACGTATTGTACACACCCTATACACAGACAACCCGCATACGCCTCAGAAAATAGGGTTTTTTGTAAATCTAAGAATTTCACCATCGCCCCTTCATGTTGCCTCAGACATTTTCCACTTTATATGTATCCACAAGAATTTACAAGAAGCGTTACACAAGAAAATAGATATACAATATGTACAAGTGTGTGTTTAATGAGTGAGCTTTGCCTCTTATTTATATCTTCATGTAGCCTTACACTTTCCTTATTTTAGGGCTTCTTCATTTAAAATAATATCTTTTGCAAAGCACTTTGACCATTGAGGGCTTCTATAAGACTTATGAGGGTTTCTCTAACTTCATATGGTCATAACTCTCTAACCGTGATGAGTTATGTGATGTTCCACATACCATCGTAAATGGCATGACAAGCACTATCCATCTAAGATAGTTTCACTGACAAATTCATTGTCCTTCATATCATTATTCCACAATTAAGCATGGGTTCTTCACTACACAAAGCGTCTTCCCATGAGGGATTTCACCATAAGGGGACCACTTTGGCGTTCATCCATATTTACTTCTTGTCAACCATGACAAGACAATAATGAGTCATCTTTACATCAAACAATATTGGGTCCATTACCCAAAACTTTGTGCTATGTGGCTTTCTTCAAGGGTTGAAATCAATGACAACCAACCTTAATAAAAAATCTCCCCCTTTGGCATTGATGGCAACACTCTGATACAATAATGAAATCATATCACTCATGCTCCCCCTGGAACCATGCCTCTGTCCTTTGCTTCTAAAATATTCTCCCCTTGGAACCATGCCTCTGTCCTTTGCTTCTAAAATATTCTCCCCTTGGAACCATGCCTCTATCCTCTGCATATGATAAATATCTCCCCCTTTTTCATCAATGGAAAAGGTTCTTTTCATCCGATGTTTCTCCCCCTGACAGAACTATCCTCCTATGGTGCTTCCTCGTGTACATATAATACATATAAGATAAACATTAAAAAAGAATTCATTTTGGAGTAGAAATAACTCTAAGTCTTTGGTGAATATATTCAGAGGATTCCTGTTGAAGTGGGTTTTTAAATATGTCTGCCACTTGTTCTTTTGTGCCCACATACTCAACTCTGATGTTCTTTTCTACAACCTGCCCCCATAGAAAGTGATACTTGATTGGAATGTGCTTCGTCTTGGAGTGCATCAACTGATTCTTTGAGATACTGATGGCACTTGTATTATCACAATAGAATGGAATGGGCTCATCATACTCAACCTGTATATCTGTCAGAGTTTGTTTCATCCAAGGTACCCGTGTACAACATGATACTTCTGCAATATACTCTTCCTCGGTTGTAGATAAAGATACTGATGATCGTTTCTTGCTTAGCCATGATACTAAAAAACCACCCAAGTAGAACACTGCTCCACTGGTGCTTCGTCGATCATCAATACAACCTTCCCAATTTTCATTTGTGTAGGCAATAAGTGATAGATCCTTTCCTTTTGGATACCATAATCCAAACTCTTATGTTCCTTTGAGATATCTAAAAATCCTCTTCACTACTAATACATGTGATTCCTTTGGTGCTGCTTGAAATCCTACCACCTGTCCAACTGCCTACATTAGATCTGGTCTGGATGCTGTCACATATATTAGGCTTCCAATCATTGATCTGTATTGCCTCTGATCTATAGACTTCAAATCATCATCTTTGCTCAACTTGCAACTGGTTTGCATGGGAGTGATAACTGGTTTTCAATCTTCCATTACGAACCTCTTTAGCATTTCTCTAATATACTTGGTTTGAGAAATAAAAATTCCTTGGTTGCTTAGACGTATCTGAAGTCCCAAAAAGAAAGATAGTTCTCCAAGTAATGACATTTCAAATTCGTTCTGCATATCTTTTGCAAATTTCTGGCTTAACTTGTCATCATCACTACCAAAAATAATATCATCAATATAAACTTCAACTAATAAAATATTACCTTGACTTACCTTGATGTAGAGGTTGTTGTCTGCACTCAATTTTCTGAACCCTTCTTGATGTATATATTTATTGAGTCTAGAGTACCATGCTCTAGGAGCCTGTTTTAGACCATACAAGGCCTTCTTTAATTTGCACACATAGTTTGCATTCTCTGACAACTGAAATCCTTTTGGTTGTTCAATGTAGAATTCTTCTTCAAGTTCCCCATTTAGAAAAGCTGATTTTACGTCCATCTGATACATTTTAATATTTTTGGATCATGCATAAGCTAAAAGAAAACAGATTTCTTCCATTCAGGCAACTGGGGAAAATGTCTCTTCAAAGTCGATTCCTTCAACCTGTGCATATACTTTACATACCAATCTAGCTTTGTTCCTTGTAACCTGTCCATCTTAATTCAATTTATTCCTGAAGACTCACTTTGTGCCGATCACATTCTTATTCTTTGGTCTTGGAACCAGTTCCCATGTGTCATTTTTATCTATTTGATCGAATTCTTCATCCATGGCCTTATTCCAAAGTTCATCCTTGTTGGCTTCTTCGAAAAAGTTTGGTTCAATTGTAGAAAAGAGTGCTAGGTGTGTTTGTTCTAGTGAATGGATTTTTCTTCTAGTCTCAACTCCTACATCTTTGTTTTCGATAATCTGATATGAAGGATGATTCTTTTGTACTCGTCTGCTAGGTGTCTTTGGAGACACTTGCTGAACTTTCACTTCTGTTTCTGTCAGATTCTCTTCATCTTCCTCTTATACTTATTTTTCATCTTTTGCTTCTTCTTCTAAGGGATGTTTCATTGATTCATTTTCTTCCTTTGATTCTGGTCTGCCTGTTTCATCAATTGTTACGTTGATTCTTTCCACAACTTTGTTCTATCTTAGATTGTAACACTTGTATGCTTTCCTTGTACTTGAGTAACCAACAAGTAATCCTTTGTCCACGCAAGAGTAAAACTTTCCCATTCCATCATATTCTCTTTTGATATAGCATTTGCTTCCAAAAACTCTGAAGTTCTTTACATTTGTTGGTCTTCCTTTCCATAGTTTGTAAGGAGTTTTTTCAGTGTTGTTTCTGAGCATTACTTTGTTTTGAATGTGAAATGTTGTTGCACTACCTGTGTCCAAAAAATATCTGTCAATTTTGAATCCATTAGCATTGTTCGAGCCATTTCTTGCACTGTCCTATTCTTTCTTTTAACAACTCCATTATGTTGAGGTGTCTTAGCAATGAAGCATTGCCTTTTTATTCCATGATTGCTGCAGTAGTCCATAAATTCCTTTGAGGTGAACTCTCCTCCATTATCAGATCTCAAGCATTTGATTTTTGAATCCATTTCATTTTCAACCATTTCCTTGTAGATCTTGAAGTTTTCAAAAGCTTCTGACTTATTCTTGAGAAAGAAAACTGTAGTCATTTGTGTATAATCATCAACTAATAACATAAAGTATTTCTCACCTTTTAATCTCTTTGTTGTAGTTGGTCCAACTAGATCAGTATGTACAATTTCCAGTGGTCTTGTCGTTGAATATTCCTTTGATTTGAACCTAGTCTTTGTTTTCTTTCCTTGTTGACAATGCTTGCATAAGGTATTTGTTGGTTTCATGATCTAGGGTATTTCTATGACTGCTTCTCTTTTGCTGACTTTTATAAGGTTATCAAAATGTATGTGACCCATTCTTCTGTGCCATAGACAACTTTCATCTTCCTTTCCTAGACAACACTTTTCATTTCCAATTTCACTTAACACATATATGTTGCTTAAAGTTCTTGCAGCTGTAGCAACTAATTTCCTTGAACCTTCTTTTATTATCTCACACTTTTGTGAATCGAAAGTAAATTTATGACCTTGGTCACACATTTGAGTCACACTTAGAATATTATGTTTCATATATTCTACTAGTAGAAAATTTTCTACCTTTTCATTTTTATTCCCAATTCGGACTGTGCCTTTTCCAATGATTTTGGTTGAATCATCATTTCCGAAGGAGACTGATCCATCTCTTTCTTTTCGTAATGTAAGAAACTTGTCTCTATCACCTGTCATGTGTTTTGAACATCCACTGTCAACATACCAGCCATGTTTCTTCTTCTTATCTTGTAGATCGAGTGTGCATTCTTCATTGCTATACTGATCCTTCTTTCTTATCCATGTTCTTTTTTGAGGTTCCTGTTTGTGATTGTTGTTATTCTGTTGCGATTCTTTAGGAGGGACTGTCATTCTGCAATCTTTGGCCATATGTCCAAAATTGTTACATTTGTAACATTCCACTTCAGTTCTCAAAGATTCAAACCTATTGTAACTTATTCTTTGTGTTTCACTAGGCCTTCTTGGATAACCCCTTTGTGTATGACTCTTAAAGTAGTTATTGTTCATGTTGTTATCTCTGAAATTCACAGCTTTATGTCCAAAATTATTACATGCATAACATAAACCAAAGAATATAGTTTGATACCTGGGAGTTGAGGATATTCTGAAAGGAGGTTCTCTTCTAAATTCTTCTTCTTCTTGAGGCCTATCTGTCGATTGTTGATTCTGAAATTTGAATCTTCTCGGTGGAGGAGTGTCCTTGTAATCCTCCTTGTATATCTTCCCATCCCTGTTGATTGTTTCTACATATGTTTCTTGCTCTGTTGTTTTTGATCTTGATCCCTTTTCTTTCTGATTGTGTCCAAGTATGGTCTTGTAAAAATGAGATTTTTGACTGCTGATAATGTCATCCAAAACTTTTGAGCTATTCTGCATATTTTTCTTTTGAATATCCTTTCTTAATGTGACAATCTCTGCTTCCAAGTTTCCAATGATCCTGTCCTTTTCTTCTAGTTGTTCTTTGAGTGTTTCTTCAATTATTTTATCTTCTTTTATTTGAACCTTCAACTTTGTGATCATTTGTTCTAGTTCTTGAGTGTCTTCTTTCTTGTCTAGTTCTGCTTGTAGTTTCTTTTTTTCTTCTTTTCTCTTCTGATAACTTCTATGGCACACATTAATTCTTCTCAGAAGTCAACTTTTGCCTCTTCAATTTCTGCATATTCTTCTTTGGCTTCTTCATATTCTTCTTCGGAATATTCTTTATCAGAGTCTTCTACTGCCATGAATATAACTCTTCTTGTCTCACTGTCACTGACTTCATCTTCATCTGATGATGAGGTGTCTTCTTTGGTGCATAGGCTTTTCTTGAAAACTTTCTTTGTAGTTCTTTTGCCTTTATATGTTTGTTTTCCTTTTGAGTAAACTTCATCATTTCTCTTTTTCTTATGAGGACATTTGTTATCAAAATGACCAATACCATCACAATTAAAACAAATTAAAGGAAGATTACCTCTATACCTACCGTCAGTTCCCTTGTTCAGTCTTTTGACGAAGTTGGCCACTTATTCATCATCTTCCGAGACATCACTATTGCTTCTATATTCTTCTTGTTTCTTTTGCTTTGATCTTTTGGATGCTTTGAAGGCTGCTTCTTTTACATATGGATTTTTCTGTTCATTTCTCATTTCATATGCTGTGAAGATTCCATGCAGTTCATCCATTCTTATTGAGTTTAGATCCAATATTTCTTCTAGTGCTGATATCTTAGGGTTAAATCTCATAGGAAGAGATCTTAGTACCTTTTGAACAATTATAGATTCTTCGATTTCTTCTCCCAATCCTATGATTGCATTCACTGTTTCATCGACTCGTAAGAAGTAGGCTGCAACATTCTCATCTTCCTTCATTTTTAGTTGTTCAAACTGACCTCTGTAAGTTTGAATCTTTGCTTCTTTGAATTTTGTATCTCCTTCATAAATATTTCGAAGCTTGTCCCAGATCTCTTTAGCAGATTTACAATGTGCAACTTTGGTGAATACCGTATCACTGATACCATTCAAAAGTGCATTTTTGGCTTTGGAATTATTCTGACCGAGTTTCACTGCTTTGTCATTTGTTGGTGGAATTGCTGGTGCTATGTATCCATCTACAATTGATTTCCAAATTTGAAATCCATGTGCCTATATATATGTCTTCATCCTTATGCTCCAAAAAACATACTTCTGTCCATCAAACTGTGGTATTCCATTTTTATACAAGTTGGTACTCTCCATGATCTACCTTTCGGTGGTTAAACTAATTTCTGAAGGAACCTACTTTGATACCAATTGTTGGATTACTGAGAGGGGGGGTGAATAAGTAATAGCACAATTATAATCCTTTTTAACCAAATAATCCAAGTGTTATATCAATGTAGAATTATTATCCAATAATGAGCAATAAAAAATGAACAATCACACACATACACAATACACCAGTGTTTTATGTGGAAACCCAAAGTGGGAGAAAACTATATAATGCTTTTTCTTATATGTCTTGAAGAATTACATTCATTGGAAGCACCAACTTCCTTTGTTTTCCAGCTGCAACTGGAAGGAGGCTCCAACCCCCTATTTTCTCAGGCTACAAGCCGAGGGAAACTCCAACTCCCCAATTCTTTGGCTACAACCAGAAGGAGGCTACAACCCCCTATGTTCTCCAGCTACAACCAAAAGGTGGCTACAACCACCTGTCCTTGCCCCGTCCAACCACCCTGAAGTAGAAGTAGAATGATGGAACCACTGTCAACCTGTCACTGTGAGATATACTGTTGTACAACTGTATCAACCTGTACCACTGACCTGTATCCAATCTGTACAACTAACCTGTAATCAATTTGTACCTGAACTGAACATGTTTCTACAAAAATACAATAGGTACGCAACCTGTAGTGCTACATCCCGCATATGTATGCGCCTTATCTGTTATGCAACCCTCGTATGTACATGCCCTAACTGTTATGAAGCCTGTGTATGCCTTCTGGAACTAGGGTTTCCTTTCACTTGAAAACTTCTGACCCTATGTAAATTCTTTCACATAGATATGTGACTTGTCTCTGTATCCAAAATATAACTGTACCATGTTCATAACATTCACTCAAGAAAAATATGTCTCTCTCTAGTCATGTGCCATATAGGTGTGTGAAATCATGAACAAGTATACTTTCCTTCACATAATCTTAGTCATCAAACTCTTTCTGATATTCAGCCTCTCAAAACATCAAAATACAAGATATCAACCATGTACCATAAAACCCTTAGCCATATGCCAATACATGCAAGATGTGCCTCAACAAGAAGTATCAATGATAAATATACCAGCACTGTATTTCTGTAGATTTGATTTATGTAGAATATTCCATGTAGAGACTAGTCTCTCTAGAGAGAATCCTCAAATCTCCATTGCCATTCCTCATGCAAACATCAAAATTCAACTATTCATAGAAATAAGACATACCTTCTGAACCAATGGATGGATCTGATGTATCTGAGAACTTTAGACCTTCCTGGGAGCTTGATCTCATAATCTAGAACCTCTACATCTTCATCTTCTCAAGTTTCCATGGCTTTAACAACATGTACTCACCCTGTACACAACCATCCCGCGTACATTCACTACCTATACATAGACAACCCACGTATTGTATTCACCCTATACACATAAATCCCATGTACACCTCAGAAAATAGGGTTTTCTGTAAATCCAAGAATTTCGCCGTCAACCCTTCGTGCTGCCTCAGACGTTCACCACTTCAGATGTATCCACAAGTATTTACAAGAATATTTACACAAGAAAATAGATATACAATATGTACAAGTGTGTGTTTAATGAGTGAGCTTTGCCTCTTATTTATATCTTCATGTAGCATTACACTTTCCTTATTTTAGGGCTTCTTCATTTAAAATAATTGCTTTTGCAAAGAACTTTGACCCTTGGGGGATTCTATAAGACTTATGAGGGGTTCTCCAACTTCATATGGTTATAAATATATAACCTTGAGGAGTTATGTGACGTTCCACATACCACCGGAAATGGCATGACAAACACTATCCATCTAGGATAGTTTCACTGACAAATTCACTGTTCTTCATCTCATTATTCCACAATTAAGCATGGGTTCTTCACTCCACAAAGCGTATTCCCATGAGGGATTTCACCATAAGGGGACCACTTTGGATTTCATCCATATTTAATTATTATCAACCATGACAAGACAATAATGAGTCATCTTTACATCAAACAATCTTGGGTCCATTACCCAAAACTTTGTGCTACAGGGCTTTCTTCAAGGGTTGACATCAATGAAAACCAACCTTAATCAACACATTTCCCTTAGGATAATCACCAGAATATCGCATTACTCATGATTCCATTATCTCCTCCTCACTTCACTATGTTTCAGTTAGTTAACTGAATCCTAAGAGACTAGTTAACTCAGACTAGGTGGCAGTTCACTCTCGTAACTGCTTGAGAGACTAGACTAGGTGGAAGTTTACTCCCGTAACTGTTGGTGTGTGTCTAGATCACTCTAGACCACCACTATGGCACATTGTACTCTCCTACAGTGTACATTAGTTGATTTATACAGAGTATATCATGTGTAAATTATCATTTATTCATTTGGTTAATGAGAATTCTTCCATTCTTTCTCTCCTACTTCTCTTTTCTCATATTTTCTCTGTAAATTGTGTATGTCATTTTCTAGCTAGATATATTTCGTGTAGGATCAACACATTTACATGGTGTTGGCACCAGGCCAAAGTGGAAAGAAGGATGATCATGGGAAATAAAGTGTGTAGAAACTGAAGTAACAACTGGAGAAAGAACAACACGCGTGCATGCAAGAAAGCGTGCACAAGGAAAGTGACAACTGGAGGAAGAAAAACACATGCATAGGGGGAATACCTAACGATGGTAAGGCTAGGGTTTTGGTAATACACTGTAAATGGATGAATATCCCAATAGATATAAATATAGATACGCATGTATCATATAGAGTTTGGCATTTTTGGTAGTAAGTTTATTGTTTTGTAAAGGTTTGGGTTCTTGTAACATTCCATTAGAACGATGTGCGAATGGATGCGTTATGAAATACTGTTATGTACTATGTTTGTAAGATTTTGAGAATATAATAGAAGAGGGAAGGTATATCTAAGGATGAGATCATAGGCTGTAGAGCTTGGTGCGATCTAGTTCGCCTCATATAGATCTTACCCATAAGAGGGGAATTGTAAGTGTGCAGCGCTGAAAATGCAGAACTACCATAATAAAAGAGCCAACAACCAAATATTTGTGGACATAGCCCATGAGGGGGTGAACCACAGTAATATCCGTGTAATGTGATGAATGCATGCATATCTTTACTTTCTTTCAGCAACTAATGGTTATGCTTGATGAATGAGTTAATACATTGTTATGGAATATGTTTATGTTGTTTGGAAAATGACCCGTGAAATATACATATGCAACTGTGAGGAATATGTAGATTACTCTTAAACATTTTAGTACATGGATTTGGTTCATAAACCCCTATCTCATACTCAATCCTAGGCTGTAAACACCTGATTCGTTAGCCACCCATTTAAAGCTATCTCGGGTGAGACTGTGCAGTGCACTCTGTGTACTCCGTTGCCTTCTGGTTTACCAAAAGGGACGATAATTTTAGAGGCTTTGTTGGAAACCCAAATGACATGAAAATTGGGTCAATAACTTAGATGTTTAAGAGAGAAGAGAAAGCAAAGGATAAACAACCAAACAAACCAACGAATTTTTTCGTTGTTGTGTTAAGAGGAACAAGAGAGGACTGAGTAGACAAGATAGATTGAACGAGAAATGCATGAGCGAAACAAAAGAGCAATGAGACGTTAGAAGGGAATGTCAAGACCTTGGAACTCCATGAAAGTGGAAATCAAAGGTTGGTTGAACATAAAGACAGTAAAAACCCTAGAATTACATCGCGTAAATATCTAGATAAATATGTATTTACTGATTTACACGAAGTATTTTTCTGTGATTTTCTGCATCTACTACAACAGTGGATCCTAAGGTTGAAGGATAACCACATGACGAACTAGATTCAACAACTAGATTGGACTCCAGTACAGATTGAGCAGTTACAGTATGTGAACAAAAAATTCACCCATGCAGTAGACTTTTGGCTTGAGAGTATTGTCGCAGGCTTCATCACAGAGTTTGCAGTCGACACAGTGAAGTCATATAGCACAGTCGAGCAAGAATTTCTACGTGGGCCTAGAGGAAGGTACATTCGATCACTGTATACTTCTATCAAGATACTACTATATAACAAAGGTGTAATGACAATGGAATCAAACAACTAGACTTCCCTGTGTGCATGTGGGAAGAGGGGAAGCACTGACAGAGAGAGGATAAATCGAAGGAGGTCAGGATAAAGGCAAGAAGGAGGAGGAACCCTTGGACCCAATCATGATGGATGATGACCAGATCAAGTGGATATTGGTGTCATCAGGAAAGACACGTAGCAGATTACCCTACCAATATAAGGTGAATACCAAGAAGAGAGTCGTAGCTGCGAGGGAGGGATTGGATAGCAATGAGGAAGAGGTAGAGGATCTCTGGGCTGTTGAGAAGATTGAGGAAATCATGTGCTCAACATATGAGAGGAAGACGAGAGGCCCAAGAACAGGAGGAGAAGGCATCCATCCTATCCATATTAATGTTAGTGTGGAACCCATAAACCCATGTGCGACCAATACACAAAAGAGAACACCACCGTTTAGACAACCGAAGTTCGAAGGAAGTTCGATAGAAAGAAGTACATCTATACAAGGAGAAACAACTGGAGGCACCAGTTCAGGCAACCCTAGTCAAGTATCTACACCGCATGAAGGAGGTAGTAGTTCAGTATTTAGAATGGTAGGACACGATCCCACTATCAGGTTACCAAAGTTTCAAGGAGAAGCAACATAAGACCCTGAGAAGCATTTGTTCATTTGTGCAAAAATATGGGAAGCAAAGAATATAACTGATGAAGATACCAAACTCGCGCATCTAGCGATCATGCTAAGAGACCATGCACTAGAATGGTACATGAGTCTAGACATGAACAGTGCCCCTGGGATGACAAGGACATTGGCTGACATTAAGAAATGATTGATAAATGAGTTCTAGAAACCAACCTCAAAGGATCAATACATGAACGAGATGATTGAAATAAGACAAAAACCAGGAGAATCTGTATGGGATATTGATCAGAGATTCAAGCAATTTAAAGGAAAGTTAAAGTACCTTATGACCGATATGGAACATCGGCTCCCATTTGTCAACTCACTACTCCCACACTTAAAATATCCCTTACGACAACAAAAGTTTCAGATGTAGGAAGAGGCTCTGCAGACATCCTTACAGCTAGAAGAGAACCAGTACCAGTAGATGGACCTAGCTATCGAGAAACCGAAGGAGGATTTGAAGAATTTAACATTTCAGTTGAACTAGAATAAGAACAAGGACAAACAAGAAGTCGTTTAGTGCACCACCTATAGGAAAGAAGGACACCACAAGAATGAATGCCCAACATTCGTGTAGTATATGGAAATAGGTATGCCAAACCCGCTACCACAGGGAGGATTATGCTGTGAAATATGCAAGAAACCGGGTCACGACCCTTATCACTGCACAATGACACAGAAGTACCAGATAGTTCCAAAGAATTCATATTGCACCTTTTATAAGTCAGTGGGCCATGATGACAAAGATTGTAGAAATATAGAGTTGATGCAGGAAAGAACATCAGACACATACAGGGTACAGGCCAAAATGATGACTGGGCAACCAACACCACAGTTCAATCCAACCCCAGCCCCATAAAACACTACACCACAACAGTATAATATTGCGCAACAACTCTACAATAATGCACAACCACAGTACAACCCGACACAACCCCAATACAATAACGCACAGTATAATCAGGCACCACAATATAACGCGCTGAGAGGGGATCGTGTAGGCTACAGAGGATCAAGATGAACCAGAGGAGGTTTCGAACACGGTAGAGGACCAGTCACATGTCACAATTTCCATCAACCAGGAAATTATGCAAAAGAATGTCCACTTCCACTAGTGACTTGTATGTATTGTCGTGCATCAGACCATGATACAGAGGAATGACTGACATTACTAGTAAAGATTCAGGAAAAAAGGAACCAGAATAATCAGAATGTTCAATGGATTTTAGCTGAAGTAAGGGACGACGAACAAAACATCAACATGGTCACTCATGGAGGAATGAAAACAGGAAATGATGCAGTTCGACAGGAACCAACACATAACCAATGGGTAAGGAAGAACACTGACCCCAAGAAGCAGTTCGACGTGCAAAAGGAAAAGAATATCTTTAAATAAGCTCGACAAGAATTTCATATGAAATACACAGCGTCGCCTGCACAACAAAGCAAGGAAGCTCTGGAATATGAGATGCTGCCATCACTGGACCATACCGTTAGAATAAAAGCCAAGGGACAAGTAAGTACCATCAAATACTTTTTGCAATCATGCGTAAAAGTGTTAAGTGATCCTTCATCTATGAAAATATTACAAAACATCCTAGAGAAATCTAGCAATGAGACGGAACAAAAGCTAGAATTGAAATCTGTCAATCATCTACACACAAGAAGAAGAACAAGTAGTGAATTTAGACTAAATGCTAACATTGGGGATTTCAATATGGGATATATTATACTAGACATAGGATCTGAAGTGAATGTGATACCAAAGACCACATGGAAATGCATGGGAGAACCAACGTTGGGATACTCAACCATTCAAATAAAACTAGTAAATCAACATGGAGTCCTACCAATAGGTAGACTGAAAGGAGTGACAGTAGATATGGATGGAGTGCGCACTAAATAAGACTTTGAAGTCATCAAAATAGTAGATGGAACAACACCTTACCCAACACTACTTGGTCTGGATTGGGAGTTCGACAACCAAGCCATAATTAACTATAAAACCAAGAAAATGACGTTTGAGTTTGGAGACTATAGGTTCATAGCACCACTAGACCCATCGAAAGGGGAGAGGTTCGTAGAACCCACTTGCCTAGACTTAGAAGAGATCACCCAGTTGTACAAAACAACTATGAATGATGAGGATTATGTAAACCCAACTGCAGACAGGGTACTCAGTTAGTGGAGAATTACTTCATGCACAACAGACTCAGATACTAGGATAGAAAACTGACAGCAGAGACTACACAAAGTATCCATGAGAAGATGTGCAAGAATAGACCGCGCAGTAAGGTGGGTAGGCATAGAAATCAGAGCACCACCTAGTTTCCATGGACTAAATGATTTGGAAACCTTCTTAACACAATATGAAGACGGATTATTAGAGAACCAAAGACTACTAGCACTGGATTTAACACTAAATGCCACACCCGCAGTATGGTAGGGCACACACAAGGAGACCATCACATACTAGTATCAATGTAAACGATTACTGTGCATAAGGTTCGGTGCATAACAAGAATATAACAAACAACAAAGATACGAAGGACTAGGGACACCAGCATAACACTTGGAGGAGTGTAAAACACTGTGGAAAATGACACCACCAGAGGAATGGCCTCATCACTTCATTCATACTTTAGAGGACATACCAGCGAACTGGTATACAAACCAAGAATTGCGCAAAGGAACCAAGATATGGATGACACTCCAATAGAAATTTACAGTCTCTTTCTCATTCGAGCATGAGAACCCCAACATAGATGCGGCCCTGAAATGGATCAGAGGCGTCATATTCATTAAAGAACCAGAAATAGAACTTATCATAGAAGAACAACAATGGAATAAGAAGACAGTCAAGGAACTACTGTCATGTTACCATGTATAGGAGGAAGCACCAGATGAAGATGATCTGCGCGATATTCAGATTAAAAAAGTGGAAGGCGAAAGAGATGTGGAAGGACCACCCATAGAATCAGAAGTCATTTCTCCACCAATCAAGATAAATAAGGTTAACATCAGGACTGCTGAGCAGCCCAAAATGGCCAACATTGGAGATTATTGGGATGAGTAGACAGTAGAAAGAATCACAGAATTTTTGCGTGAATATAGCAACCTTTTTCCCACAACATTTCCAAAGATGAAGGGTATAGCCAAAGAATTAGGAGAAATGAAAATACCACTCAGATATGACGTGAGACCTATTAAACAACGACCTCACCGATTGAACCCCATATATAATCAAAAAGTGAAAGATGAGATCAGCAGGATGCTCGAAGCTGACATCATCGAACCAGTCGAGGAATCATAATGGATAAGCTCGATGGTAGTACAGGACAAGAAACAAGGAAGAGGGATTAGGATGTGCATCAACTTGAGGAAGTTGAAAAATGCATGCTTGCATGAAGTTGAATGATGCATGCCTACATGAAGGACACCATTCACGGATGAAGTGTTAGAGAATGTCGGGGGCCACGAAGCTTACTCATTCACCGATGGATTCTCAGGTTACCATCAGATTAAGATAGCACAGGAGGATAGACACAAGACCACGTTTGAGACATAATGGGGATATTATTAGTATAAATTCATGCCATTCGGACTGAAGAATGCACCCGCAATATTCTCTAGAGTGGTCATCGCAGCATTTAAGGAGTTCATCCACCAGTTTATCAAGTATACCTGGACGTCTGGACAGTTTATAGTCTATTAAAACACCATGTGGAAGTTTTACGACTGATGCTATAGAAATGTAGATAGTTCCAGATATCACTGAATATCAAGAAATGAATATTTGGAACCCCATTTGGGATACTATTGGGCCATATAGTATGAAAACAAGGCTTTCTAGTGGATCCGGAAAAAACCACAGTCATTGTTAACTTACTAGCACCAAAAATAGTCTGTCAACTAAGAGCAACATTAGGAAACACAGGATACTACAGGAAATTCATCAAAGGATATGCACAAATCACAAAACCAATGGAAAAGTTGCTAAGGAAGGATACAAAGTATCAATGGAATGACGAGTGTCAACACGGTCTGGATACCCTGAAGGAAAAGATGGTTACTGCACTGATATTAGTATCAAGAGACATTCCATGTGCATGTCAATGCATCAACGATAACACTTGGAGCTATCTTATAACAACCAAGAGCGGGAGACTTGGATCACCCGATAATGTTCACAAGCAGAAAATTATCAGACTCAGAACAGAACTACAACATGACATAAAGAGAATGCATAGATATGGTTTACACATTGTAGAAGTTTATAAGTTACGAGGGAATGGTAGGATTTCATTACGTAGGAAAAGATACCGCGCAGAAGGTACTACACACAGGATTATGGTGGCCAATGATCCATAGAGACTCAAAAGAGTACTATCAGAGATGCAATGTCTGTCAAAGGGTAGGCAAACCCAACAGAAGGGACGAGATGCCATTAAAACCGCAAGTAACACTACATGCATTTGATAAATGGGCAATAGACTTTGTGGGACCAATTAACCCACCAGCCAAAAGGATAGGGGCGAGATACATTATCACCGTGACGAAATACCTAACAAGATGGGTGGAATCCGCACGAGTAAAATATTTCAGTGCAGAGATAGCTGAACACTTCTTCTTTGAAAAAGTAATCACTAGATTTGGGTTCCCAAAAGTTTTGATGAGCGACCAAGGCACACACTTCATAAATAGCACCATCCACATGATGCTTGAGGAGTTTTACGTTCATCACTAGAAAAGAACACTGTATCATCCACAGGCAAATGTCATAGTAGAAGATTTCAACAAAATTCTAGAGAACGCACTGAAAAAGATATGTAACGTCAACAGAGACGATTGGGACCTCAATGTACCAACAATATTATGGGCGTATAGGACTACATGCAAAAATTTGAGAGGGCACACACCATTCAAACTAGTCTACGACCAAGAAGTAGTAATGCCATTAGAATTTTTAATACCCAGTCTACGTGTAGCATCTATCACACAAATGACAGAATGAATCACAATATAGGAAAGACTGAATCAATTAATGTCAATGGAGGAAGACCGAATCTTGGCAGGATTCCATGAACAAGTGCAGAAATCAAGAGACAAATCTTGGCATGATCAATACATCAAGAAAAAATGCTTAAGGAAGGAGATCTAGTATTTCTTTACGACAACAAATCGTTTCAACACCTAGGAAAGATGAGAATGCATTAGCTAGGACCATACGAGGTAAAATCTGCCACAGATGGAGGAGATGTACAATTAATGGATTTAATAGGCACAGACCTCAGAGGAATGATCAATGGGAGCCAACTGAAGCTGTACAAGGACAGTCGACCACCCACCATGCAAAAAAAAAAAAAAAACATATATAGACAAAGAAGTAAACAAGACTAAAAAGTGTGTAGCACACCAGAGATAGAAAGGCCACATACCATTCAAAAACAAGAACTCATCAAAGGAAAGGAAAACGGTCATATCACAAAGAGAAACAAGTAGGAAAAAGAAAAGTCGACGAAGGCAGGTTGACATGACAACAAAAGGAAAAATTAAAGCACGACAAGGACGGATGGGACATCACATTAAACGTGCCAACTGGGGATGGAAAACCAAGCGTAATGGAAAGTATGAAACCACCGCAGATGCATTGAACCCACAATTATGGTGCATTAATCACATAATGGAGGAAGCGTCCTCGACAAGTTTCATGACAAGCCCATACAACATGCGAGCACGAGAGAAACTAGTATATTCGAGAAAGGAGAACAAAGAGAGAGAAATAGCAGCCAGAACAAATAGAGCGAGACCATAGAACTCACCAAAGCCATTCAAACCCAATGAATATTTGACAGTCACCACTATGGCGCCACCGAAGCTAGCAGAACCCGGCCAGATAGTCAGACCAAACAGGGTTCAAACTAGGTCACGAGGACCGCTGGAACAAACCGAACATCAACAGCCAGAGATCATCGATATCGACAAAATCCCATCTCCAGAGGAGATACCAGAAAACCCTACATCGATAATGGAAGAGATTCAACAACCACAAGAAGAGGCCATGAGAGAGGATACGCCAGCAGCAGCACAAGAGCCTCAGAATGAGGAAGCAGAAACCCAACAGGAAGTGCAACCAGAGAGCACTGAAGCAACTGTGGAAGATAATAGAATGAAATAGAACTTGGAAGCAGTGGTGCAACCAGACGAGTCACAAGAAGCTAGCCTAGGTCAACCAATAGAGGAGACCATTGGAACCACCTCGGCGTGGCTAGCATGGCTTATGGGGGAGAAACCGAAAGTTGTTGGAACTTTGAACCAACCACCACAGTAGGAGACATAGTTCAGATACTAAGCTCACCTTACAAGAAACCGACAACGGAAATTGTGCTACCACGCATACGAGAGGGAGTATAGACAGACTCACAGCTACTAGGTCACGTTGGGAAACTCAATTATTTCTACCATGACATATCAGACAAAACCAAGTACTTAGAACTTGCACCGAGGGTTTTTATGCAGAACATAGTCGTAAGCCAACTTGGAGAAATGATCAGCCAACCACACCAGTGGGCAGCTGGACTGGACAAAACAAGAATTTTAGGTTTGCTCAAACTACCACATTTTGGTAGAGGCCAATATGTGACAACATGCATCAAGTAACTATTAGCAGTCACGCACGGAGGGGATATACAGCTGGAAAAACCCGTCCCCATAACTGTTGAGCTTATCACGCAGATAACAGGACTACCCATCCAGGGTATGGATCCCACATTGATTATGGACGATAAATCCAAGGAGAAAGCGTTAGAAGAGGAAATGAAGAAGAAATATGGTACCTCCAGGGGAACAAGAGGCATTATAATCTAACGTATCAACAATGCAGCTACACAATTGGGCGCAAATATATTAGCCTGTAAATTGCTAAGAAAATGTCACAAAGGCAAAGTACTGGTAGGATCCATCGCAGTTGTAGCTCAGTGTGTTGAAGGCACCTTCGTTAGCTGGGCACCATATCTATTGAACTTATTTCAAGTGGACTGTAAGGATGCACATGACCTAGGTACATAATTCCATTACTCATGGATGATCACCCTCATAGCCTTCATGGGATGGTGGGAGCCAGAGTACGTAATCTTTTGTAACAAACCACAACCAGCAAGAGCAAGATATCTATTACTGAGATCTGGGCCACGGGCCAACCATAAGAGGGACAATGGCATCATATTCGAAGAATACTTATAGGACATACAAGAAGCTATCATTCGATCATGGAGAATCACACCAGAGGCTATCGCGCGATATGGGGACATCTCCAAGTTCAGGGATACACAACAAGCCATGTGGATACAACCAAGGTAGGATCCGAATAAAAAGTGGCTATAGATGCACTACTGTATCACAGAGGGTGGAATCGAGATGTTCATTAGAGAATGACCTGATGAATGGAGGATCTCATACATTCCCTAGGAAGTACCAGAAAAAACAACAGAAGGAGAGGCTACATAGGCAGAAATACAGCCTCCGCAAATCCTAGTGCCCAAGAAACCAAGAATGGGCCAAAGCAAGATGACTCAAGAAGATGACAGGTCAAAGCAGATAGGGACCCAGAAGGGGAAGAAAGAGACCACATATTTGACCAACTGACAACAAAAAAAGGTCGAGGGAGCGTAGGAGACCACCCCAAATCCCATCACACAAGAACCAGGGGGAATGAAGAGAATAGTTGTGCAGGCAAAAGGAACGCGAAAGAAATTGAAGGCACAATGAGAATCACCGGACTATAAAATCATGGAGGATGATGGATAGATGATTGCCAAAATGGTCCAGGATTGCCTAGTAGAAGATTTCGATCACGCAACACATCACAGGGATAAACTGCAGAAAGAGCTGGCAGAAATGGGACAGCTCCACAAGAAACTTAGGGAATCCCAGAGAGAAAGTAGCAGTAGAGGCATAGAGCCGTCGACAACACAGACCAAAAAAAGAGTGGAGGTAGAAGAACGAGACCCAGTTCTTCCAATGCCACACACACATGCAACGATCTACATCAAACCTAACATACTACACATGGATGTAATCGTGGGACAGACACCATTGAAGGACTTGGACCACATCTAATTGGTCTTGATGCAGATGCCATCAAGGGCACTATAAAAAATGCATGTTAGCATCGACCGCGAGATGCAGTCTCAAGCACACAAAAACTTAGTCAAGCTACAACAAGAAATAAAGAAGCGGGAAGCACTGGAAAAAGGTTGTGAGCAGGGCAAATCCGAAACGCGGGAGGAGAAAGAACGTAGAAACGAACTAGAACAAAGAGTCGAAGAAAATTTTGGGAAACTTCCAAGCACTACTCAAGGAAATGAACTCCCAACAACGAAAAAGATCAACCAGATTGCACCGGCAATTGATTTGTATTAGAGGGAGATTGAGAATCTTTGAGAATATCTCAAACCAACAACTCCACCAGAAGTGAAGGAGAAAAGGAAGCAGGAAGAAACAATGCAACTACAGGAGATAGAAAAACAGGTTAGCATGACAACTGACTTGTTCGATAAAGCAGTGCAACTTTGGACAAGACTGGAGGAGGATCCATAGGTCCAACACTGGGACAAGGAAGAGGAAAGGATCAATGCAACAATCCAAGAACTCAAGCAGAGACAAAATACCATATCAATCCCAGAACGAGTCAAAGGAACACAATAGATGAAGAAGATGTAGGAAAAACTTATCACTGTGCAAACACAAAAACATGAGTGTCAGGCTCAAATAGAACCGTTGCAGGAACGGGTAATAGAATTACTCGCACAGGCAAAAGGAGCTAGAACACATATATCACAGACTCAGGTAGAATGTGCAGGATTACTGAGCGACGAAGTGGCAGTTCAGGTAGTGGACACCATCAAGGAGAAGACTATGCATGAACTGACAAAAGCAATAGAGCTACATGAAAATTTCCAGATGATCACCAAAGAGATCGAGGAAGCACAAAAATATTAGGTGACTCGAGACGAGTCACATGTCAGTGTTGGGGGCCTGTTGGTACGAGTTTGAAGTGGAAATAAGGACGATCATGGGAAAGAAAGCGTGCAGAAACTGAAGTAACAGCTGGAGAAAGAACAACACGTGTTCATGCAAGAAAGCATGCACAAGGAAAGTGATAGCTGGACGAAGAACAACATGCGCATAGGAGGAATACCTAATGGTGGTAGGGTTAGGGTTTTGGTAATACACTGTAAATTTCTAAAGATCCTGATAGATATAAATATATATACATAGGTATCATATAGAGTTTGGTGTTTTTGGTAGTAAGTTTACTGTTTTGTAAAGGTTCGGGTTCTTGTAACATTCCATTAGAGAGATGTGCGAATGGATGCGTTATGCAATACTATTATGTACTATGTTTGGAAGTTGTTGAGAAGATAATAGAAGAGGGAAGGTGGATCTGAGGATGAGATCGCAAGCTGTAGAGCCTGGTGCGATCTAGTTCACCTCATATAGATCTTACCGATAAGAGGGGAGTTGTAAGCGCGCGGAGTCAGAAATGCAGAACTACCATAATAAAAGAGCCAAGAGCCAAATCTTTATGGACTGAGCCTAGGAGGGGGTGAACCACGGTAATATATTTGTAATGTGATGAATGCATGCACATATTTACTTTATTTCAACATTTAATGGTTATGCTTGATGAATGAGTTAATACATTGTTATGGAATATGTTTATGCTATTTGGAAAATGACCCGTGAAATATACATATGAAACCATGAGGAATAAGTAGATTACACTTACAGCTCGTAGTACATGGATTTGGTTCATAAAACCCTATCTCATACTCAATCCTAGGCTGTAAACACCTGAGTCTTCAGCCACCCATTTAAAGCTATCTCGGGTGAGACTGCGTAGTGCACTCTGTGTACTACGTTTCCTTCTTGTTTACCAGAAGGGATGATAGTTTTAGAGGCTTTGTTGGAAACCCGAATGACATGAACATTGGGTCAATAAATCATATGGTTAAGAGAGAAAAGCAAGAAAAATATAACCAACCAAACACATGGTATCAAAGCTGACAGGTTGCTAGGGAAAAGACACACCAAATTATTTTTTCAGGTACTGAAGATTGAAGACAACGAAAAAATGGAATTTCCAAAAGAATTCATTCTTACACCGTACAATTTATTTTCATTGAGGGAGAATATGATAATGCATATTTGAGCTAGAGGATTATATAGGTTAACCATGAACACAGATATAGAACCAACATCATCCATATAAAATCCAAGTATCTAAATCGAATGGATGAAGCATTTGGAACAATTTGGAGTCTCATTTCTCTTGAAATCCTCTTTCATATATCCTCCCGTAAAACCCCCAATGAAGCCTGGAACACCATGAAAGGTATTTTCGGAAAACATGATGAGATGAGGGGACACATTCACGAGGTGTAATTTCTCACATTGGATCCAAAAACCATCCACAATCTCCAATATTTCTTTACCAAATATAAGGATTTGTTGTCGCAACTCAAGTCTTGAGGGATTGATAAATCTAAGGAGGAGAAACAAATGGTTCTCACCATTCTCTCCAAACTTGGTCCACAATATTCAATGTTTGTATCCACATTTCATTTATTTAGGTTCACCTCTAGATCCACCTAGACGATGCCCTCTCTTGAGGCCTTTATCGAGTCTCTGACACAAGAGCAGAACAAGCTCATCAATATGGGAAAAATAAAAGGCCCAAAGGAACATGAAATTACTGTGCAATATGGTAATGGTCATCAATATCATAAATCTAAACAAAAATACAAAAGGAAAGCACATGCAAATCCAAAGAAGGAAGCGTACTCAAAACCCTTCAATGATGTCCTCGGATCCAAAGGTGGAAAGGGGAGAAAAGGGGAGAAATGCACTTACTTCCATAAAGGATTCCATCCAAAATCCACATGTATGTAGAAACAGATAGATTAAATGGCCCAAATACTTCAACAAAACAACCTTGGAGATCGCATCCTCAAGGGTGCTAAGAAGAAGAAGCCAAAAGATCAAAATCCCAAGAAAGACAATTCTAGCCATGCTTTGATTGCCATCAAATCCTCTCTTGATGCTTGGATCGTAGATTCAGGTGCATCACACCATATGGCTTCCAAAAAATAATTATATTCTTCATTGTATGCATGCAAAGGTCCTCCTATTCTAATGGGGGACAACTCTTCGATCGAGGTCACCAAAAAGGAAGAATTGAACTCACAAACAAAAGCTTCGAGAATGTGCTACACGTTCCA
The DNA here is from genome assembly GCA_000966675.3 of Picea glauca. NCBI lineage: Eukaryota > Viridiplantae > Streptophyta > Pinopsida > Pinales > Pinaceae > Picea > Picea glauca. Next base: position 206,263 of record JZKD02S0068974.1, read on the forward strand.
AAAATTTTCGTCAATGTTTTCTCTATGTATCAGATAACAAAATACAACACTAGAAAGAGAGTCATATTCACACTTGATGTAGTGGATGTCTATGACATGAAAACCAATTCCAGGGTTTCTATCAGTGAGTAAATCATCAATCTAGACTCTACACATTTTTTGAATTTATTGAACCAGATTCTACATTACTGCTTACCCATGATGATGAAAGCAATAGGATATGGTACAAAAGGTTCAGGCATTTAAATTTAATATATATATGCAACAACTTAGAAAGCAGGGAATGGTTGATGGTATACATGACATCCACTTCTCCAAAAGAATTTGTGAGGGATGTATTCTTGGAAAACACCCTCAAGAGAAATCCGACAAAGGAAATACTCATAAGGCTTCCTTTCCTTTAGATCTGATCCATAGTGACCTCATGGTCCCTTTTCAACATCCATCAATTATTAAAGAAAGGTAGGTGCTCATTTTTGTTGATGATTTCTCACGCTTCACATGGATTTCTTTCTCAGGAAAAAATTAGAGGTCTTTCAACACCTCAAATATTTCAAAGCCCTTGTTGAGACATAGTCAGGAAAGAAAATCAAAGTCCTACAAAAAAATGATGGGGGACAATATGTCAACCATGAGATACAAAATATTTTTCATGAGGAAGGGATTCAGTTGTAGCACACGGTTCCCTATACTCCGTAGCAAAATGGAGTTGCTGAGCGAAAAAATAGACCTCTAAAAGAGTTGGCATCTTGCATGCTACATGAAAAGTCACTTCCATAGAGATTATGTGTTGAAGCACTTAATTGTACAACCTACATAGAAATCATATCTCCTTATAGATAGTTCAAGGATAAGACCCCTTATGAAGCTTGGAGTGGCATCAAATAGGAAGTGACCCACTTCCATATTTTCGGTTCACATGCATGGGGAAAGATTCCCTCTGAGAAGAGGAAGGAACTTGATCCACAGAGCAAAGAGTGTATATTTGTTGGATACCCCAACAATGTGAATGGATACATATTCATTTGTCTTTTTTCAGACTGACTCATCATTGAGCATAGTGCCCAATTCGAGGAAAGTGTCTCGCATGTACCTCAACAGCCACATGGAGACACTTTTTTTCTTCCACCTGTCAGAGATGATGAGAATGCACATGTCAAATCTTCTTCAGATGAGAGTTATGATTCATAGGATTCATATGATCCAGATACAAAGTCCGTATAGTTAGATTTAGAGTCAATGCATCTAGATGCAGATGCAGATCTAGAGAAAAGGCCTAAGTGGGACAACACTACTCTTCAAGATGCAGGGGATATTGTTGGGGATCTAGTTGATACTAGGAGGACTTGATCTGATTTTGAGGAGACTCCTCTTGCACTCACTGCCAATGAACTGATGCCACCCAAGCATATTTTATTGGTTTAATCTTCAGATCCATAGTCTTATGCTGAGGCTACTGGAAATCCCTTTTGGGAATCCACCATGTAGGAGGAGTACAAATCCCTCCTCAAGAACCAGACTTGGGATCTAGTTCCCCTTCCTTTAGGAAGGAAACTTGTTAGGTGAAGATGGGTCTACAGGACCAAGAGCACAGTAGATGGACAAATTAGAAAATACAAACTGAGGCTACTTTACAAAGGCTTTCAGTAGGTTCATGGCATTGACTATGATGAGACCTTCACTCCAATAGAGAATATGGATTCCATACGTTTGGAACTTGCCATTGCGACAGCCAAGGGATGTGAATTCTATCATATGGATGTGAAGAATGCATTTCTTCATTGCGATCTCTCTGAGGAGATCTATATGGAGTATCCCCAAGGATTTATGTAGGATTCATATTTGGTATTTTGAGTGAAGAAGTCTCTTTATATCCTCAAGCAGTCTCCAAGGGCATGGTATGCCAATATGGACTCCTACTTGTTGTCACTAAAATTTGTATGTTGTAATTCAAACACGAATGTTTACATGCTAGAGATGACTGATTCACTTCTACTCCTAGTTATGTATGTTGATGATTTGTTGATCACAGGTAACTTGACTTCAATGATTTTTGTAGTCAAGAGGATTATACATGATAGGTTCTTGATGACAGACATGGGTCCGCTACATTTCTTCCATGGAGTCGAGATCAGTCAGAATGCATTAAGCATAAAACTGTCTCAGGCCAAGTATTTATGAGATCTCCTTGAGAGATTTCACATGATAGATTGAAATTATGACTTGAATCCTTTCCTATCAGGAGTCAGACTTGAGGATGGTGGAGACACTCCACTGGTTGACTGAACACTGCACAAACAACTAGTGGGGAGCTTGTTGTATCTCACACACTCCATACCAAACCTCTCCTATGTAGTTGGAGCAGTCTCCAGGTTCATGTAGGAGCCTCATGAGTTGCATTGGAAGGTTGCAAAGCATATCCTTTGATACGTACATGGAACCATCACCTTTTGGATTCACTATGCAGTAGACTCTACATTAGACCTCATCAGGTTCATTGATTTTGACTGGGCTGGTGATAGCATTGATGACAAGTCCACATCTGGTTACTCACTCAATCTTGGTTCCGGTCCTATTTATTGGTCGAGCAAGAAGCAAGATGTTATTTCTATATCTTCATCTGAGGTAGAGTACAAAGGCGTAGTTAACATAACCATTCAAGCTATGTGGATACAAAATTTTCTCATTGAGTTGGGTATTCAGTTTCATTGGTCGATCATCGTCTAGTGTGACAAACAGAGCACTCTGAAGTTATGCAAAGATCCAATTCAGAGGCAACGGACGACGCACATCGAGATCCTCATGCACTACATATGGTACTTAGTACACAAGGGGATCATTTACCTACAGTTATTTCCTTCATCGGAATAGACTGCAGACATATTCACCAAGACCTTCATTGAGCAGAAGTTCCATTCTCTGTGTAGTCATCTTGGAGTGAGGGACACAATTTCCTAGAAACTTCTAGTTATTATTTTTACATACATTGTACTTTGAGGGGGGGGGGGGGGTTGGGGGTTCCCAGGGGGTTTTCCTTCTTTCCTCTTTTTTTTTGGTGTTTCTTTTGTTTTTTGGTACCTAAAAAGGCCTCTTGTTCGGGCCCCTTTTTTTTTTTTCCCCATAGTGTTGTTAGGGGGGGGGCGTTGGAGATACTTCACACCACCTTGGATTTCGTTTTCCTAAGGTTTTCCCTATGTTTGCTAGTCATTATCTAGTATCCTATAGTTCAGGGAGAATATTCCTCTAGGATAGTATTCTCTTCAGTTCTCACTTCAGTTTGATCAGTTGAGTGGAGTCTAGATGCCACACCATGCA
>JZKD02S0068974.1:211761-222170 GCA_000966675.3 Picea glauca
TATTGAAGTCACTTATTTTAAAAATCGACATCATTGATTGCTGCTAACATTTTTTTTTTAATTGGTAAAGGGTAGGTACCATTCATTTACTTTTCCTTTCCCCCCCTTAAACTTTACCAAGTGATTTCTTTCGAGTGACCTAGAGAGAGGGGTGGGTTTTACCTGGTCTTTTTACCCTTCATCAACCAACTAGGTATTGGGACGTCTCCCTTAGAGACAATTTCTTCTCCTCCTAAATAGAAATAGGTATCATATTGGGGTGATAGTGATAGGACTACCTCCATGTTACATCAATCTAGGCCTACTTGCCTTTAGGCTTTGGGAAAGTATAGATTGTGCAATAAAAATTCCCATAAAACCTTTTATGAATCAATTTGGATCAGGATATTATCCTACCAGACAGGGCCATGGCATATAACAGAACCCTGGATGGCCTACAATCCCTCCGTCCCAATCTTTCCTGGGAGAATGGGCTCAGACGCCGCAACCCCGACTCCCTTTTCTGGCCATGCTTAATCTACCAGATTTGTCAAAATTAATGAATGAACCTATGAATCACGATCCTTTGTTTCACCCCATCCCCACCAATCTTCCTTCAGACATTCCAAAATTCGAAGAAAATATTGGTGAGGATGCGGGTGATCATGTCACTAATTTTCATCTTTGGTGCTCATGTAACTCCCTTAATGACGATTATATTCATTTGAGGCTATTTCAATGCACCATCATGAGGGTCATCGTGAAGTGGTACATTGAGATACTGGGAAGAACATACATAACCTTTAATCAGATGGTTTTGGTCTTCTCAATCACTTCTAGTTTCTAGTTTGTTATGATGAAGACATAGAAATTTTGTCAATCCTCCGCCAAGATAAAGCCACTCATATCTCAGACCATATCCAAGAGTGGCATAGATGGAAGAGGTTGATCAAAGCCTACATTCCTCCAAATTTTCTATTGGAGTGGTTCCTTAAGCCCTTATTTCCTTATATTTTGAATGATGTTTCTACATCTAGAGTAACATCTGAGGAAGAATCTATTTTCAAATCCCAACAATTGGACCTCATATATGCTCAATCTGGGATTTTGTATGAAATTCTTCCTAATGCACCGCATTCAAACTATGACCCTAGAAAAAATCCTCAGCCTCATGCTAATGGCATCATAGGCTCTGCAAATGCTAAGTTTACATATTTGGTGATGAACCAGTTGAACGATTTGTCTCTAAGCCAACCTATAGTAGGATAAGATTTGGCTTCATATTCCACTCCCACTCAGTCGGTGGATGTACATTATGTACAGTCATCGACTAACCCAAATGGTAACCAACAACTAGGAGGGAATAGAAGGAAAGGACACGGTAATAATCGTAAGGTTGGGAAAATAATAACAAAGCCAAGGAAGAAACTAACAATGATAGATCAAATATCAATGTTGGTGAGGGAACGAAAGAAAAATGGAAGGTGAATTTTCCTTGTAAAATTTGTACAGATTATCACCTTACCCACCTATGCCCCAAAATCGAGGAATCCTCGAGGCTCTTATCACAGCTACCTGATATGCTAACAAATCCATTTTTGCATAATCAACACATGGCCTCGGGGACCTCTAACACTAGAAATGAATCGAGCGAGAGTCAAAACTCCTCGACACATGAAGGTGGCCATCTATGTGTCAATATGGTCAACTCTCAGATTGATGTAGCCACATGATCTCATGATTACGGTTCTTCAAAAACTGTTGTAGGTCTAGAGTCTCTTCCTCCTCTGGAAACACCCTTACATATTGAAAATCTAGAACCTCTGCCTCGTATTTCAAAAGGAGTACTAAATCGCTCTGCCCACAATCTTAATGCTAGAGTTGTCCAAAACTATTCGATTATCGAAGATCTGGGTCAAACCCCTTGTGCAATGTTAGCTGTGGAGGTGCTCCAGATGTGTCCTTCATAGAGGAACACCTTGTTATCTACTTTAGGAACTCTAGACCCATGTGGCTCGAAGGTTATTAAGTTTGACATCACAAATGTTAGGGCTCACTTATCTTACCACGTTTCCTTTCAAATCCATGTGGAGTACACAAAAATTACCATAAAAAAAACTATAATTGATGAAGGTGTTGTGACATGCATGATGTCCCTAACATGTTGGAAATCTATTGGCTCTCTGAATCTATCCCAATATATGACTATGTTGATCTCTTTTGATGGGCATTCATTCCGACCCCACAAAATTCTTCCTTCTTTTTTGGTCCAGTTAGGTGGAAAGACAATGGAGGTTGATGTCTAGGTGGTTTATGCACCCCTCGACTATAATTTACTACTAGGGAAAATTGGACTTATTCCATGAAAACAATCGTGTCGTTCATTTTCTGCACTTTATGTTTTCCTCATGAAGGAAAAATAGTGACGATTGATCAATTGTACTTTTCCCACGATAGTCCTAATGCATCATTTGGACCTTCTCTCCCTGTGATCAATGATTCTCATCAAGCAACTAAGGATGTTTGTGTCAGAATGTATTCCTCTCTCATGGGTAGATTTGATTCTGTGGCACCAATTCATCACATTCATTCTATTTCCAGCGAGTCTTCATCGTCAATGAGGTTCGTTCCTTTCGGTACTTCATATTTCAACGAACATTGGACCCTACCTTCCTCGACTATGTCGTACGAAGGTCAATCGCACATTGGGATGGAAATGCCACTGTCAGTGGAAAAAATTGTTTATTAGTCTATTATTGATTGTATTGATGACTTAGATCCTTTCTGCTCACAGATGGATGAGGAGGATCCTATTCTAGAGTCCGTATGGGCCATCCAATATTCTTGTTCGCATGATTTCCTCGATGATACTTTACACTTGGATGAATCCATCTTAGAGGCCATGCATGGTCCTGATAGGCCTTGGGATGATATGCATCATCCCTCCTATTTCCTCCAAGAGCTTGTTAGGATTGAACATGATGACTTTAGATCTACCTTGAGTGAGATAGTAGGTCATGATGTGGTTCCATTAGATACGTATGGTATTTATGTTGAAGGAAACATGGAGACTATTTATCATACTGTCACGATCGATTATGCAAACCCCCCACCTCAGTAGGGTCCTACTGACCTCTTGACCTATGGATCTTCAAATTTACTTTGAGCTGAAACGGTTCTTTGATTCCCTGCTGGAATATTCAACACATATAACCACAGGTCCTTCTAGAAGTTACACATTTGTGGACAATAACTAGGTGAGAACCTCCACTCCTCATGACCACCGGCGTGACCACAACCTAAATCCCAAAGGCACATCACATTTCATGATTTCGGGACTCCCGTTGCAAGGCTCCTCGACTCCTTCAGGTCTTGAAACCCCAAAATGGGCTAATGGGTCACTAGCTCCTCCCTTATGTGTCCATCATATGACCTCCAGTCAAGTCCTAGGGTCTCACCTCCAAGCGTGTCGAGATTTCATGACTTATGAGTTTGCGATGCAACTCTCCTCCTTTTCCCGAAGCCCGAACTCACAACTTCCTCTCCTACAAGTCGACGATACTTATTTCTCCACGATCTGGCGGTCCAGATCACGTCGGGATTTCACGTTTCATGAATTTCGGGTAGTTGGTTCCTCCACACTTTTGACTCTTGAAATGCCAAAATTTTAGAGTTCCAGATCGACGACTCTCTCCCGATTGGATCTGACGGCCACTATCCCTCCTGATATTGCGAGTGTTGGAAGACACTCAACCTTAATCTCTCCTTAGGTCAATTAGATCCAACGACCCATAAAAAATTGATGTTTATCCCTCCGGGAATTTCAACCATCCATTCAAACTCTCAATGACTCCCAGTCAAGGAACTCGACATCTTTTTCTCCTGACCTTAACTTTTGTGAGACAACTTCAACCCTCATCCTTCCTTTGGACTCTTCGAAGTCTCTATCTCTCCTGATCTTGGTTCTTGCTGCAACTCAAGGATCCTAAGGAATTATCACGCGCATTCCTTGCGTGTTCCACGATAACCTCTGGTTATTCGACAACTCCAATTCTATGCACTCCTCGCGAAAGAAGTTCTTCAACCTCTCACTTGGGTTGGAAAAGTCTAAGACTCAACCTAGACTATGCACACCTTGCATGAATCTATGCTATACTCACACTTCTATTGGTATAAGAGAAACTATATCTCTCTGTTGGCACAGGGGTAGACCCAGGGTCCAACATATCAACAACGCACCAACAAAACCCTAACTACTGGCCCTTTCGGCAACATTTGCGAAGTAGATGAAGTCTCACTTGAGGTAGAGGCAGGGGTGGTTGCATGACTCAAGTGTCTGCAACCTATATGGGACACAAATCTGTGATTACAACACTTTAACATGGCACTTAGTAGTTCTTGTTCATTATTATTTAACCCTTGTTCACAGTGCAGATAAACCCTAATTACATAGAAACACAATATTCAACAAGATCTAACACATCCAAGCACTAAGCACATCAAAATAGATCATATCTGGCATTTATTCACATCACCAAGCACTAAGATATCATATTAGATACATCTAAACATACATTATTGCGCTAAGCATAAATCACACTAACAACATATCAACCATAATGCAAAAAGAAACCACAACACAACATATATGTGGTTCACCCCCAGCTTGGGGCTACATCCACCAACTCTTCTTCTCTTTATTGTCTTCTATCAATCATCTACATGCACAGAGCCACAAGATCCTACTCTGCATAGGATAGGAGATTTGTGCGCACTTCCCTAGATCCTCCTTCCCCGAGCTAGGTTACAACACAAATCCCTCTTACAATCTACACACAAGCTTCCTACAACCACTTTCACTTAGCTCTGCTAGTGTTCAACACAACATGCACAAAGGATTTAAAACTATCACTTTCACTTAGCACAACATCACTTAGATCTTTTAGGTCTCTCTCTTACATCGCCTAGATACTTATTTATATATTACAAAAAGGTTTTAAACATGGGTAAACCCATGGGACAACATCCCCATACCTGTTACATAAACCCTAATCCCTAAACTTCTCTAAAGAGGGGCCGAGATCCCGTGATGTCCGCTTTGACTTGTGCTCCGCCTTCGATCGGCCTGTTGAAGTCCCAAATTTGGTCAAACATGACAATCATTTCCACAAAGCCTGGTCAAGGGCCAAAAGGCCCCCAACACTCACCTATGACTTGTCCTAATTCACTCTGATCTGGGTAAATCTGCCTCAAATGCCTTGAGCAGATTCGACCTGTTGCTTCGCCAGGGCCTCTTACTCAGTGAAATCCTGAATAACTTCCTCATTCACAGGTCCTTCCAAGCATTGTTCGACTATGGTGACTACTTGTTCCAGTTCTGTGCCTCATCCTTCAATCTCCTCAAAAAGTAGGCAAGATGCATCCTGGAAGGGCTGGAGCTTCTGAGTCACTTCCATGACTTTTCTCTGTATGGCATGGACCTGTTGTTGAGTCGTGCATTGTTCTTGGGACCTTTTCATCCTCTCAACTGCTGATAGGAGCTTCAACTGCGCTTGTACTATTTCTTCTTGTTGTTTTACCTCCTGGAGATGCAACTCCAATGTCTTTAGTTCAGGGTCCTATGTAAGGCACTCATAAGTTTGCACACTTTGACTGCTAAGTTGTTTACATTCCAAGGCTAATGCTTTGATTCTCTCAACTACGCTCTGGGAAGTGGCTTATCTATTGTCTTGCACGTCCTGTGGAGTGCTTGTTACTGTTTGTAGGTCTAGATTTGTTATTCTTTGTTGAAGCTGTTGATTGGCTTCAACAAGCTTTGCCACTTGACTTTATACTGGGTCTTCTTCCATTTGTTCTAAGCCCATCACAGAGCGAAGTGCTCTATTGAATGCTTCTTTAACTCCGACCTGCTCTACAAGAAACTATTCTTTCTCCTACTGGATTTGCGCTCTTTCTTCTGTGAACTTTTCTTGGAGGTCTTCTTTTTCCTCCCGTGCAACTTGTCGTTGCTCTATGAATTCTTCTTGTACTTGCTTCAGGGCCTCCGTGGCCTGTTCTTTTTCTTCTTGGACACAACGAAGGTGAAATTTGATCGCATCGACTATTCTATGGAGTTGGGCAAGCTCATCTCCCAACTCTGTTTCTTTTGATGGCGGGGGAATAGTGGACATTGCACGGATGAAGTGAAGGGCCTGTTGTACCCCTCGCAGCTCTGCTTCAATCCTTTCGTACATGGTTTCTTGTTTTGCTTCATTGCACTGTAGAATATATTCTGAGGTATCTGAGATGGCAACGATGATTAGGTTGATGTCGTCCATCATGAGAACAGTCTCCATCTTGGGCTTGCTATCTTTGGACTTCTTCCACGAAGAAGTCTTTGTGGGGGAAACCTTTCTCTTCTTAGACGTCTCTGTTTCATCAGGGGGATTCTGAGGCGGTCTTACTTTGCCTTTCTTCTACTTATCTTCTTCTCCCTTGTCCTCTTCCTTGTCTACTTCATAATCATCTCCTCCTTCAGGCAATTCTAAAGTAGTTTCTTTAGATGTACTGCTCAGTTCCTGTATTTCTTCCTTCTTCTTCCTTCTGCTACTTCCTGGTGTATCATACTCTTCGCGAGTGACCAACAGACTTCCGATTAGGTCGGGGTCAGAAAGTTCTACCGAGTCAACAGGGATAAGGAGATCTATAGGCCATTCCTTAGTTATTTCTTATAGGTCCTCCTCTGTGAGCTTGTAATAACTCTGTAGTAATTCTTTTTGTTCGTCTCCGTGTGCAGTGATATAGATAAAATGTCTATCTGTGTGGAACTTCACAAATCGACTAAACCTGTGCAGGGTGTTCGGTGTCATATGAGGGATAGACTTAATAACCCTCTTCAACTACAGGTAATAGGTGTGGAACATTATGTTTGACTTCCATTGTTTCCCCATATCGCTCGAATACTAGAGCGTGGTGAACTTCATGGCTAAGGGTTCAGATGGATCTATTTTAGGGAAGGTCACACCTTCTGGCATCTCCAAAGAAATGAACGTAATGAGGATCAACAAACAACTAAAATGGAACTCATAGCCCTGATCCTGAGCTTTGCGGCAGTCTTGTTCTAACTGGTTAACTAAGTAGCTTGCCTAGTTCATTTGCATCCCCTCCACGCATTTTCTTGCGAGGTCAACAACAAACCCCATGACTTGCGTGGGTCTGTTCTTTCAGACTAGATTACCAAAAATCCACTGAAAAGTGAGGCACACTGCACCATTCTGGATGGAGGCTACCTTGTAGCCTCACTTCCCCTTCTCCACATCATGATATGTATCTTTAATCTTCTGCACCAGGGCACGTTCTGCAACCTTCCCTGGGTAAAAGTCTTGCAGGTCTAGTTCCTGCATGCTCAATCCAAAGATCCAATGGATCAACGCTTGGTCGATGGTGATGCGTCTTTCTAGCCACATATAACCTCCATGGAAGCATGATAGCAGGATATTAACGCACATGTTAACCTCCTCGTGCCTTCCAAAATGAGGTATCTTCATTACGTTCAGAATAGTGGACTATGCGATGTCCATAGTCCATGGTTGGGGGATTATCTTCGACTTCTTCCCCTTTGTCCTGGTCAAATACTTATGAGGTGTGAGCAAGATGTAGTTCTTGCAATATTCTAAGTTGAATTCATTGATCTTCAATGTCAGGATCTTATCTAGCTGTGGTTTAACTGCACGTATCCCTTTCGGGAGGTACGCAGTAATCAGAATGTAGTCGAAGTCCCTTGGGACACTGTCATGAATCATCGCACTGGCCATAGGCGGGATGTAGTCAGGCAGGATTGATGGGATTACCTTCGCATTCACCAAGTCATCGTGATTCTTGGTACGTTTCTCAGTCGTATCTCGGGATGGTATAGATCCACGAGCAGTAGACGGGGAGGCTTTCACTCCTCTCGTCGATGAAGATTGAATCCTTGCAGACATTACCTTTTCATCCATAATATCAATTAGGATTTCATCTACTGAATTTTCTACTGCACTGAGTTCGTCCAACATGCACGCTCGAGATCAAATAACTTAGGTCGATGAACAAACTCTCAATGCAATAGAATAGGTTGCAAAGTTTCAGTAAACACAACGTGGTAATAGTCATCTCTCTGTGGGCTCAAAGAATCACTGTTTGTAAAAGTGTTATCGATAAAACATGCAACAGGATAAATAGGCAACTTTGTAACGGTTTCTTCCAATGGGTCGAAAAAACTTAATCAATGCAGTTCCATATATTATGGAGCGGTCCCAATGGTCCAATGGTGAGATTTCCAGTCATAACTACGTTTCTAGCCATTTTGAAGTGTCAGTCTAATGGTCGTAATACCTCCAATGGCTATATCGCTCTGCCATGGCAAAGTGCCAATCTGATATGCTCTGATATTTTGATGAAGTTCAAATTCTGGAGACCTTCCTTCTGCAAAGTCTTCTCTAGAACTTCCTGCAATTTCTCTAACTTTGCTTTCTTCTTGCTGAGCTTTATAGCCTTCTTCCTAGTGATCTACGTCTCGGTATTCCTCTTTCCATTCTGATTCTTATCTCCTCTTGGCATGGCAACTTTGCATTGTTGATGATCTTTCCTCAGATTCAAGGGAAATACTTCTTCTTTGTATGGGGTAGGTTCTCTACTCTCTTGTACAGATAGGTGTTTCAAGTATTTCTATGTTCTTTCAACTTTGACATCCAGACCTTTGGTCTTTAGTAGCTTCAACTGGCCTTCTTGTTCTTTTAGTATGTGTGCTATTCTCCTAGCCATGAACTCTCTTAGTTATTTCTTTTTCTATTCTAGAGATTCCTCTTCTTGTTTTGTTCGGATCTGATCTTTCTCAATCCAAGTTTTTCCTAGCAAAATAGCAAATGGGATGTTGTTCTCAAAAAATTTAATGACTTCAAATTATTCCTATGTCGAAGTTCCATGAGTACTCATAGTGTTGGCGACGGAATTCACTACTGGATTGTAGCAGGAGCAGATCCCGACGCCCGTCAGTTTATGTCACGATTTGTTTATGAGAGGGATGATCAAATGGAAGTTAACTCAAAACAATATTGTTCTAACTCTGAAACTAAGCCAGGCATGCATGGGCAAGTGATGTCTTAGATAAAATTAAAATAGTGAGTTGTAATAAGGGTGAGTAGGGGGAAGACTTTGTATAAGAGGAGTGCAAGGGTCTGTCGTAAACAACCGGTTTCTAACAGAATGTGGGAGAAAGAATCCAAATGCAAGATCTTCTTACATTCAAATGCAGAAAACCAGAGAATTACAACGATGCAATGATAAATACTTTATCATAACACAATTGCAACAATTCATGCGAATCAGTCGATCATGAACTCCCTTAGTATAAGACGAAAACTTAGATGGATTAGGAAACCTGCTTGTCATAAACCAAGAAATCTCACATACAGATGCATGACCAGGGAACTAGAATGGTGGTTAAAACTTTACAGTTGGGAGATTTTCTCTACCATCGATCCCTACAAAATGGCGAAAACACCTACATATAATCGAAACAACAATGGCATAAAAAACGAGATGCTGAATTAAAAACATTGCATCTGCATGCCCACTGACAATTTGCACATGCAGCCTCTGAATGATCGTGCACCCATGGCAGACGCAATCGAACTCCTGACAGTCCTGTGGGTGAATCAATGTGTTTTTAATTCATCCCCGGACTTTCCCTTTATGGTGGAGACGATGTCTAACCACCACCAACTGCCGCAATAACTACTTCCTTGGGATTGGGAATGGTCCAGCCGAATCTGCATCTTTGGGACGTGGAGGACCCCTCGCGATGCCACCTGGATTAGCTGAACGACCTGATGAATAGAAATGGAGGCCAATGCGAAGGCTAGGGTGCATAATGGGAGGTGGTGGATGGGCAGAGGAGACACCGAGCGCGGAGCTTGAGTGGATTCGGAGTAGAGACATACATAGCCAGAGGGAGAGGGCTGAAGTTCTCTTATGATGAGGCACAATGCCGTAGGAAGATGACGGGGAAGTCATAAGGTGGCGGGACTGAAGGAGGAGGAGAAGTGAGTTGGGAGATGAAGAACACCTGGCATTAGGTGTCAGGAAAAAGTGAGAAAAAGGACAAAGTGTGCCACGAGGATGAATGGACAGGTGACGTGGAGAGAGGGGGGGACACATGGCAGCTGGTAGGAGGATGATGGATTGAGGACGATGGATTGAGGAAGGGCCATGCTATGAGGTGAAGTGGAAGATAGGCTGCAGGGGAGAGGTGGCTCGAGGGATGACATGATGGGGAAAGGGCCCATGTTGATTAAATGCAGAGAGGAAAGGAAGGTCTGGATCGCCTGTGCGCCATTGATCTGAGCGCTCTGATCATAGCCGTTGGAGAGGTGCACCCATGATTTCGGACCCCTCCCCCCTCCTCTTAAAGG
>JZKD02S0068974.1:222299-298217 GCA_000966675.3 Picea glauca
TAAAGGTAGAAAGGTAGGGGGGGTCCAGAATCCGATGTGCGTCATTGATCCGGGTGCGCGGATCCCTGTCGTCCAGATTTGCTTGCCGCTTAACCACAGACACATTTTGCATCCGGTACTTAGGGTAAGTGGGTTTTTTACCCACTCCTTCACATTTTATCCCCCCTTACAAGAAATGTTACTAACATTAGGCTGCATGGGGGATAGAGTCGTCCTTGTGATGCTCTAAGGACTCTTTTTGTAATTTCAGTGCCTTGTTGTTGGGCTATGGAGTCATTTATTAAGCTGAAAATAGAAAACAATATTTACAAAAATAAAAGAGCCGACTATGGCTCACAAAAAACAGTTTTTCAAGAAATGCCTATTTACTGGGCCACTAAGAACTTCTTTGCCTTCCAGATCCTGCAACCTGTAAGTGTTGTTTGAAAATACTTTAGAGATATTGAAAGGCCCAAACCAGAGGGCATCAAACTTACTGTGCTTTCCCCTATCCTACCTGGGTGCATCCCATTTGAGCACCAGATCACCCTGCTCGAAATATTTCTTTCTACTCTTCCTGTCAAAAGCTTGCTTGATCTTTTGCTGATGATTATAGGCCTTGTTCATGACCTATTCCCTGATCTGTTGTACTTCTACCATCTGATGAATCCTTATGACTATATGCTCAGGTTCTCCTTCAAGGTCTTGAAATAATTTCGCTACAGACAATGCGAGTTTACTAGGAAAAACAACTTCTGTCCCGTAAACTATTTGGAAAGGTGAGATGCCAAGGGACCTTTTTGTTTTCACCCGATTATCCCATAGAGAAAATTTGAGCTTGGAATCCTAGGCCCTTTTATTGTCTTCCAGTAATTTCTTGATGAGATTGATCAGACTTTTATTGGAAGACTTCGCCAATCCATTTCCTTAAGGATAATAGGGAGTAGAGTGGATCAATGAAATCTCAAACTGTTCATAGAACTTGAACAGAGGCTCGGACTGAAAGGGTGGGGCATTATCAGTGACAATTTTTCTAGGAAAGCCAAATCTGGCTATGATATCCTCCAGGAAGCTGATAATCACTTTTTGAGAAGTACTCTTGGTAGGGGCAGCTTCTATCCACTTGGTGAAATAGTCTATCGCAGTCAGGATCCATCTGTGTTGGCCACTTGAGGGAGGGTTAATTTCTCCTATGAAGTCCAATCCCCACTGCTGAAAAGGTGTTGAAACTACTACAGGCTTTAATGGAAGCAATTTGAGTTGTTGCTTTCCTGAGAACGTTTGGCATTTGATGCAAGATCTGATTTCTCTGCAGACATCGGCGAATAAAGTGGGACAATAATACCCAGCCCTGAGGATCTTATGAGTTGTGGTCTTCCAAAAATGATGTCCCCCGCAAAATCTGTTATGGAAATCAAACATAACCTTCTGGGCTTCTTGTGGGCCTAGGCATCTTAAAAATACCCCTAGAGGGTATTTCCAGTACAAGGCTTGGTCAATGAGGCAATATCTGATAGCCTTGAGATTTAAAGCTCTTGCCTTGCTTTTTCCCATTCCATTAGGAGGCTTCAATTCTTGCAGAAAGTATAAGATATCCTTGTACCAGGGGCATGCTGCAAGGGATAAGTCACTCTGAGAATTCTTATGGGATGACTCGGCTTGTGGATTTTCTGAACAGGCATTGATGAAGCTAATCCCCAAGGCTTCGCAATTGGATTCGACCAGTAGCTTGGCTAAACCCTGCCCCTTTATCAACTTGGTGGGCTTAATCTCTAGATTGAACTCTAGGATCTTGGAAATCCACTTACCTCTTCTCCCATATATGTCGGGTTGTACAAGGATGTTCTTCACCGAGGATGAAGGAACATATGCAATTACCTTCGAGTGCAAGACATAGACTCTGAAAGCTTTGAGATCTCTCACTAAGGAATAGGCATGTTTCTCCATGATTTCATACATGATATCTGCATCTCTTAATGACTTGCTTAAGAAGGCAATGGGTTGCTCTCACCCTTCCTCATTTTTATGCAACAAGACCACTACTACTGTATCACAAGAAGCAAAAGAAAAAAACAGGAAATCTTTGAAATAGTCAGAACTAATCAGCACAGGTGCCTCAGTCAACGCCCTCTTTATTTGGACAAACGATTCCATGGGTTCAGTGGTCCATTTCACTTCATTTCCCTTCCTGAGCATGGTTGTGATGTGTTTCACCAACTCAGCAAAATTTGAGACGAATCTCCTCAGAAAATTTATCTTCCCTAAAAAGGCCTGAACTTCCTTCTTAGATATGGGAAGTGACAGGGTCTGAATTGCCTCTACCCTACTAGGATCAATTCTCACTCCCTCTTCTGATACTATATGGCCTAATAGCTTCCCCTCCTTCATAAAAAACAAATATTTCTTGGGGTTTAAATATAGGCCAAACCTCCGACACTTCAGGAAAACTTTCTTCAAGTGGCAGCAATGCTCCTTGTCTGACCTGGAGAAGACTGTGATGTCATCCAAATAGATCACCACAAATTGATCTTTCTCCCCAATGAAGGCTATATCCATGGCTCGCTGAAATGTTGCTCCTGCATTCATCAATCCAAAAGGCATATTGGCATACATGAATGTGCCCCAAGGAGTGGTGAAGGCCTTTTTTTCCCTGTCCTCAGGCATGACTGATATCTGGTTATAACTAGAAAAACCATCAATCATGGATATTCTAGATGCACCAATAACCTTCTACAATATGTGTTCCATGTTGGGCATGGGACAATTATCTTTCCTTGAGCTCCTGTTCAGGTTCCTGAAATCAACACAGAGTCTGATTTCTCTGTTTTTCTTCCTTACCAGGACCAAATTGGCCACCCAATCAGAATATCTCAAGGGGACAATGATTTGAGCATCTAGCAATTTCTTCACTTCTTTCTCCATGACAGGTAGCAACATGGGATTTATCTGTCTCAGCTTCTGCCTGAATGGCTTAGCCTCTTCTTTCAGTGGGATCTTGTGCTCAATGACAGATGTGTCATAAGTCTTGAGGTCTTCATAGGCCCATGCAAACACATCAACGAATTCCTTTAATAAATCAGTATATTCCGCCCTCTGTTCATTGGTCAGGCTGCTTGATAATTTGACAAACTTGGGCTCCTCCTATGTGCCAATGTTGCATTTGGCTATGTCATCATCTTCATTTGAAACACCACCCTTTAATACCACATCATTTTTGTCGAACAGTCTTTTTAAAGGTACTAGTCCCCTCAGAATGTGATTGCTAGGCAGTTGAATGATATGGTGATTAACAATTTTATTCAAGAATACATCAGAGGGGGGGTCACCTTCGCTATCAGGATCCTGATCAATGTGCAATGCAAAAAACTCATCGACGGACTGAATAAATTTTTTGATTTCAAATCATCCTCGAATACCTTGCAATGCTTTATGTTGTCTGGGATGGATGGCCTGTATCTTATCTCAACCTCACCATGGATCTTCGGTGGCAGAGGGGTCCTGAAAAAACTAGCTGAGGTTGCTAAGGAATTGACCGAGGTATTTTCTTCCCTTGGGACAAAAACAATGTTGAAAGTAGAGAAGAAATTATCAATCAGGTCCCATGCCTCGTTTCTGTAACTTCTAAGCCGAGGGTGCTTGGTCTGATAAACATTCTTGACCTGTTGGATAATCAATTCTGCATCTCCAAACACTGCCATCTCCCTTATTCCCATTCTTTTTGCAGCCCTCATACCCAAAACAAGAGCTTCATATTCTGCCACATTGTTGGTGGTTTCAAATTCCAGCTTGTATGAGAGAGATATGGTCTTTTGACAGGGAGATATGAAAATCACTCCAGCGCCTGCACCTATACTGGAGGAAGCTCTGTCAAAGAACATCTTCCAAACAGAGGTGGTTGGAGGAGGTATCTCCTGATTAAGAATGGGCTTCTTTCTGATCTGTAAAGGGGCCTCAGGAGTTTCAGTGATCTGTAACAAACTAGACCCTAAATCAGTGTCAAGTGCAAATATGGGGTGATTAGTGGGGTTTGTTTCATCACTGACAATATAGGATAGCTAGGCTTCTCTGTACAACCTCCCGTATTCACCTCCAAAGACCATAATGATGGAATATGTGAGATCCATATGTAACATTCCTCCAAGTCTTTTAATCCAAGACCTTGAAAACAACATGCCAAACTTGGGGGGAACGCGAGCTACCACAATATCCATGACCACACTCTTCATGGATAGCTGAAACAAAGAAACCACCAGGTCTTTGATGACTCCTAGACATTGCACCCTCCTTGAATCAAAAGAGTACAAATCATGATAGGCCTTTGTCACTTCTAGTCCCAGCTCTTCCATGACTATCTTGGGCATAAAGTTATGGGAAGTTCCTGAATCCATGAGGCAATTATGCAACACTTTGTCATGTATGTTCAGGGAGGTGTAGAAGGGGGGGGATGAATCATCTCTGTCTTCTACCATGGGAGCCAGGATGACAGCTGGTTTCTCATCTTGAAGGTTCACTGAGTCAGAGGGAGGTTGGGGGGACTCAGATTGTAGTAGCTTAGAGAGGGACCTTTTAAAGTCTTCATTTTTAACTAGCTCAGAGATGGGGACGGGAATCCTAATATTTTGAATTTCATGCTCAAAATTAAAGGAGGAAATAGGATTAGGATCTTCCCTTACCTCAGTGACAGGTTCTTTGGATACTGGCGAAGCACTCTGAGTTCTCTTTTCTTTAGTTGTGTTTGTTGTAGATTTAGTAGGTCTATCTGCTATGAGGGGTTGGTCTTGGCTGTCAAAGTCTCCTTCTTTCTTTCTTGATATGAGATTGTATCTATTAGAGGTGTGACCGGCCCTTTCTCCCTTACCTAACTCATGGATTTGAATGCTCATCAGGGATTTTTCATATGCAAACTGAGTCAAATGGGGAAAAGGAGGAGCTTCTTCAACACAATGAATTTTGATGTCGAACTCGTTTGTCTCCTCCCCCACTTCATGAGTAACTAGGTTATTTTGGAGAGGGGTTTGAACCCTTTTATCTTCTCTATATTTTCCCCTTTGTTCCCTTGGGAAGGCCTGTTGTCCATTGTTATTAGGTCTTCTGAAACCTCTATCATTAGCATTCTAGGGATTTCTGTACATGGGCTTCCCTTCTAACTCCCACCTTTCCATCCTGGCAGAAAGTGATTTTAATACTCTAGTTGTCTCGTCTATCTGATGGGGCATGGGAGAGGAACTGGATGGGGAGGCTTCAGGGATTTTCTTGGATATGTTTCTATCAACAATGTTCCTGAGTCGGTCAACAACCAATATGTTAGATTCTACCTCCACGGCTGCATCCTGCATGTTGGCCAAGGTAGTGGCTCTTCTCTCCCTCAGCAGTAGGCAGAAATCAGGATCAAAAGTGCTAGCATAAGTTATTTTAGCCGAGGCTTCTGAGGGCTTTATCTCAGTGGGAATTTTATTATACATTTTATTAAATCTCTTGGAGAAGTCAGAGACAGACTCTCCTTCTTTTCTCTTCAAAGATCCAAACTCTGTCATATAATACATGAAGTCTTTTTTATCTCCCCACTGTCTCAAAAAGGAATTATCCAAAGCTTCGATCCCATCAATAGATCTAGGGGGCAGGGCCTTAAACCATTTTCTAGCTTCGCCTTGGAGGCTATGGACAAAAATCCTCATCCATACATCTGCATGCATAATGACATTATCATCTGTGAAACTGTAAAAGGATTCTAGGTGTTCATCTGCAGTTATGTCCCCCTCACCCGTGAACTTGGGTAGCTTCTTGAGGTAACCATCTACCAGGAGGGCATTGAGGGGCTGAGGTAACATAAGAGGAGCATACCTAGCGGCTATAATAGCCTCCATTCTAGTCATAGGGGGATTTACGCCTACCGTGGGAATATTAGGTGGAGGAGAACTTGGAGGAGAAGGAGTGTGAACATGGGATATTAGAAAAGAGTTTCCTAAAGGAAAGGGAGACAACAGGGAAAACAGAGAGAGAGCTAAGGGACCTAAATGTGCAAATGCTTCTCTCTATGTGGTAATAGTAACAAAAGGAGGGGTGGTGAAACCTTCTGAGGCCCAGGGTATGTGATGAGGCACATATTCGAGGGAGGGGGGAGTGACAAGGATCTCTCCTTCTGATGCCAGACTAGGAGGGGAAAACTCAGCAGGAACACTCCCGAAATTCAGAAAATGGGAAACCTCAGAAAAAGGCTGGCTAGGAAGCTGAGAATAAGAAAATGGAGTTTTTACGGAGGGAGGTGGGGAAATACCTAGTTTAGCGGTGAATATTTCTCCTTGAGAGGGCTTCCCTTTTCTGATAATTACCTCTAGATCTTCTTCAGGCGTGGCCATAGGTAGATGTGGATGGGACCGCGTGTGTCTACCACTAGAAGCCACAACTAACCCAACAGGTTCGCCGCAGTGAACTCGTCACAATGGAGTCGCCAGGTGCACATTAGCAATCTTCAAGGGCTTTGATGCCTGATGCACCTTCAAAATCAGAAGCTCAATGTTGTTCAATCCCAGGGAAGATTTTCAACTTCGTCCCTGACAACGGTGCCAGAAATGTTGGCGACGAAAGTCACTTCTGGATTGTAGTAGGAGCAGAGCCCGACGCCCATCAGTTTATGTCACGATTTTTTTATGAGAGGGATGATCGAATGGAAGTTAACTCAAAACAATATTTTTCTAACTCTGAAACTAGGCCAGGCATGCATGGGCAAGTGAGGTCTTAGATAAACTTTAAATAATGAGTTGTAATAAGGGTGACTAGGGGGAAGACTTTGTATAAGAGGAGTGCAAGGGTCTGTCGTAAACAACCGGTTTCTAACAGACTATGGGAGAAAGCATCCAAACACAAGATCTTCTTACATTCAAATGCAGAAAACCAGAGAATTACAATGATGCAATGATAAATCCTTTATCATAACACAATTGCAACAATTCATGCGAATCAGTCGATCATGAACTCCCTTAGTATAAGACGAAAACTTAGATGGAGTAGGAAAACTGTTTGTCATAAAACAATAAATCTCACATACAGATGCATAACCAGGGAACTAGAATGGTGGTTAAAACTTTACAGTTGGGAGCTTTGCTCTACCATCGATCCCTACAAAATGGAGAAAATTCCTACATATACTCGAAATAACAACGACATAAAAAACGAGACGTTGCATTAAAAGAATTGTGTCTGCATGCCCACTGACAATTTGCACATGCAGTCTCTGAATGATTGTGCACCCATGGTAGATGCAATCGAACTCCTGAAAGTCATGTGGGTGAACCGACGTGCTTTTAATTCATCCCTGAAATTTCCCTTTATGGCGGACACGATGTATAACCACCACCAACTGCTGCAATAACTACTTCCTTGGGACTGGGAACGGTCCAACCAACTCTGCATATTTGGGACATGGAGGGCCCCTCGTGCTACCACCTGGATTAGCTGAACGGCGTGATGAATAGATGTGGAGGCCAATGTGAAGGATGGGGTGCATAATGAGAGGTGGTGGATGGGCAGAGGAGACACGAAGCATGGAGCTTGAGTGGATTGGGAGTAGAGACGACCATACATAGATGGAGGGAGAGGGCTGAAGCGCTCTTATGATGAGGCACAATGTCGTAGGAAGATGACGGGGAAGTCATAAGGTGGCAGGATTGAAGGAGGAGGAGAGGCGAGTTGGGAGATGAAGAACACCTGGCATGAGGTGTCAGGTGAAAATGAGAAAAAGGACAAAGTGTGCCACGAGGATGAATGGAAAGGTGACGTGGAGAGAGGGGGGACACATGGCAGCTAGTAGGAGAACGATGGACTGAGGAAGGGCCATGCTATGAGGTGAAGTGGAAGATAGGTGATCTGAAAATAGAAGGTTGACTTGTTATTCTGTGCACCCTCTACCTCATAAAAATAAACCTTAACAGGACCTTGCTTCATGTGTTAAATTATGCAAGATAGTTTATGTGCTCAGTTTATGGTTCTTCTTTGCAATGTGCATGTGTGAGGAATGTTCTTTTAAAAGGTTAATCATGTGTTATAAATCAATACACAGCCATAAAAAGTGCAGCAATTAACACATAAAAATCACAGCAATATCAAGATGATAAAGGAGTTCACCCCTCGCTGGGCTACGTCTCCTTGAGCCTCCTTCAATGGACTTGGCTCTCTGGGATTAGTTGTAAAATGCTCTTTACAATCTGCTTCTCAACTCCAATGGTTTTTTATACTGTACCATTGGGTTCAGAATACACAAAAACCCCAAAATTGACTGTTACAACTCTGGAAATGGACAATGGCTCATCCAACAATGACCTCTTCTACATGTGACCTCCAAGCTTCCCAAAATGAGCTTGAATGAGGCAAAAATACATGTAGAAGTCCTCCAATGGATCTGAAACCTATCCCAAAGTGTTCAGATCATAATAAACAGTCAGAAATGACTATTCAGTCTAAGAAAATGGACCTGTACTCATCTGAGCAATGCCTCAAACAATGAGGGCTTCAATGGTCCCTGGAGCTTCCTCAAGCTTCAATGGTTAAAAACCTGCATTAAAAATCTCCAAATTCCTGTGAAAACATCACCAATGGACTCAGAACATCCAAAAACCCCTAGTTGGGCTTTTACAGCACCTGATTTGGTCAAAAACTCAGAAAGTTATGGCCTCTGCCATTTTTCCCCTTCAAGCATGCTGTAACTTGTTCGCCATTCTGCACTCTGCAAAACTAAACCTGGCTTCTGAGCGTTTTCGCCTCCAAAACCTAGCACCAACGCGCATTCCACAAATCGTGCTAATTTGTCACACGGTTAGCGAAAACAAAGCCCCCCGAGGACGGAGGTGTTGGGCGCATGGGGGGCCATATGGCCACGTCCCAGCGCATAAAGGGCCAACTGTTTCAAACGCGTGTACAAAGTTGACAAGTGTCAGGGTTTGGTTGAATAACCATTTAACATAAAATGAAAACCAAAACACGCCATACACAAATGAGTAGCGGTCACATGTAACACACATTAAAACCGTGTGTTATCCATTTAACCCGGTACAATGTGGAAAACCCGTGCACAAATTAATTGTTGAATGGAATAAATCGGTCATATGAACAATAATAATATAAACGTGTTAAAATATATGAAAACCATATATTAATTACCCCCGCGCGCCATTTGCCACAAGGGTATGGTCACGTTATACTCCATAGAACCGGGGGTTCATTTCAAATTCTTCCCACGCGCAAACACTTGAATATTGCCATATTAAAACATGGATCCGGGTGGTACCCAAACGCGTCCGTAAATGCCCATAAAGTTTGGTCATATAGTGTATAGGGATGACCACGGGCTGGGGCTTAGCCCTAGCCCGACCCCCCACCGGATTTACCAAATGTAAATTCATATACAATTAAACTCATATCACCTACAACGGACACGCGACGGCATCGTGGCTAGCGTGAGTTTGTGAAGGCATTCCAACGCGGGAGGTCGGGGTTTCAAAACCGGTGGACTATCAAAATTTTACACAATGAACCAAATAACCAAGCCAATAAACGGGTGCCACGTGGCATCCCTTAATTGGGCCACGTGGCACCTTCCCATTGCACAAAATCATGCCACGTGTTGCCATGCGACTCGTCCACATTCAACCAATCACAATCAGCCACATCATCAAACTGCCAAGTCACCTGCCACATGTGCCACGTCAGCACTGTATGGTCAGCACACGTCAGCTGTACGGCCTGCAACGTCAGCTGTACGGCCTGCAACGTCAGCTGTACGGCCTGCCCAGTCAGCATAAAATTTTTGCATGTTTGGCTTGGCGAACAGACCTCAATAACTTCTCCATACGGACTCCGTTTGCGAAAGTAAATATACCGCCAGAATCAGGAGAACGAGACAGACACAATGGCACTATCTTCGTTGCATTCCGAGCACTTTGAAAATTGAGCAAATTTTAGACCCCTGGTCCAGATTCTGATCACGCCTTCCCACTGAAAGGCTTTTGGACCCACAAAAGCTTATAATCATCGATCTGAGCTTCAATACTCTTCTTCTTTATATCAACTGATTCTACTTGAAAATACTTTTCGACCATCACTTGGGTACTTTGACATGCCTTGCACTACAACTGACTATGTCCCTCAACCACTGCTCTCTGGCTGCTGCTGACCCACTGTTCTCTCTGCACTTGGAAGACTGCCAGCCTTCCCACTGAGAATCAAGTCCCTATTGTGGACTCTTTTTGACGTCAACAAACCGCTCTCCAATGGCTGCACAATTTTCCTGCGACATCTTGACACAAGCCAAGAAAACCATCAATCTTGAAAATGAATTATACAAGACTGAAAAATAATGACAGCAAAGTCTTTTTGCTCTTAAAGCAACTGTCACATCTTGTGCTTCATCAAAGCACATAATGTTTTCCTCCATCTCAATGTACTCAAAAATTGACTTACAAGTCATCCAACACAATCAACTAAACATAAGTCAAAATCATGAACGACAAACATAGTTGTCAAGATAAAGTCGACACATGTCGAGACTCATGTGAAATGTTTAAACCTTCAAAAATGACAAGTCAACAAACATGATAAACAATCATGTTACAAACATGAATCAATCATGATGAACTATCATCAAGTTCATTGTTTATGCACTTTCAAAACCAAATGCATGTGCATAGCTTCTTCAACTCTCTTCCCTGTAGAAACATAGGTACTCAAACCCAAGACATGTGGGTACTAAAGAGCTGAAAATGAAAAGTGTATATCGCTGTCACAAACGAACAACATACTCCTCTTTTGTATGTTCTTGACGAGGTGGTACAACACAAGTATGCATTCAAAAATAAATGCATTCACACGCAAACTTGCCTCTACCAAAATATGACAAACTGCTGCAACTTGTCAACTTCAACAAATTGAAAAGCTAAGGCTGAAATGTGCATCTATTGCAGAAAAATGAAAGCCTTACTTACGCAAGAAATCAATCCATTTCTTACCAAGCCAACTCAATGGCGAATCCTTCTGCTGAAATTTGTCTTCTTGTGAATCATTTTGACTCACATCAATGATGGAATCTCCTCTTCCATTCTTGTCAATCTTTTCATCCAAATGCTTCTTGTGTCGGGGATGAGAGGTTGGATGCAATGTCCAACATTGGTCAATGAGATGACCCCTCTTCTGACAATGACTGCAAATCTTTTGCATTTTCTCTTCATGTTACCTTTGCTTGGAAAGTTTCCTGAAAATGGACTTTCTTTTCCAACACTTTGAAACACGATGGTTATATAAACCACAAAATGTACATGGTCTTTTTCCATTGTTACATGCAGATTTATTATGCTTAACATAATCAAAAGAAACAGACTTAAAGGCAGATTTATACCTTGAACATTCACCTTTTTTGCCGCTTTGAGGAGGTGAATCGAAAGTGTCACAAGCTCTCTTTTGAAGACCTTCAAATCTGCTCTTGTCCTCATGGCTGTCACAACCATTTTGTTGCACACATTTGCATTCATCTTGAACACAAGTTTTGCATGCTGAAGAGTTTGAACTTTCAACCAAAGTTCTTGAACTTTCACCTTGAAAACCTTCTTGAGGAGGTGAACTTGAAACAAAAATTGTGCTTGAAACCTTTTCATTAGTTTCCTCAACCTTGGAATTTGTTTCATTAATTCTTTCATAACCAAGACCACAATATTTAGGTCTCTCTTCAACAACAATAGGCTCAACAATGCCTTTTGCATGCTTGCCTACCCTTTACCTTCATAGCCCATTTTTAACAATAATTTGGACCCTATTCCTCTAGTGTGGTTTTCAAAAACACCAAAGCATTCTTCTTGAGAGGAATTTGAAGACAAACTAACATTACATACCTCATGTTCATACATGTACTTGGTAAGGGTTTCTTTTGCTTCTTGGAGTTGTTTTTCCATCTCCTGCAACTTTTCAAGAAGTTGTCTATTCTCCTCCTTCATGGCCATCATCTGCTCTTGAAGGACAATGCTCTCTTCCCTATCTTTCCACAACTCTTGCACCATATCTTTCATGGTTAGCAATGCATTAAACATTTCTTTGTCAAAGAACTTCGAATTGGAAGATGTAGGATAACTACCAATGTTTGAAGCTTCTTCCATACTTGCAAGATAACAAAACTTCAACACAATCTTGCACAAATACCAACAGCTAAAACTCAAGCTAGCCTTGGCAAATACATGAGCAAAATAATCTAAGCTCTGATACCAACCTGATCTGAAAATAGAAGGCTGACTTGTTATGTTGTGCAAGCACCCTCTACCTCATAAAAATAAACCTTAACAGGACCTTGCTTCATGTGTTAAATTATGCAAGATAGTTTATGTGTTCAGTTTATGGTTCTTCTTTGCAATGTGCATGTGTGAGGAATGTTCTTTTAAATGGTTAATAATGTGTTATAAATCAATACACAGCCATAAAAAGTGCAGCAATTAACACATAAAAATCACAGCAATACCAAGATGATAAAGGAGTTCACCCCTCGCTGGGCTACGTCTCCTTGAGCCTCCTTCAATGGACTTGGCTCTCTGGGATTAGTTGTAAAATGATCTTTACAAGCTGCTTCTCAACTCCAATGGTTTTTCAGACTGTACCATTGGGTTCAGAATACACAAGAACCCCAAAATTGACTGTTACAACTCTGGAAATGGACAATGGCTCATCCAACAATGACCTCTTCTACATGTGACCTCCAAGCTTCCCAAAATGAGCTTGAATGAGGCAAAAATACATGTAKAAGTCCTCCAATGGATCTGAAACCTATCCCAAAGTGTTCAGAKCATAATAAACAGTCAGAAATGACTATTCAGTCTAAGAAAATGGACCTGTACTCATCTGAGCAATGCCTCAAACAATGAGGGCTTCAATGGTCCCTGGAGCTTCCTCAAGCTTCAATGGTTAAAAACCTGCATTARAARTCTYMAAATKCCTGTGAAAACATCACCAATGGACTCAGAACATCCAAAAACCCCTAGYTGGGMTTTTACAGCACCTGATTTGGTCAAAAACTCAGAAAGTTATGGCCTCTGCCATTTTTCCCCTTCAAGCMTGCTGTAACTTGTTCGCCATTCTGCACTCTGCAAAACTAAACCTGGCTTCTGAGCGTTTTCGCCTCCAAAACCTAGCACCAAYGCGCRTTCCACAAATCGYGCTAATTTKTCRCACGGTTAGCGAAAACAAAGCCCCCCGAGGACGGAGGTGTTGGGCGCATGGGGGGCCATATGGCCACGTCCCAGCGCATAAAGGGCCAACTGTTTCAAACGCGTGTACAAAGTTGACAAGTGTCAGGGTTTGGTTGAATAACCATTTAACATAAAATGAAAACCAAAACACGCCATACACAAATGAGTAGCGGTCACATGTAACACACATTAAAACCGTGTGTTATCCATTTAACCCGGTACAATGTGGAAAACCCGTGCACAAATTAATTGTTGAATGGAATAAATCGGTCATATGAACAATAATAATATAAACGTGTTAAAATATATGAAAACCATATATTAATTACCCCCGCGCGCCATTTGCCACAAGGGTATGGTCACGTTATACTCCATAGAACCGGGGGTTCATTTCAAATTCTTCCCACGCGCAAACACTTGAATATTGCCATATTAAAACATGGATCCGGGTGGTACCCAAACGCGTCCGTAAATGCCCATAAAGTTTGGTCATATAGTGTATAGGGATGACCACGGGCTGGGGCTTAGCCCTAGCCCGACCCCCCACCGGATTTACCAAATGTAAATTCATATACAATTAAACTCATATCACCTACAACGGACACGCGACGGCATCGTGGCTAGCGTGAGTTTGTGAAGGCATTCCAACGCGGGAGGTCGGGGTTTCAAAACCGGTGGACTATCAAAATTTTACACAATGAACCAAATAACCAAGCCAATAAACGGGTGCCACGTGGCATCCCTTAATTGGGCCACGTGGCACCTTCCCATTGCACAAAATCATGCCACGTGTCGCCATGCGACTCGTCCACATTCAACCAATCACAATCAGCCACGTCATCAAATTGCCAAGTCACCTGCCACATGTGCCATGTCAGTACTGTACGGTCAACACACGTCAGCTGTACGACCTGCCATGTTAGCTGTACGGCCTACCCAGTCAGCATCAAATTTTTGCCTGTTTGGTTCGGCGAACAGACCTCAATAACTTCTCCATACGGACTCCGTTTGCGAAAGTAAATGTACCGCCGGAATCAGGAGAACGAGACGGATGCAATGGCACCATTTTCGTTGCATTTTGAGCACTTTGAAAATTGAGCAAATTTTAGACCCCTGGTCCAGATTCTGATCAATAGGCTGTAGGGGAGAGGCAGCTCGAGGGATGACATGATTGGGGAAGGGCCCACATTGATTAAATGCAGAGAGGAAAGGGAGGTCTGGATCCCCTGTGCACCATTTATCCGAGTGCTCTGATCCCAGCCGTTGGAGAGGTACGCCCCTGATTCTAGACCCCCCCCTCCTCTTAAAGGTAGAAAGGCAGGGGGGGGGTCCGGAATGGCCTTGTGCATCATTGATCTAGGCGCTCTGATCGTAGCCGTTGGAGAGGTGCGCCTCCAATTCTGGACCCCCCCCCTCCGTTTAAAGGGAGAAAGGGGGGGGGGGGGGGGGGGTCCAGAATACGATGTGCGTCGTTGATCCAGGCGCACAGATCCCTGTTGTCCAGATTTGCTTGCCGCTTAACCACAGACACATTTTGCATCTGGTACTTAGGGTAAGTGGGTTTTCTACCCACTCCTTCTCATTTTATCCCCCCTTACAAGAAATGTCGCTAACGCATAGATGTTTGGGTAAGTCTTCCACATAGGGTTATTATATTTCCTCTAAATAATCTTATTCCTCCCAATGAGGGAATCATAGCAGGCTTTCCCAAAATTTCCCAAGTTCTTTCTGTCATGATATTCACCTGTGTTTCCTCATCCAGAACACAGTCTATGTCGAAGTCTCCTATTCTTTTTTCTATGCACTCTTTTTCTTTTAATATCTCTGATAGATTAGTGTCTCTGTGATCATTCAGGGTTTCTTTCATCTGTAATAATACAGTCTCTGATTCTTTCTGGGATTCTTCCATGGTATTAGTTTCTTGGCCTTCCTTAGGGTTTTCTTGTCTCATATTCATCTTCTCAACTTTAGCAATCATTCTAGGGAAATCTAGAACTTCATGGTCTGTGGTTTTATAACAAAGACAACTAGGCCTTCTACCAAGGCATTCCTTAGCAAGATGTTCCGATATTCTGTAACTGTAACAAAGAGTTAATCATCTATTTCTCTTAAATGATCCCTAGGATTTCTTGTACTGCGCACTAGGATCATAGTAGCTAACCTACACAAAATTCTTTCTAGGGTCCTGCATCCATTTGTTAGTCCAAACATTCTTTCTATGCATAGGGATAACATATCTTTCATTATTTCTATCAGATCTACTCATATCAAACCTTCTTTCTTCTAGTTGTGCCCTAGTTTTCAGACTAGGACAAAATTTATCAAACATACCTAGATCCATACTTTCAAAACAAAAATTTCCACTTATCTTACCTTTAACAGAGCACAAAGCTTTCACATCTTACCTTTTTAATAAAAACATTTCACTGTTCTTACCTTTATCAAAACACAAATCTTTAAGATCTTACCTCTTTTCTTCAGATATTATTTCTTTCTTAGTACAGAGCTTCGCAAGTCAAGTAGAGTACTATGCCTATAGCAACAGATCTACGCACAAAGTTTTTTCTTTTCCTCAGTTCCCAACAATCATAGTTTCAGGTCCCGACAACTGAACCATTTTTTGGCATGGGGGCAGACCTAGGGTTCAACACTTCAACAACACACCAACAAAACCCTAACTACCGACCCTTTCGGCAACATCTGCGAAGCAGATGAAGTATCACCCGAGGTAGAGGTAGGGGTGGCTGCAGGACTCAATTGTCTGCAACCTAGTTGGGACATAGATATGTGATTACAACACTTTAACAGAGAACTTTGAAGTTATTTTTCATTAGTATTTAACCCTTGTTCATAGTGCAAATAAACCCCAATTACAGAGTAGCGCAATATTCAACAAGATCTAACACATCCAAGCACTAAGCACATCAAAATAGATCAGATCTGGAATTTATTCACATCACCGAGCACTAAGCTATCATATTAGATACATCTAAACATACATTATTGTGCTAAGAATAAATCACACCAATAACATAACCACCATAATGCACAAAGAAACCACAACACAACATATACATGGTTCACCCCCAACTTGGGGCTACGTCCACCAACTCTTCTTCTCTTTATTGTCTTCTATCAATCATCTACATGCACAGAGCCACAAGATCCTACTCCGCATAGGACAAGAGATCTGCGCGCACTTTGTCAGATCCTCCTTCCTCCAGCTAGGTTACAACACAAATCCCTCTTACAATATACATACAAGCTTCTTACAACCACTTGCACTTAGATCTGCAAGTGTTCAACATGGCATGCACAAAGCATTTACAACTATCACTTGCACTTAGCACAATATCACTTAGATCTTTTAGGTCTCTCTCTTACATCGCCTAGCTACTTATTTATATATTACAAAAATGGCCTAAACATAGGTAAACCCATGGGCCGACATCCCCATACCCGTTACATAAACCCTAATCCCCAAACTACCCTAAAGAGGGGCTGAGATCCCACGATATCCACTTCGACTTGCGCTTCGCCTTAGACCATCCTGTCGAAGTCCCAAATTTGGTCAAACATGACCAACGTTTCCAAACAACCTGGTCAAGGGACAACACTCTCCTGATCTTTTGTGAGGTAAAACTCAGAATCTTGTCAATGCACTCCTTGTGGACCTTCACTGCACTCCTTGCAAGAAATTCTCAGGGCGAGTAGAAATTGAAACTTATACTCTCTCTCTCACGGACTTCATACATTCAACATGAAATCACTAATACACACATAATTGAAATAAATGCAAACATAGCATATAAGTAAACTACAAACATACCATTCAATAGATGCAAGCAGTAACCATGATACCCCATGAAATTAGATCAAAGCATTCTTATATTAATTCAAGTTCTTTTGTACATGGGTTCAATAACAACAACTATCTGCTTATACAATTTCTACAATCTTTGTTCTTCTCTGCTCTCCTATATTCTCTTGCTCTACATCTTCTACCCCTTAGAATGAGGAAAAAAATACAATACATACGAGGGCTCTTTCTCGATTTTTCCCTCCTACAACCTCAATATATCTAATCGAATTAAAGATTACAACTACTTTACATTCATTACATTAAATTCCTACAACCGACAGATGAGAGAAAACGCTCAAGATCTGCATTACAATATCCAAACCATAAAAGAAAAAATATATTTTCCAGATATTGCGTTAATGTTTCATCTTTTCAAATTCAAAACGTCTTCAAAATGCGCACTGGTGCATATCCAGTTGTCCTCCACTTGCGCTTGCTTGAGATGCTCTTGCATCATACTCCTCTGGTTGAAAAATTCATGGACTCCTGTTCATGAGCTCTTGCATCGTCTGTCCATGTTTCTGGATATTTTCTTCACTTTACCAACTAGCATCTTCAATCATGTGTCCCTTCCATTTTACCAAATATTCAAGATGTGTCTTCCTCCAGGTCTTCTTGCCAACTCTCTGGTCAATGATCTTTTCCATCTGTGGCTTTTCAACTACAGGCATCTGTTTGACCCATTGAATTTTCTCTTAATTCTCTTCTCCTCCTACTTCATCTGCTCTATAAGGATACATATCTTCTACATTGAATATGGGAGATATGCCCACACCATCTGGTAATTCTATCTCATAAGAATTTGCCTCAAATTTTCATAAAATATTACACGGCCCTATATTTTTCATCTTCAGCTTATTATACATTCCCCTTGGAAACCTTTCTTTTCTTAGATGTGCTAAAACTAAATCTCCCACTTTGAATTGAAGCTCTCTCCTATGTTGATCTGCTTTGCACTTGTATTCATGGTTGGAATTCTGCAACCACTCTTTAATCTTATTGTGGAGCTCCCGCATCTCTGCTGCAAAATCTTCCGCTCCAACACTTCTAAACTCGCTCTTCTCTAAGTATCTCAACTCAGATACTCCCCTTGGGTGCATTCCATACATTATCTAAAATGGGATATGTCCTTTTCTTCTGTTAGGTGAGTCATTATATGCAAATTTTGCTTGTGGAAGAATTTGATCCCATTGACTATGATGTTCAACTACTAAACTCCTCAATAAGTCCCCCTAACTTTGATTTACTACCTAAAATTGTCCATCCGTATGGGGGTGATATGTTGAGCTAAAAGATAAATTTGTCCCCATCTTATTCCATAGTGTCCTCCAAAAATGACCAACAAATTTGGTATCCTTGTCCGAAACAATACTCTTGGGTAAACCATGAAGTCGAACAACTTCTTTGAAAACAAGATTTGCAATGTGTGTTGCATCACTGGTTTTCTGACATGGAATAAAATGTTCCATTTTTTAGAGTCTGTTGACTACCACGAATATGGAATCAAAACCTCTTTGTATCCTCAGTAGTCCTAACACAAAATCAATGCTTACCGCATCCCACGATCTCTCTGGTATTGGTAGTGGTTGATACAACTCTATATTGTGTCTTTTACCCTTTGTGTGCTGGAAAATTCTACATTTGTTGACAAATTTCTTGACATTTGTCCTCATCCCTGTCCAATAATATAAATTGTTCAGTTGCACAAATGTTTTATCATGGCCAAAATGTCTAGCCAATCCCCCACTATGTTTTTCCTTTAAAAGGTTTTCTCTCATAGAACTCTTTGGGATACACAAATTATTTTCTTTGAATAGTAATCCATCCTGAATTAAATATTCAATCCATTGGCTTCTATCTTGTTGGCCCTTGACCATATTTTGTGCATTCTTGGTCATGTTTGACCTATTTTTGGGACTTCGATAGGCTGTCGAAGGCGAAGCGCAAGACAAAGCGAATATTGTGGGATCTCATCCCATTTTAGGGATTTATGGGTTTTGGGATTATGTAACGGGTATGGGAATTTCGGCCCATGGGTTTACCCATGCTTAGGCCCACTTTTGTAATGTATATATAGAAGACTAGGTGATGTAATAAGGGAGGTGGTAAGTAGTGCTAAGTTCTAGAGATTTGATCTGTGTGACCAAGGGATTGTAAGAGTGCTAAAGTGACAAGTAATTGCTTTGTGCATATTGTGTGAGACTCACAGAGCTACATGCAAGTAATTGTAAGAAGGCTTGGTGTTGTACCCTAGCTCGAAGAAGGAGGATCTGGCGGAGTGCGCGCAGATCTCCTGCCTTCCGCGGAGTAGGATTTTGATGCTATGTGCCTGTAAGAAGATTGAAAAAGATAATAAATAATAAGAGTTTGTGTACGTAGCCCTAGGGTGGGGGTGAACCACGTATATGTTGTGTTTCTATGATTTGTGCGATGTATTGATGTGTTTATGTCTTTACTTGCTATGTTCTTTGATATAGATAGATAGAATTGTTTATGCTTTGTGCTAACGATGTATATGGATGTTAGATCTGACCTATGTGAATGTGTTTAGTGCTTGAATCTGCTAGATCTAATCTATCTCTCTATGCTAAGTGCTTAGATATGTCAGATATGAATGAATGATGCGATGCTTTGTTTTATCTGCAGAGTATATAGTGGTTAAATATTGATGAATTGTTGGTGCTAAGTGCTCTGTTAAGTATTACAATTACAGATATATGTCCCAAATAAGGTTGCAAACACCTGAGTCCTCCAAGCACCCCTGCCTCTACCTCAGGTGAGACTTCATCTGCTTTGCAAGGGTTACCGAAAGGGCTGATAGTTAGGGTTTTGTTGGTGCATTGTTGTAGCATTGAACCCTGGGTCTACCCCTGTGCCAAAAAATGGTTCCATTGTCGGGACCTGAAATTGTGATTGTTGGGAACTGAGGAAGAAGAATATTTGTACAAAGATTTGACCTGAAACTGTGATTGTTGGGAACTGAGGAAGAAAAATCTTTGTGAAAAGATTCGACCTGAAATTATGAAAGCTCCGTGCATAGATTTTTTTTCCCTAGTGTGCAACGTTCTACTTGACCTGTGAAGCTTTGTGCCAAGAAAATAGGTAAGATCTGCAAGCTCTGTACTCTGATAAAGGTAAGAATAGTGAACATTTCTAGATCTGAAAGCTTTGTGCTCTGTAGCAGTAAGATATGTGGAAATTTTTGTTTCAACAGTATGGATCTAGGTATGTTTGATAGATTATGTCATAGGTTTAAAACTAGGGCACTAATAGATGAAAGAAGGTTTTATATGAGTAGATATGATAAGAATAGTGAAAGATATGTTATACCTATGCATAGAAAGAATGTTTGGACTAAAAAATGGATGCAGGCTCCTAGAAATAATTTTTTGTAGGAAAACTACTATGATCCTAGTGCGCAGTGCAAGAAGAGTTGGGGATCATTTAAAAGAAAGAGAGGATTAAACCTCTATTACAGTTGCAGAAAACCAAGACATCTTGTTAAGGAATGGCCTGGGAGAGGATCTAGTTGTCTTTTTTGCAAAGCTATGGACCATGAAGTATTGTATTTCCCTAGAATGATTGCTAATCTTGAAGGAATGAACATGAGACAAGAAAACCCTAAGGCAGATCCATAAACTATGATTATGGAAGAACCCCAAAAAGAATAAGAGAAATTATTGCTACAGATAAAAGAAACCTTGAATGACCACCGACGTGTCAGCTTATCAGAGATCTTCAAAGAAAAAACATGCATAGAAGAAAGAATAAGAGACTTCGACATTGATTGTGTTCTAGATGAGGAAAAAGAGGTGAATATCATGACAAAAAGAACTTGGGAACTTTTAGGGAAGCCTATTATGACTCCTT
Organism: Picea glauca; assembly: GCA_000966675.3. Taxonomy (NCBI): domain Eukaryota; kingdom Viridiplantae; phylum Streptophyta; class Pinopsida; order Pinales; family Pinaceae; genus Picea; species Picea glauca. Next base: position 243,225 of record JZKD02S0068974.1, read on the forward strand.
CATTTGGAGGAATAGGGGTATTTAGAGGAAAGCTGATAAACCTATGTGGAAAGCTTACCCAGATATCTATGAATGCCAATGGAACTTCGACAGAGGAAGATTTTGAGATTATTAAATTTACTAAGGACAACACACCATTTGCTATGTTACTAGGAAATCCTTGGATTGAAAGAGATCATGCCAGAAGGAAGGAAGAAGAATTTTTAGAGAAGAAGAAGCAAGAGTTAAAAGATTTCATGACTAGAAGGATCACACACTTGATTGAAGAGCAGAAGAATAGATCGAATCTATTTAACACTAGAGACTTGGATGTCGACGTTTCAAGAACGTTACAAGACCCACAGAAGACTGAAGTACCTACTCCAAATAAAGAAGAAGTATTACCCTTGAATCTTAGGAAAGAATCTCAACAGTGTGAAGTAACTATGTCAAAAGAAGATAAGAATCAGAATGGAAAAAGGAATACTGAGACAAATCTCACTGGAAATAAGGCTAGAAAATTAAGTAAGAAGATAGCTAAGATCGACAAGTTACAGAAGGTCCTAGAGGGAACTTTCAATATAGCCGTTGGGAATAGTATAACCCTTAGAAAGACGCTCTGAATGGGAATAAAGGCATTTATGGTCAGAGAGATCGCCACCAGACCATTGAGACCACGTCATAATGCGTAAAACAAAGTTAATGAAGGCTTCTATCCCGTTGCAAGAGATCCATTGCCAAGTTATCTATTTATCCCATCACGCCATGCACCGAGAAAACTTTTGCTAATCATGAATCTGAGCCCGCTGACTTGTTGATTTTTCATAGTGGTCATTGTGCTATTTCCCTCTATCCCATTGCAGTGTCTAAGTTACTCCTCGAACCCAAGATTTCCAACCCTGAGCATGTATGTCGGATGAGTTCAGCGCTGGAGAGAAAGTTGTCAAAGAATTTCTCATCGACCTCATTATTGAAAGAGTAATGTCAATGTCTGCAGGTGTACAAGCTTTATCGAAGATAACAGTGCAAGCCTCTTCATTGACTACTCACGAAGCCGGACCATCCCGACCATCAGCGAAAAAGAAAACCAAGCACAAAGATGACCTAGAAAATGTGAAGTTGATTTTGACCATATTTCTTGGTTACATCCCACCTCTGGCTGGTGCAGTGAATCATGATAGTGTGCCAAGAGATTTCGAGTACACCATAGTTATTGCATACCTCCCGAAGGGGATACGCACAGTTCGAGTAGACTAGGACAAGATCGTAGCATTGAAGTTCAATGAATTCAACCTCGAAGATCGCAAGATCCATGGTATGCTCGCCCCATATAAATACCTGACTAGGATGAAGGGGAATAATTCAAAGATAATTCCCCAACCCTGGACGATGAACCTCGCACAGTCCATCTTGTTGAATGTCATGAAGATCCCACACTTCGGTAGACGCCAAGAAGTCAATGCTTGTGTCAAGTTGTTATTATCATGTTACCATGGCGGCTACCTATGGCTAGACTGTCGTATCACAGTTGATCCGATGCTGATCCATAGGATCATAGGACTGAGTATGAAAGGACCCGACCCACAGGAGTTTTATCCAGGAAAAGTCACAGATCATGCATTAGCACAAAAGATCAAGGACACATATAGTGATGTCGAGAAGGGGACGGGAGGATACAAGGTCTCTTCCATCCAGAGTGGTGCAATGTGCCTAGCATGTCAAATGATAGTTGGAAAGTTAGTAAGGGGTCACCGACTTTGTCATTGACCTCGCAGGGAAGTGCGCGGAAGGCCTATAGATGAACTAGGCGAAGTACCTAGTTAATCAGTTGGAACTAGACTACTGAGAAGCACAAAATCAGGGTTATGAATTTCATTTAAGACATCTCCTGATCCTCATCACATTCGTTTCCTATGAGATGCTGAAAGGTGCGACCTTCCTAGACATCAAGCCATTTGAGCCACTTGTTGCGAAGTTCACTACACTCTAGTACTCGAGTGATATGACCAAATAGTGGTAGTCGAATGTTGTGTTTGATACCTATTACCTCCAGCTAAAAAGATCCATCGAAGCTGAGCCTCGCATGACTCCAAACACCTTACAGAGGTTCCGACCCCTGATTAAATTTCGAGTAGATTGACACTTCATCTACATTACAGTGTGAGAAAATGAACATAAAGAGAAGCTCCAGTCATATTATAAACTTACAGAAGAAGACCTTGAGGATATCAGTAAGGAATGGTCTGCTGACCTCCTTATCCCCACCAACCCTGTAGAGATATCTAACCTTGACAGTCCAGAGGACACTCATAAAGAACATAATACACCTGGAACCAATAGATGGAAGAAGACTAAAGAGGTCCAAGATTTAAGCAACGCCTCAAGAAAGGCTACTTCAATGTCACCTAAATGAGGGGGTGATGACAAAGTAGAAGCTAAACAAAAGCCAGGCGACGTAATGCCACCCAGAGACTAGTTTGACCCCTTGAAGAAGAGGAAGGTTCTATCCCCGAAACCTTCTTCCCAAAAGAAATTGAAAGCCACCATGACCAAGATTCAGACTGTCCTCACCTCCGATGATTTTGACTTCATCATAGCAGCCTTGAACGATGCTTCGCTGAAAATAAAAGAGAAACAAGAAACCAAGTAGGAAGAAATTTATGATAGAATTGAAGTCGAACTCTGAGGGGTACATTAGGCCCTTCAGTCTAGTCGCGCAGTCTCCACTGTGCCCCTGTCATCTAGAGAACTAGAGTTGGGATATGATCCATCCCAACTCCACTGACTAGTTGATACAGTCAAAGCTCGCCTTTGACAAGCATAAGAAGAAATAGAACAAGCCACCTAGGCCTTGAAGCAAGTGCAAGGCATACTCGTAGAACACTGCAGTGTTGTAGAATAGGAAAAGATTACTCTCCAAGTGAAGTTCGACGAAGAAAAAGAACAGATGCAACAAGGAAAAGAACAGTTGCTCGTGGAGCAACTCGAAGTGAAAGAAGTAGTCTTTAGAGAACTTTTCTCTATGACAGTCTTAGAAATAAAGGCAGAGGACTGAGTCACGCATCGAGTAGAGATGCTAGTAGAAGATATCTAATAGCTAAAGCAACACATAACAGACTTAGAGCTCCGCACAGTGCCCGAGACTCCGCATGATGTAAGGGACCAAAGAGAAGCAACTGCCCGGAGCGTAGTTGAGAGACTAAAGGCCCTTGCCATGGAATGGAAGCAGCTAAGTAATCGTAGTGCCCAAATGTATGAGAAACTCACCAAGAACCCATAATTGTAGGCACTAGAATCACAACTCCAGGAAATGAAGTAGCAAGAAGAGACAATACATGCGTAGTTGAAGCCCCTGTCAGCTATGGAAATAATGAAGTGATCCCAAGAGAAACACACCGCCCAACAACATATCCACATTATCCAAAGAAGAGTTATAGAAGTAACTTAGAGGATCCAACTTGTACAATATAAGGCTTACCAATTGTTCACAGAGGTCAAAGGAAGAGGAGAAGAACTGGAGCAGGTTGTCACTGTAGCTAAACAATGCCTAGAGGGACCTGTCAATGACGCAGTCATCCAAGAATTTGTTGAGCAGGAGGTCGTGGCACAACAAAAAGTCCAAGCAGCTCAAGCCAAGCTTGAGGCTTTTGAAGTAGAACTACCCAGACCAGAGTGACTCGGGACGTGTCACAGGTGAGTGTTGGGGGCCTGTTGGCCCTTGACCAAGTTTTGTGGATTCTTGGTCATGTTTGACCTATTTTTGGGACTTCGATAGGCTGTCAAAGGCAGAGCGAAAGATGAAGTGGAGATCGTGGGATCTCAGCCCCTTTTAGGGATTTTTGGGTTTTGGGATTATGTAATGGGTATGGGAATGTCGACCCATGGGTTTACCCATGCTTAGGCCCACTTTTGTAATGTATATATAGAAGACTAGGCAATGTACTAGGGAGGTGGTAAGTAATGCTAAGTGTTAGAGATTGGATCTATGTGACCAAGGGATTGTAAGAGTTCTGAAGTGATAAGTAGTTTCTTTGTGCATACTGTGTGATACCTGTAGATCTACATGCAAGTAATTGTAAGAAGGATTGGTGTTGTACCCTAGCTCAAAGAAGGAGGATCTAGCGGAGTGCATGTATATCTCCTGTCTTCTGTGGAGTAGGATTTTGATGCTATGTGCCTGTAAGAATATTGAAAAAGATAATAAAGAATAAGAGTTGGTGGACATAGCCCTAGGGTGGGGTTGAACCACGTACATGCTGTGTTGCTATGCTTTGTGTGATGTATTGATGTGTTTTTGTCTTTACTTGCTAAGTTCTTTGATATAGATAGATAGATCTATTTATGCTTTGTGCTAACAATGTACATGGATGTTAGATCTGACCTATGTGAATGTGTTTAGTGCTTGAATCTGCTAGATCAAATCTATCTCTCTATGCTAAGTGCTTAGATATGTCAGATCTGAAAGAATGATGCGATGCTCTATTTTATCTGCAGAGTAGATAGTGGTTAAATATTGATGAACTGTTGGTGCTAAGTTCTCTGTTAAGTATTACCATCACAGATCTGTGTCCCAACTAAGGTTGCAGACACCTGAGTCTTGCAAGCACCCCTGCCTCTACCTCAGGTGAGACTTCATCTGCTTTGCAGGTGTTGCCGAAAGGGTCGGTAGTTAGGGTTTTGTTGTTGCACTGTTGTAGCATTGAGCCCTGGGTTTTCCCCTGTGCCAACATATCTCTTAGAACTGGATTCTCACATGCTTCATAAGCATCCTTGAAATCTGAGTCATCTCTGTACATATCCTTAAGGCTATCGAAACCTAAGGTCTTCACACGAAACTCTTGCAGAATCAAACATTTCCTTCTCAATGCATCAACAACCTTGTTAGTAGTTCCATAAATGTGCTTTTTATAACCCTAAATTTCACTAGACATGCACACCTGGCATCAGGCCATATAACTTGCTATCTTTGCCAAGCCATCACTGAACAAGCTCTTCTAAAAATCATTGTTTTGAAGGTATATGAGCCCTGCACCAATACTGACCACATACACATGCTTGCTGTTGTGCCTCTTTTGTCACCTAAATGAGCAAAATAGAGGTGCTTACAAGCTTAGTTGGGTTAGCTAAGCAAGACAACAATGAAGGAAAGGGTTAGAAAAAGAAACATAAAAGATTAAGCTAAGAATTAAACTAATAAATGAAAGAACAACTAAACTATTGAGCATAAGGACACAAGGACAAGAAACCAATAAGACTCATGTCACCAATGGAAAGGATTGTATTAATGAAAAGAAAACACCAAGAAGAAAGAGGACTTTGGGTCCCTTCTTCCTCCAAGGGAGGGCTCTTGGACCCCCACAATTTGAGATCTTCTTACAACTTTGAAAACTTGAAAGAAATGGTGAAAGTATCCCAAGCTAATCCAGTCAAAAGGTGAGATGGATTGCCCAAATGTAATGATGCTAGTATACTCTTGATGAGAAAAGAGGATTCCCCAAAAGAATAGTAGCAGCATAACCTTGCAAATGAATCCCTTGAAAATGTAGTGCACCCATGGTCTTGTTTTATAGCATCACTTTGAGGTATTGTGCAACCATCTTTTAGTATGAAAAGGGGATGTTTAGGGAATTTTTAGGTCTTTGACCAACCACCCAGTCGGATCCAACCAAGATTTGGATGTCAAATCAACTTGGAAGCTGAACTAGAAGTGGGTGGGAGGCTGACCAATCTCATAAATGCACCGTTCTCAGGTGTGCACGGCTTTTAGCAACCATAGTCGCGCATCGTGCGCATGTGCATTTTTCTTGCATTTCTGGATGGTGCATGTGCACGTGCACCCTGTGTAGTCATAGCGCACCTTAATTTTATAACTGGTTGTATAGTTTTGGACATTTTGGAAATGCTTTTTTGGTAATTTTGGTCCATGGGTGAACTCATAGCTGTTTGACGATGCTGGATTCCTGTAACCATTTGTGGATGAAATTTTAGTGATAATAGATGCCTGCTGATGGATGAGGTTAGGAGCATACGTATAGCCGAAATTCATCAATGTTTCTTCTACTGAGAGTGCAGTTGTAAGAAAGAGAAATAGTGAGAGTATCAAGAGTGACCCATTGGAGGGAGAAGGGAACCTGTATGACCCAACCTTCTATAAGGTATGTAAAATAAATTGTGTACAAATGAGGTGGGCATGCCCTATGCTCATTTCATGTAACTCAACAAGAAGGGTGTTGTATAGGAAGTGAAACTATGTGTTGATGTAGACAACTGTAGCGCCCTCGGGGGCAGTTGTGAAAAAGGCAGAGGACTATTCTGAGGAGGAACATACTTTGAATAGTAGGCAATGACACCTGTGAAAAGTATCATGGATTCTGTAGGCATTGATAGCCCAACCAAGTTCAAAGGTCTTCGACAAATATATAAGAAACAACTGCAATAGTTGCAAAGTAAGACCCACCGTAACATGAGAAAGTGTTGAAGTCGAATGTTATTGGGGTCAACGATAGCAAGGAGTAATTATGGTTCTCCCTGTGTTGTCTAAGACCTCTCATTGGAAGGGAAAATGAGAGTCAAGATACTGTTTGCCTTCTGGAAACTGTGTTGATGTCGACAAAAAGGGGGACACGACTCCAAGAAGCAAAGGGCTTCATGAAATATACGAGGTGAGGTTAGGAACTGAGGAGGTACATGAACGAAGTCAAGATGTGTGGAGACTCAAGACTGCCCTTGGTTGGGGGTATATGAGAAGTATAAGTGGTCGCAACCATTCAACTAGGTCAAGTGTCAGGGGGACAACAAGATGTGGGATAAGTTGTGCCAGAGGCGAGACAAAGTGAACAAACTTAGAGAGAAGAGGTAGGTGTCCTGTGGGATACTTGGAGTATATGGACGATGTCAATAGGAGTAGATGATAAGGAGTGCCCCAACCAAGGGCGACATCAGTTGCGTTTTCCAGGAAGGTCGCCAAAGGTGACAACAAAAAACTATGTAACATGTTGGGAATCACAGTTTAATTACAAAAAGAATGAAAAAATATTGTGGGGATAATAATGCAGATACAGAAACGGGTGCCCTAGTGTAAGATGGCTTGGTCAGGGGGTGGCACAAGTTGGTGGAAAAAAAAAACAAGTTGAGGGTGGGGGCCTTATAGGCTGGTTTCTATAATAGGGCAATGTATGGAGGGTAATCTGAGGATGGGCAGACTGATGATGGGTAAATGATGTTGCAGGAGTGCAATCAAAATAATCCATGAGGAAGTGTCCTAGGAGTCCATTGGGAAGGCTAGAAAAATAAGGAGAAGGAGTATGTGGCTGATTCACGACATGATGTAAGACTATCGGGACTCCCATCCCTAAAGGGTTGAAAACAACATGAGTGTCAAAGTGACAAGGGGTATTATGAATGGGACAACTCATGTGGGGGAGAGTGCTACTGGGTGACAGTACCAAAAATGAAAATGGAGGTGGCAGTACTCTAGAGCCAGCTATGGGGGCCCTAAAGTCAAATTTCAGAGGGTGTGACTGGATACACAATTGAGATTCAGAGGGAATGATTACATGCCAGTGTTGTTTATATACCTGAAGGGGTTGCGCTAATGTATGATGAACAAGTACCTTCACACATGAAAACCAAATACCTGACGTGAACAATATCTGAAGAGAATCGAACATACAAGAATTTATTTAATAATTTTGAACATGAGCATGCGTACTTGGATGGGGTATGGAAAAAAATGGCTCCCCGGGGGCTAAGGATGAAAAGTGGCCTGGGGAATATCTTGATGTAGAGAACAGGGTATTGATCCTGTGGCTGAAGACGGATCAAAAAATGGATACATGGAGCTCTCGGAATGGGGTTTGGAAGTTTGGCAAAAAGGACTATATATAGCTATAGGGCCCACATTGCCACCTCATTTGTACCTGCTGTCAGAGTGATTGGACGAGATATATTCAGAGGATATTTGGATATTTTGGGAGAATGAGGGAGTCGATTCAGGACCAATGAGATTCAGGTTAGTGGTCTAATCGTCCTATATATAAGTATTTTTTCTTTTTGTGGGAAGGGCTTGTACAGAGGGTCGTAGTTCTGTAGGTGTGGGCCCCCTAGTGTGTGAGTGATCCAGAAATATCTGTGCATGGGTGTGCATCTGTTATATGATAATCCATGCATGGGTGTGCCCCAAGGGGAAAAAAAGGTGTGCATTGTAGGCACGCCTATTAGCTAAACAACTGCGCATGGGTGTGCATCTGTGTGGCAGACATGCGCGCTATGATGCGCGCCTGTGTACGTGACAGGGGCGCATGAAGGTGCCTCTGTATGGCGGATAGGTGCACAATCATGTGCACCTGTGGGATGAATAGGCATGCATGTGTGCGTTCCTGTGGGGTGAACATGAGTGCATGTGTATGCGCCTGTGGGTTTAAATAGCCGCGCCTTGGAGGCAAGGATGACGGGTGCAAAACTCATCTTTTTTGGAGATTTTAATGTGTTTATGTTTGAGATGGCTGATCTAGGACTAGATTTATGTGGTTGCAGGTGAGTATTGGGATGATGCCAGTTCATTGGTGAGAGAGGGATTGGTCACAACTGAGGGAGGTCATGACTATTGAGTAGCTGGCGGTTCGTGCTACTTTGGCAGCTTGTGGGATATTGAAGTTTTTTGAGTGCCCCTTGATCTGGGCCCATGAGTACCTGTTACAGTTCTTGATCTAAATGTGGAGTCCATATATTCATTGTTTTATGGTGTGAGGTGAGAATGTAGCCTTCATTGCGTTGGAGGATGTGTACTTTTTGACTAGGCTCCCTTTCGGGGAACACCCCTACCGGCGGAGCCTGTGTTACCTGGGGACGGGAAGTTGGCTACCTTGGTCCAGAGGTATTTTTCGAGAGATGAATTTATTTCAAGCTTCGTAGTGATTATCGGGGTGATGGATGCTTTGGTTCACTGCTTTGTATCAGCAATGGTGGTGAGGGTTTATGGGTCCCTTGCGACTCAACGGATCAATGGTGGCCAACTGAGGATTATGGGGAGGGAATTGGCAGGAGAGCACTTTGCCTGGGGATTGATGCTACATGCCAAGATGGTAGGGCAGCTCGATAGGTGTCGGGTTGCGAACTCAGGGGAATTTACCTTTGGATCCATATTGGTGGCATGGTTCTTGGAGAGGGTGTCGATGTTGTGCCCTAGAGTTTTATTGGGTGCACCTGGTGTGTGAGGGCCACGACTGAGGCGATGGTCACAGATTTTGATTCTCCACAGTGGTGGTGAGGGTGGCCATTTTTTCATGGCTGAGGCTGCATAGGTGTGGCGGAAGATGCCATAGATCATATTGTATTATCCATACTACGGGGTTGACTTCCAGGGTGATCCGGCTATGATGTTACTTCCAGGAGAGGTGTTTGACCACTGAGGTATTTTTGTGATTTGTTTTATATGTTGATTTTTTGGATACTATGACCTATGTATTATGTATAGATTGATGTTGATGCTATCCTTTGTTTGTTTGTATTTGCAGATGTGGGACGTCGCGGGTGTGAGGTTGAGTTGGTGAGAGTGCTGGCTCGTCAGGGGCCGGTGAGGCTTCTGCAGGGGGAGCCTTGGGCGGGGGAGAGACGATAGCACGAGGATGTGGAGGTGAGACCAAGTGGTGAGGAGAGGGAGGCTAGGAGACATCATTTCAACGACCCTGGTGTAGGGCCATCGCATGCTCCTCCAGCTGAGGCCAGGGGATATTTTGAGGATATTCACCACCGCTTAGAAGCGGTGCTACAGGGAGTGCCTGAGGGCATGTGGTCATGCATCCAAGATGAGGGCATCCTGGAGTAGTGTGTTGGAGTTCCACTGATATGGAAGACTGTGGTTCGGTGAGCAGTAGTAGCAAGTGTTGCAATGATTGGGTGGTTACCTCCAGGTCCGGAGGGACCGATAGTGGGTGGGGCACCACCGCTTGAGGGAGGGTTAGGAGGTGGTGCTCTAGAGGCACCATGAGTGTCTCTCTGTGTATTTTTTGTATATTAGATATAGGCTGGTGAACCCATTTTGGTGTAGTGACATTAGTTTTGTACCGCGGTGCTTCACTGGCCGATGGATTTTGTATATGATGTATTTTGTGTGTATGTAAACATTTTGATGGCACTATTGGCTGATTTATATATATATATGGGTATACATTTTGGGGTCTTTGTGATGTTCACATGTGTGTGAGAATTTTTGTTTTTTAATGTTGTTTATGAAGTCTAATCTATATATGTTGTGACAGACTCTTGATGGTTTATGTGTGTGTAAAGGTATCTTGATGTGATATATGCCAATCGAGTATAATGTTAGCTATGTTATCTGTGATTTGATTCAATTGTCTTGGAATATGTGTAAATGTAATGAAATCAAAATGTCGAGATAAAAGTCTAACTTGAAGGTATTTGCGAAAGAGGCAAGGATCGCGGACCCGATACACATTGTTGAGTTGGAGGACAACTAGTTGGGAGTCAAGTAAGATGCTAAGGTGACGAATACGATGATGGATGGCATCGGAGAGGAGGCCAATGGCGACAGTGTATTCGGCTTGGTTGTTGTTTGTTGAACCAAACATATGTCGTTAGAGTGGAGCAGTTCATGTGAGGGGGAATAGAGGGACCTAGTTGCCAAAGTGAGATTTTATGTCCGACAGCTGGCGTCGTCAGCGTAATCGATGTGGTAGGCCGGTGGAGGAAGCATATGTCAATAACACAAATGGTAGTTTAGATGTGAGGTATGGAAAAAAAGATTAAAACACTATAAAAGAAATAACCTAATGTAGAATGGCTACACTTAGGCATAAAATTTCTTTAAGTATAACCCGTTGATGGGTTATTTGAGAGAGAGGCCCTCGGGAGAAGACATGATGTAGGTTCCTTTAGTGAGGCAATGTTGGATAATGTAGGGGCCATGCCATAGTGACTTGAATTTTCCATGACCGAGGGTATCATGAGTGATATTGTAAGAAAGGACGAGGTCGCCTTCGTGAAATGAGCGAAGGTTGACATGGCCTTTGACTATTTTTTGGTTGCCTCATTATTTTTTAATGAAGATCGAAGATATTCATCCAGGGACTCTAAGTTCAACAAAAACTGCTCCATTGGAACAGTGTCAGGTAATAGCTCAATTGCGGTGCGTAAGGTGGAAATTTCGCACTCGATAGGAAGAGTGGCCTCTACCCTATGGACTAGATGAAATGGTGTGAAACCAGTGGTTGTTTTCATGGCTGTATGGTAATCCCATAGCGCAGAAAATAACATATGATGCCAATTGGTCTTATGTTTGTTAACAGTGCATTGTAACATGGTTTTGTGGACCTTGTTAACTGCTTCAACCTATCCGTTGGACTGAGGGTAATATGGTGAGGCAAACTCATGGGAGAATCCTAACTGGGATGAGAGTTCGACAAAAATCTCATTCTCGAAATGTTTCCCATGATCGGAGACTAGTTGGAGTGGTATGCCAAAGCGGGATATGACGTGATTAAAGAACAAATGCACTGCAGTGTCAGTGGTGTTGTTGAAGGTAGGAATGACTTCAACCCATTTTGTAAAGTAATCGATTGCGACGATGATGTATTTGTGTCCATTGTTGGATGGGGGATTACAAGTCATGAAGTCAATGCCCCATTTACAAAAGGGGCTGGCAGTAATGACTGGGTGAAGAAGAGAAGGTGGTGCTCATGCTTTGTTGGCGTAAAGCTGACATTTATCGCATCGCTTCATGGCATGAATGAAATCATGAAACAATGTAGGCCAAAAATAACTTGGTCAGATGATTTTTTGAGCAGTGGACATCCCCGATAGATGGCCCCCACACGTGTCTCTATGACAGTCATTCAAGACTCTATCGGCCTCATCAATAGTCAAGCATCGATGAAGTATGTTGTCGAGCCCTCGTCGATATAATATATCTCCGATGAGGAGATATCAGGGGGACTGGTGTTGAATACGACGGTGATAATCTCGTGAGAGGTGGTTACCAAGATTTTGGGTTTGGAGGTAGACGAAAAGGTCATCGTAACAAGGATCATCCAAAGTGATATAAAAGAGATGTTCATTAAGGAAGTTGGTATTGATGGGGGAACTGGTAGTATTGGAGGGGAAGGATGTGACAAGTTCGGCGAGGACGAGAGATTTCTTGCTCTTGGGTGTTGAAAATTCAAGATTGTACTCCTGAAGGATAACGATCCATCGGGCAAATTTGCCATTAATTTTCCGACGGCTGAGCAAGTATTGCATGGGGTTGGAATCTGCTATGACTTTGGTTGTGTGAAGCAGAATGTAATGGCGCAGTTTCTGGACTGTGAGGAAGACTGCAAGAGCTAGTTTCTCTTCATGATTATACTTCAAGGGTGGCCGAGAGAGGTTTTTACTAATGTAGTAAATGAAATGCTCATGATCATCATTGCCGATTTGGATGAGAACTCCTACTACTGAGACAATTGATGATGATATGTAGAGGATATAGTTGCGATTATAGTTGGGTGAAATAATTAAAGGGGCATTGGAGAGTGCCATTTTAAGGTCGTTGAATGATTTTTGGGCATGTTCATCCTAGTGGAATGGGATGTCGTGGTGTAGTAAGCGAAGGAAACTATGTGCTCGAGTGGCATAGTCTGGGACAAATCGCCGTAAAAAGTTAGCTTTTCCTTGTAGGCTCTGGAGTTGGCGTAAATTCTGGGTGGTGGAATTTGTATGATGGTCTAGACTTTGAGGGGGTCCACGATAATACCGCTTTGTGAAATGATGAATCTGAGGAGGTGCCCGGTAGTGACGCAGAATACGCACTTGAGGGGGTTCAAGCGGATGTTGTACTGATGACACCGTTGGAAGATGATCCGTAAATCATCAAGATGTTGGGTGTCTTTTTTGGATCGAGTTGTGAGGTCGTCCAAGTATGCGAGGATGATATGAGCTAGATCGTGAAAAATGTATGTCATAGCCCATTGGAAAGTTACGCCAATGTTTTTTAGGCCAAAAGGCATGACACGATATGCAAAAGTACCCCAGGGGGTGGTAAATGCAGTTTTGTATTGATCGGCTGGGTGGATTTGGATTTGGTTAAAGCCAAAGAAACTGTCCATGAAGGATAAAGCCTCGTGGCCAGTGCAGTCATCAATAATTTGATCGATGAAAGGAGTTGGAAAGTCGTCTTTGGGACATGTGTGATTGAGATCACGAAAGTATGTGCAGACACGGATAGTGCCCTATTTTTTCTTAATGGGTACAGGGTTGGAAACCCATGAGGTATAGGCTATGGGGTAGATGAACCCAGCCGTGCGTAATTTGTCAATCTCGGCTTTCATAGGCACGACTTTGGATGGGTGTAGCGGTAGTTGTTTTTGAATAATTGGTGTAATATCAGGCCAGGTGTCAATGTGATGTTCGAAAATAGAGGGATCAAGGCCAGGCATCTCTGTGTATGACCAGGCAAAAATATCCTGGTACTCTTGGAAGAGGGTTTTATAGGTGGTGATTTCTTGAGGAGTGCATGTGGCACCAATGGTGATTTCCTCGATGACTCCATTTTTGATGGAAATATCGATTTTGATGGTAGAGGAAATGTTGGCCATATTGTCTTCTTCAAAAGCATCAGGTGTAGGGATGGGGTTGTTGAACCAATTGATATGCCCCGAGGAGATAAAATCCTTGGTTTCGACTGCGTATATGGGGTGTTGGTTAGGAGGCGTGAAGGCTTCCTGTGGAAAGAAGAGCACTCGATGGTGTAGCGCATCCCATGGGTAGTCAGGGGTGTTTAATTCTTCGAGTATGTCCTCGTCACAGTGGAATTGGTGGGAATACAAGGGATCGTAAAGAGTGATATTGGTGATTGTCACCATGTGGTGGTCCTCTGGGGATGAAGAAGCGAGGGGAATGACGCAATGATATTGCGATGGTTTGCTCGAAATAAACCAAATATCGAGGTACTGAGGAGTACTAGTGGTAGTTGGGCGTAAAATTTCCATGGGGAAATGAATGAGAGAATTGGGGGGATTTGGGGGTAAATCCTTGTATAAGTCATACAAGAACCATGGAGGAATAGGGAGTGATTTTGGTTTAGGATAAATAATGTGAAGAATCTCTGGTGATGGGGTAAGGTTAATCCTTGATTCTATAGGGGGTACATGGGTTTGAATCAGGGTCATTTGGCGTTGATTGTATTCAATGATCATAGGACATTGATATGTAAAATGATCTAAGGATTCACATAGAGAGCATGGGCATATCATGTGTTCATTGATTGAAGTCATGACATAACAGATGTCAATGAGTTTTGGTGGGGATGATGTAGCTGGACTGGGTTCTTGTTGGAAGCTTTGGTGTACTGCGACTAATGTCTGTTGGAATTGAGGTAGTGTTGGGGAATGGTGTGTATAATGGCCATATTCTGAACATATGGCGCAAACGAATTTGGTTCACAACCCTTTGCTACTTGCGTTAGGGGAGGTAACGACAGTACTTGCTACAGTGATGAACGGTGATGGTGTTTGATTGAGTTGAATTAGGTTACGTAACTTGGGTAAAGATGGGCATTTGTCGGTTGGGTGTCCATCTTTCTCACATAGCACTTAAGGAGGTTGGATGCATGGGGGAAGTGGAGTAGTGGGCTCCTTCTTCTTTTGCCTGCCCCCAGCTGTGGTAGGGAGGTGAGTGAGTGGGTGTGTAGAGGGTATGGTGGGAGTGAGTATGGGAATCATGATTGGGATTCCTTCTGTTTGGGGGGGAGGGGATGGTTGAGGAACCATCTCTCGTGGATGTAAATACCAAACTGGGATTGCCAATACCATATTAGGGAGAGTAAGCGTTGCGTCTAATTGGAAAGATTGTACACCTGGTGGAGGGTAAAAGAAGGGGATTTGAGTAATGGCTTGGGGAACTGTCTCCCAAACTGGGATATGGCCTTGGGGAGACATGAAATTGTGAACTAGTGGAGTCGACGAGTTCATAGGAGGCTCATGAGGGAGGGGCTCTGTGACTAGTGGGACATCAGATATGAGAGAAGCCTCCCTGGGAGGAAGAGTATCCTCAATGCCAATTCCTTTGGACGATATGACACATACCTGATTGGAAGGATGAAGGAGCGGTGGTGCACCATGGTAAGTTCCTAACAATGATGGGTCTTTGAAAATGCTGGGGCCTATTTCGATGTGTGGGTATGCTTCAGGATTAGTGTGGATGAGGGAAAGAATGTTATCGAGGCTGGAAGAAGGGTTAGGATCATAATGTGAAACTTGGTCAATTGTGATGATCTTCCCATTATGGGGGAACATCATGGTTCAAAAGACAGAAGAGGCAACTGCCTTCATAACGTACATGTAGCTACGATCGAACAAGATATTGTAATCGAGTGGGGCATCGATAACTTCAATTTCAATAAGAATAGTCTTACCCCCGAGTTCTACAGGGACATTTTGGAAGAGCCCTTTAGGAGAAGATGGTCATCCGTCATAAGCTCTTAACGTAATGGAAGATGGTATGAGTTCTGGGGAACCAAGTTTCTTCCATACAGACTTGGACATGATGCATGTGGATGCGCCTTAATCGATGACGCACCGATGAACTGTAATGTTCCAAATTTTAACAGGGATATTAAAAGCGATGAGAGCGGGGAGGTGAAGTTCTCCGTTGTCGAGATTGAATATGATGAGTTGGGTATCTGTGGGGTCTACTGCCCCCAAGGAAGAAAGTAATGAACTTCACTGAGTGAGACAAGTTTTAAGTACTTCTAAGACTGACATGGTAGCCGGGGAGTGTGCTAAGTCATCGACCAAACTGTAATTATGAGCCGCCCTAGCCTGCGGGTTGTGGATATTCCTACACAATGGGATGCGAGGGATGCAAATAGGTGTTTCCGTGTTAGGGTGAGGGATCACCAATAGGGGTCCCATTGGTGCTGGGATTGTTTTTGGGGGAATGGGAGGAGACTCAACAGGTGCACTATATTGACGACTACATGTCTGTAGAAGGACTTCTTCCTCACTAGTGAGGAGGATAGTGCAATCTGCGGGATTGTTAGGGTTGAGATATTGTCCCAACTGTGGTGGGGTAGGTTGCATGTCCTGTTGGGTATTCATCACACCCTGGTGCGGAATGGGATTCTGCAACATGACTAGGGGTGGTTTTTGCATGTATTGTTGTGGGGCCTGCTGAGGGGCAGGCGGTGTTGGAGGATGTGGTCCACTTTCTGAGTCTTTAATTCATTTAAAATCAACGATTTGGGGGAAATGATGAGTATAATGAACGAACTCACCGCAAAGGGCACAAGGCAAGTTGGTTTAAATATTATTGTTATTTTTCCCTTGACTCCTGTTGTTATTTCCCCCCTGGGGGTTCTGATTCCCTTGATTCTAGTTGCCCCCACTAGGTTGGTTCTGTTGGGGGTGATTCTTGCCTTGACCTGGGTTGTTATTGTTCCTGTTTTTTCCTTTATTTTTGGCATTATTCGACTGATGGGTCAAATTTTTCGTATTCATCTATTCAAATTTTTGATATTGTTGAATGGGAGAGGGTTGAACAAAATTCACCCCAGCGTGAGGATGTCCTTGTGGTGGAGGACCAAGAAATGGAAAGTACAGATTTTGTGGGGGTAATGATCTGTAAGGTGCATAGGAAGGCGTGGTGTTTTCACTAGTATTTAGAGTATAAGCTGAGGTAGAGAGAGTACCATAACTTGTTTGGATTGGTGGGTGCCGGTGGTGGTCCACTAATGGGTGGAGGAAGGGAAAAAGGGTATGGTTGTTGATAAGGGGGTGGGGGAAAATAAGGGGTTCCTCCATATGCCGATGGATATTGAGGTGTGCCATACATTGGTGATTGTTGGGGTTGTGGACTATGGTGCATGGTGTTACCAATCAATCCATCTACTGAGTGAGACATCCCGGGTTTATCTTGCCCAAATGGCACAGGTTTTGGGAGATCAAGAAGTACTTTGAATAAGTACCCTGATTGTGAATAGATGAGGTCGTATTGTTGAGCCTTACTGGGGGCTTATTCTTATGATTGAGGGAAGGTGGAAGCCACATATTTACTGAGGAGAGAGACAGGTGATCTGAGAAACCAATCAAGACATTGTTGTTTGGTGGTTTTTTCTTTACACAAACTACGTCGTCGACGCCACTCGTGGATGTGATCAACGATATGTGTGGCTGAGGTTTGTTTGAAATTAGAGAATAGTTCAAGACCATTGTCATGGCGGATTGGTAATTGGAAGAAGGTAAAAAATTCTTTGGCCAATGACTCGAAGGTGGCATGGGACCTCGAATTTTCGTCTACATACCATTTGGCTGATGGGCCAGTGAGTGTGCATTGAAATAATAGTAGTCGGATGGAATCATCCATAATGCTGTTGGAAGAGCCCCATAAGTGGAAAGTCATGACATGGTTGGCAGGGTCATCCCCTACCTTTCCTTCAAACTTGGGGATATTTGAAGGTAGTGTTCTACCTCTTTCGTTACCTTAGTGCACAAAATAGAGGTTCTTGCAAGCTTAGTTGGGTTTTCTAAGTAGGACAATTGTAAAGAAAAGGGTTAGAGAAATAAATATAAAAGAACAACTAAGAATTAAACTAAGAAATAAAACAACAACTAAATTAATGAGCATAGGGACATAAGGACAAAAGAAACAATTAGACCCATGYCACCAATGATAAGGCTGATATTAGTGAAAKAAAACACCGAGAAGAAAGAGGACTATGAGTCCCTTCTTCCTCCAAGGGAGGGCTCTTGGACCCCCACAAATAAGCTCTTCTTACAACTTTGAAAATGAAAATGAAAATGGTGAAAGAGTTATTTTCTAATCCACTTAAGGGGTGAGATGGATTGCCCAATGCAATGATGCAAGTATACTCTTGGTAAGGATAGAGGATTCCTCAAGAGAATAATGGCAGCATAACTTTGCTATGAATTCCTTGAAAAATGAAGTGTATCCATGGCCTTTTTTATAGCATTCCTTTGAGGTATTTTCCAACTAGTTTGTAGTGTGTAAAGAGGCTAATTAGGGCATTTCTAGGTCTTTGACCAGCCACCTAGTCGAATCCATTCTAGATTTAAGTGTCAAATCAACTTGGAAGCTGAACCAGAAGTGGGTGGGAGGCCGACCACTCTCATAAATGTGTTGTTTCTCAGGTGAGCGGATTTTTGCGACAACAGTCATGCATCGTGCGCATGTGCACGATTCTTGCATTTCTGTTTTGTGCATGTGCATGCGCGCCCTGTGTGTTCATAGCACCCTGTAATTTTTGCACTAGTTGTATAGTTTTTGACCCTTTGGAAATGATTTTTTGTTAATTCTCGTCCATGGGTGACCTCATAACTGTTTGACGATGCTGAAATCTTGTAACCATTTGCAGACGAAATTTCAATGATCACAGATGCCCCCTGATGGATGAGGTTAGGAGCATACGTATAGCCAAAATACATCAATGTTTATTCTACTGAGAGTTTTGTTGTAAGAGAGAGTGATAGTGGGGTTGTCAAGAGTTACCCGTAGGAGGGAGAAGGGAACCTGTAGAACCCGACCTTCCATAAGGTGTGTAAAAATAAACTGTGTACAAACGAGGCGGGCATGCCCCATGCTCATGTCATGTAACTCAAAAAGGAATGAAGTGTTGATGTAGACAACTGCATTGCCCTCGGGGGCGGTCGTGATAAAGGAATAATACAATTCTGTGGAGGAACATACTCTGAACAGTAGGTAGCAATATCTGTAACTATCATGGATTCTGTGGGCATTGATAGCTCAGCCAAGTTCAGAGGTCTTTGGCGAATATAAGAAATAACTACAATAGTCGCAAAGTAAGACCCACCGTAACATGAGAAAGTTTGATGTCGAATGTTATGGGGGTCAATGACAGCAGGGAACAATTGTGGTTCTCCCTATGCCATCCAAGAGCTCTCATTGGTAAGGTAATGAGACTCAAGATATTGTTGCCCTTCTGGAAAACTTTGTTGATGTCGACAAAAAGGGGGTCGCGACTCCCAAAAGCAAAGGGATTCGTGAAATCTACTAGGTGAGGTTAGGAATTGGGAAGAGGTACATGGACGAAGTCGAGATGTAGAAAGAATCAAGACTGCCCTTGGTTGGGGGTATATGTGAGGTAAAAAGTGGCTGCAACCATTCAACGAGGTCGAGTGTCAGGGGGACAACAAGACAGGGAATAAGTTGTTCCAGAGGCGGGACAAAGTGAACAAACTAAGAGGGCATAGGTAAGTGGTCTGTGGGATACTCGGAGGATATGGACGATGTCATCAAGGGTAGATGATAAGGAGTGCCCCAACCAAGGGATACATGGGTTGCTTTTGCCAAAAAAGGAAGAAGGTCGCCAAAGGTGATGACAAAAAGGTATGAAAATGTGGGAAATAAAGGAATTTGTACAATAAATAAAGAATAATGTGGGATGAGTGTACAAATACAGAAATGGGTGCCCCAATGTAAGATGGTTGGCCAGGGTAGGGCACAATTTTCTTGGAGAACTAGTGGAGGGTGGGGGCCCCATGGGTGAGTTTCTGTATGAGGTAGGTGAAATGAAGGGAAATTTGCAGAGTAGCAAACTAATTGTGGATGAAATGGAGGGTTCATGATACTGTGGAGGTGCAGTAAAAAAAAGAAAAAAAAAGAAAAAAAGAACCGTGAAGAGATAATCTGGGAGTCCGATGGGAAAGCTAGCAAAATGAGGAGAAGGAGTATGTGGCTGATTCGAGACATGATGGAAGAATATTGGGACTCCCATCCCTAAAGGGTTTTGAAAAATAGCATGAGTGCCAAAGGTGCAAAAGGGTGCTATGAATGGGACAACTCATCTAGGTAAGAGTGCTACCGGGTGATAGTACCGAAGATACAAATGGAGGTGTGGGTACTGCAGAGCCAGAGATGGGGATCCTAGAGGCAAATGTCAGAGAGTGTGACTGGAGATGCAAGTGAGATTCAGAGGGAATGACTACATGTCAGTGTTGATTATATACTTGAAGGGGTTGCATTGATGTATGATGACCAAGTATTTGCACACATGAAAACCAAATACCCGACGTGAACCATATCTGAAGAGAATCAAACATACGATCATTTATTTGATAATTTTGAATATGAGCATGCATACCTAGTCGGGGTATGAAAAAAATGGCGTCCCAGGGGCTCAGGATGAAAAGTGGCCCGGGGACTCTCGTGATGTAGATGTTGGGATGTTGATCCCATGGCTGAAGACGGTTCGAAGAATGGACACCCAAAGCTCTCGGAATGGTGAGTGGAAGTTTGGCAAAAAGGTCTATATATAGCTGTAGGGCCCACATTGCCACCTCATTTGTACTTGCTGCTAGAGTGACTGGATGAGAGGTATTCAGAGAAGATTTGGAGATTCCAGGAGAACGAGGCAGCCGATTGAGGACCAGCGAGCTTTAGGTTAGTATTCTGATCATCCTGCATAGAATTAGGTTTTCCATTTTTGGGCAGGCCCTGCACGGAGGGCCGTACAGGGGGTTTTATGGGTGTGGGGCCCCATGTGCATGGGTGATCCGGGAGTATGCGCGCACAAGTGTGCACCTGTCAGTTGGATAGTCACGCATGGGGGCACCCATAAGGGGGACAAAGGCATGCATTATGTGCATGCCTGTTGGCTACACAACCGCGCATGTGTGCACGACTGTGTGGTGGGCATGCATGCTTTGATGCGTGCCTGTGTTCATGACAGGGGCCCATGGGAGCGCCCCTGTAGGATAAGAAGGCATGCACACATGCATGCCTGTGGGATGGACAGGCGCGCTTGAGTGTTCCTGTGGAGTGAACAAGTGCGTCGGAGTGCACGCCTGTGGAGTGAACAGGCACGCCTGTGGAGTGAATAGGCGTGCATACGTGCACGCATGTGGGGTGAACAAGCGTGCATGGGTGCATGCCTGTGGGTTTAACGATCGTGGCTTGGAGGCAAGTTTAATAGGTGTAAAATTTATCTTTTTAATTTTTTTGATGATTAAGGTGGCCGACCTAAGATTGTTTTATGTGGCTGCAGGCGATCATTGTGCACGATGCTAGTCGGATGACGAGAGCAGGATTGGTCCCAGCTGAGGGATGTTGTGGAAATCGAGGATCCGGGGGTTCATGCGACTTTGGCAGCCTGTGGGTTGCTGAAGTTATTTGAGTGCCCGTTGATACCGGTACAGGAGTATCTCCTGCAGTTCTTTATCCGGATGTGGATTCCGGACCTGCATTGTTTCATGGTGCGGGGAGAGCAGATTGCCTTCACTGTGATGGAGGACATACATTTTTTGACTGGGCTCCCATTTCAGGGAACACCCCTACCAGTGGAGCCGGTATTACCTGCTGATGTGGCTCTAGTGATAGTGGGATGAAGATACTATTCCAGGGTGAACTTTATGTCGAGCTCTGTCATGAGCATCGGGGCGATGGATGCTCTAGCGCATCATTGTATAGCAGGGATGATAGTGAGGGTGTACGGGTCCCTTGCGACTCAGTAGATAAATGGTAGTCAGACGAGTGTGATGGAGAGGGTAATCGATGGTGACCACTTCTCCTGGGGGCTTACGCTGCATGTCAGGATGGTAGGGCAGCTGGACCGTTGTCGGTCCACTGATAAAGGAGAGTTTTCCTTTGGGTCCATCCTAGTGGCCTGGTTTTTGGAGAGGGTGCCTATGTTGTGCCCTATGATTTTATTGGGTGCTCCTGGGGTGCGAGAGACACGACTGAGGTGGTGGTTGACTATTTTTCTTCACCACGGTGGTGGTGAGGGAGACCACTTCTTCATGGCTGAGGCGACGCAGGTGTGGCGAAAAATGCCGCAGGTGATTTTGTAGTTCCCATATCTTGGTGTGGACTTCTGGGATGATCCGGACATGGTGTTACCTCCAGGGGATGTTTTTGATCATTGAGTTATGTGGATGAGTTTGATATATATTGTTTGTTTTTGAGATAGCATGACATGTGTATTTGGTATAGATGCTGATACTATCTGTTGTTTTTTTGTATGTGCAGATGTGGCACCTCGCGGGCACGAGGTTGAGTTGTTGAGGGTGTCAGCTCGCCAGTAGCTGGGGAGACAACCACAGGTGGGAGAGAGACGTCAACGTGAGGATGTCGAGGTGAGACCAGTGGAGCCTGAGAGAGCAGTGAGGAGATGCCAGTTTGATGACCTAGGTGTCGGGCCATCACATGCTCCTCCGGAAAGTGCCAAAGTAGATTTTGAGGATATTCGTCGCTGCATGGAAGCGGTGCTACAGGGCGTGCATGAGGGAATTTGGTCGCATATCTAGGATGAGGGCATCCTGGAGCAGTGTGTGGGGGTTCCTCCATTGTGGCGGTTCGTGGTACGACGGGCAGCAGTAGCAAGTGCTGCTATGACCAAACAGTTACCTCCTGGTCTGGAGGGACCAATAATGGGTGGGGGACCACTGCCTAAGGGAGGGGCAGGAGGTGGTGCTCTAGAAGCGCCGTGAATGGTGCTCTATGTATTGTTTTTGTATTTTTGTATATAGCCTGGTGAGCCCATTTTGTACCGAGGTGCTTCACTAGCCTACGGATACTTGTATTTTTGTATGTAAACATTTGGATGGCACTATGGACCATCTTATATATACATGAGTATACATTTTGAGATCTATGATGTTTACATGTGTTTTGTTAATGTGTTGATGATGTCTAATCTATATATGTTGTGACAGGCTGTTGATATTTTTATGCATGTGTAGAGGTATCTTGATGTGATATATGCCAGTCTAACACAATATTAGCTAAGTTATCTGTAATTTGATTCAATTGTCTTGGAATATGTGTAACTGTAATGGAATCAAAATGTCGAGATAAAATTCTAACCTGCAAGTATTTGAGAAAGAGGCAAGGATTGCATAAGCGGTACACATTGTTGAGGCGGAGAATGACTAGTTGAGAGTCGAGCAAGATGCTAAGGTGACGAATACGATGATGTTGGGCATCGATGAGGAGGTTGATGATGGCAGTGAATTTGTCTTGGTTGTTGGTGGCTGAACCCAAACATATGCCGCTTGAATGGAGCATTTCATGTGAGGGGGTATAGAGGGCCCAAGTTGCCGAAGCGAGATTTTGTGTCCAACGGCTGGCGCCATCGGTGTAACCGATGTGGTAGACCGGTGGAGGAAGCATATGTCAATAGCAAGAATGATAGTTTATATGTGAGGGATGGGGAAAAAAAAAAAGGATTTAAAAATACTATAAAAGAAATAACCTAAAGTAGAACTGCTACGTTTAGGCATAAAATTTCTTTAAGTATAACCCGTTGATGGGTTCTTTGAGAGAGAGGCCTTCAGGAGAGGCCAAGATGTATGCACCTTTGGTGAGACAATGTTGGATAATGTATGGGCCATTCCATATTGACTCGAATTTTCCACGACCAAAGGTACTTGAGCGATATCATAAGAAAGGACGAGGTCACCTTCGTGAAATGAGTGAAGTTTGACATGTCGATCAAAGGTGGCCTTTGATCATTTTTTAGCTGCCTCATTGTTCTGTAATGAAGATCGATGATCTTCATCCAGGGACTCTAAGTTCAGAAATCGCTGCTCCATTGGAGCAATGTTGGGTAATAGCTCAATTGCGGTGCGTAAGGCGGGAATTTCACACTCAATGGGAAGAGTGGCCTCAACCCCATGGACTAGATGAAATGGTGTGAAACCAGTGATTGTTTTCATAGATGTACGGTAATCCCATAGCACGGAAAATAACATATGATGCCAATTGGTCTTATGTTTCTTAACCGTGCATTGTAACATGGTCTTGAGGACCTTGTTAACTGCTTCGACCTGTCCGTTAAACTGAGCGTAATATGGTGAGGCAAACTCGTGGGAGAATCCTAACCGAGATGAGAGTTCGACGAAAATCTCATTCTCGAAGTGTTTCCCGTGATCGGAAACTAGTTGGAGTGGTACTCCAAAGTGGGATATGATGTGGTTAAAGAAAAATGTGCTACAGTGTCAACGGTATTATTGAAGGTGAGCATAGCTTCCGCCCATTTTGTGAAGTAATCGACTGCGACAACAATGTATTTGTGTCCATTGTTGGAGGGGGGATTACAAGTCATGAAGTCGATGCCCCATTTGCAAAAAGGGCCGATAGTGATGACTGGATGAAGAAGAGTAGGTGGTGCTTGGGATTTGTTGGCATAAAGCTAACACTTCTCGCATCATTTCACAACATGAATGAAATTGTGAAACAAGGTAGGCCAAAAGTAACCTGCTAAGATTATCTTCTAAGCAGTGGATATTCCTGAAAGATGGCCCCTACATGCACTGCTATGGTAGTCATTTAAGACTCTATCAGCTTCATCAATGGTCAGGCATCGATGAAGAATGGTGTCGACCCCTCGCCAGTATAAGATGTCTTTGATGAGGAGGTAGTGGGGGGCCTGATGGTGAATATGATGATGATCATCTCGTGAAAGGTGGTTACCGAAATTTTGAGTTTTGAGGTAGACGAGGAGGTAGACGTACCAAGGATCATTTGGAGTGATGTAAAAGAGGTGTTCATCAGGAAAGTCGGTATTGACAAGGGCACTAGTGGTGTCAGAGGGGAAGACCATGACAAGTTCAGTGAGGACGAGGGCTTTCTTTCTTTTGCATGTTGAGAATTCAAGATCGTAGTTCTGAAGGATAACAATCCATCAGGCAAATTTGCCATTAATTTTTTGACGACTGAGCAAGTATTGCATAGGGTTGGAATCTTCTATGACCTTAGTTGTGTGAAGCAGAATGTAATGACGCAGTTTCTGGACTACGAGGATGACTGCAATGGCTAGTTTCTCTTCGTGTTTATACTTTAAGGGTGGCCTTGAGAGGTTTTTACTAACGTAATAAATGACATGCTCATGATCGTCATCACCGATCTGATCGAAAACTCCTGCTACTGAGATGGCTGAGGCTGATATGTAGAGGATATAGTCGTGATTGTAGTCGGGTGCACTAATTAAAGGGGCAATGGAGAGAACCATTTTAAGATCATCAAATGACTTTTGGGCATGTTCATCCCAGTAAAATGGGATGTCGTGGCGTAGTAAGCAAAGGAAACTGTGTGCGTGAGTGGAGTAGTCTGGGACAAATCGTCGTAGAAAGTTAGCCTTTCCTTGTAGGCTCTAGAGTTGATGTATATTCCAAGGAGGTGGAATTTTTGTGATAGCTTGGACTTTGAGGGGGTCCATGGTAATACCACTTTGGAAAATGATGAATCTGAGGAGGTACCCTGCAGTGACGCAGAATACGCACTTGAGGGGATTCAAGTGGATGTTGTATTGACGGCACCGTTGGAAGATAATCCTTAAATCATCAAGATGTTGGGTGCATTTCTTGGATTGAGCTGTGAGGTCGTCCAAGTATGCAAGGATGATATGAGCCAGATCGTGAAAAATGTATGTCATATCCCATTGGAAAGTTACGCTAGCATTCTTTAAGCCAAAAGGCATGACATGATATGCAAAAGTACCCGAAGGGGTAGTGAATGCGGTTTTGTATTGATCAACTGGGTGAATTTGGATTTGATTATAACCAGAGAAACCGTCCATGAAGGATAGAGCCTCGTGTCTTGCACAGTCGTCGATAATTTGATCGATGAAAGGTGTTGGAAAGTTGTCTTTGGGACATGCATGATTGAGATCGCAAAAGTCCGTGTAGACGTGGATAGTGCCCTGTTTTTTATTAACGAATATAGGTTTGGAAACCCATGAGGTATAGGCGATGGGGTAGATGAACCCAGCCATGTGTAATTTTTCAATTTCAGCTTTGATGGACGCTGCTTTGGATGGGTGTAGCAGTCGCTATTTTTGACAAACTGGTGTAATGTCGGGCGAGGTGTCGATGCGATGTTCGATGATAGAGAGATCAAGGCCAGACATTTTTGTGTATGACCAGGCAAAAATATCCCAATATTCCTGGAAGAGGGCTTTATAGGCAGTGATTTCTTGAGGAGTGCAAGTGGCTCCAATAGTGATTTCCTCGACGATGCCATTTTTTATGGAAATGTCAATTTTGATGGTCGGGGAAATGTTGGCCATGTTTCCTTCTTCAAAAGCATCAGGGGAAGGAATGGGGTTGTTGAACCAGTCGGTATGCCCTGATGGGATAAATCCTTGTTTTTGACCGTGTATATGGGGTGTTGGTTAGGAGGCGTGGAGGCTTCCTATGGAAAGAAGAGCACTTGGTGGTGTAGAGCATCCCATGGGTAGTCAGGTGTGTTTAACTCTTCGAGTATTTCCTCGTCACAGTGGAATTGGTGGGAATACAAGGGGTCATGAGGAGTGATATCGGTGACTTTTTTCGTGTGGATGCCCCCTGGTGATGAAGAAGTAGGGGGAACATCGCAATGGAATTGCGATGGTTCACTCGACATAAACCAAATATCGAAATACTGAGGAGTACCCGTGGTAGTTGGATGTAAAATTTTCGTAGGGAAATGAGCGAGAGAATTGGGGGGATTTGGGGGTGAAGCATCGGATAAGTCATCCAAGAACCATGGAGGCATTGTGAGGGCCTTGGGTTCGGAAGAAATGAGATGAAGAATCTCTAGTGACGAGGTAAGGTCAACCATCAATTATGTGGTTCTTTGAAACAGGGTTGATTGGCGTTACCTATATTCAATGATCATAGGACACTGGTATGTAAAATGATCTAAGGATTCACATAGAGAGCAAGGGCATCTCATACGTTCATTGACTGAAGTTGTGACATAATGGATGTCAGTGATTTTTGGTAGGGATGATGTAGCTAGATTGGGTTCACTCTGGAAGCTTTGGCGTACTGTGGCTAATGTTTGTCGAAAGTGTGGCAGTGCTGGGAAATGGTGTGTATAATGGCCATATTCTGAACAGATAGCGCAAATGAATTTGGTTCGCAGCCCTTTACTACTTGAGTGAGGGGCGGTAACGATAGTACTTGCTATGGTGGCGAGTGTTGATGGAGTTTGATTGAGTGGAATCAAGTTCCGTAACTCCGATAGAGATGGGTAGTTGTTGGTTTGGTGTCCATCTTTCTCACATAGCACGCAAGGGGGTTGGACACGTGGGGGAAGTGGAGTTGTGGGCTCCTTCTTCTTTCTTATGTCCCCAACTGTGGTAGGGAGCGTAGTGAGTGGGGGTGTAGAGGGTATGGTGGGAGTGAGTATGGGAATCGTCATTGGGATTCCTTCTGTTTGGGGGGGAAGGGATGGTTGAGGGACCATCTCGGGTGGATGTAAATACCAAAATGGAATTGCTAACACCATATTAGGGAGGGTAAGTGTCGCGGCGAATTGGAAATCTTGTATGCCAGGTGGAGGGTGAAAGACGGGGTTTTGGGTAATGGCTTAGGGAACTGTCTCCCAAACTGGGATATGGCCTTGGGGAGAGGTGACATCGTGGACTGGTGGAGTCGACGAGTTCGCAGGAGGCTTGTGAGGGGGGATCTCTGCGATTAGTGGGACGTCAGATATGATAGAAGCCTCCCTAGGAGGAAGGGTATCATCTATGTCAGTTCTGTCATATGATACGATGCATACTTGATTGGAAGGATGAAGGAGCGGTGGTGCTCCATGGTAGGCTCCTAACAATGATGGATCTTTGAAAATTCTGGGACCCATTTCGATGAGTGGGTATGCGTCATGACTCATATGGATGAGAGGAAGAATGTTATCGATGTTGGCAGAAGGGTTAGGCTCATAATGTGAGACTTAGTCAATGGTAACGATTTTCCTGTTGTGGGGGAACATCATTGTTCGAAATATGGAAGAGGCAACTGCCTTCATAGAGTACATGTAGCTATGACCGAACAGGATATTATAATCGAGTGGGGCATCGATAAATTCAATGTTGATGAGAGTAGTCTTGCCCCCGAGTTCTACGGGGAAATTTTGGAAGAGCCCTTCAGGAGATGATGGCCATCCGTCATAAGCTCATAAGGTAATAGAAGAGGGTATGAGTTCGGGGGAACCAAGCTTCTTCCATATAGATTTGGACATAATGCATGTAGATGCACCTTCATCGATGATACACCAATGAACTGTAATGTTCTGTATTTTCACTGGGATTTGAAAAGTGATCAAAGCGGGAAGGCGAGGTTCTCCACTGTCGAGATCAAATGTAATGAGTTGAGTATCTGCAGGGTCAATTGCCCCCAAGGCGGAAAGTAATGATTTCCGCTAAGTGGGACAAGTCTGAAGGACGTTTAAGACTGACATGGCAGCTAGGGATTGTGCTAAGTCATCAACCAAACTATAATTATGAGCTTCCCTAGTCTATGGGTTGTGGACATTCCTGCGCAATGGAATGCGGGGGATGCGAAGAGGTGGTTCTGTGTTAGGGTGAGGGATCACCAATGGGGGTCATGTTTGTGCGGGAATTGTTTCTAGAGGAATGGGAGGGGACTCAGCGAGTTCTTGGTACTGATGATTATGTGTTTGCAGAAGGATTTCTTCCTCACTGGTGAGGAGAATCGTGCAATCTACTGGATTGTTTGGATTGAGGTATTGTCCCACCTGAGGTGGGGTAGGCTGCATGTCCTGCTGGGTGTTTATCACACCTTGGTGTGGAATAGGATTTTGTAGCATGACTGGGGGGGTTGTTGCATGTATTTTTGTGGGGCCTTCTAAGGGGCAGGTGGTGCTGGAGGATGTGGTAGACTGCCTGAGTCTTTCATCCATTTGAAATCAGCGATTTGGGGGTAATGATGAGTATAATGACTGAACTCACCGCAAAGGGCACAAGGGAAAGTGGTTTTGATAGTATTGTTATTTCTCCCTTGACGCCTATTGTTATTGCTCCCCTGGGGGTTTTGATTCCCTTGGTTTTGGTTTCCCCCAGTCGGTTGTTTTTGTTGGGGTTGATTCCTGCCTTGGCCTGAGTTGTTATTGTTCCTGTTTCTTCCTTTCTTTTTGGCATTATTCAAAAGATGGGTCGGATTTTCCGTATTCAGTTGTTCAAAATTTTTATATTGCTGAACGTGAGAGGGTTGAACAAAATTCACCCTAGCATGAGGGTGTGGGGGGGCCATGGGTTGTGGAGGACCAGTAAAGGGAAAGTATGGAATATGTGGGGGTTGTGATCCATAAGGTACATAGGAAGGCATGGTGCTTTCGCTAGTACTCATAGTATAATATGAGTTAGATGGGCTACCAGAACTTGTCTGGATAGGTGGGTGTAGTGGGGATGCCGACGGTGGCCCACTGATGGGTGAAGGAATAGCAACAGGGTATGGATGTTGATAAGGGGGTGGGGGGTAATAAGAGGTTCCACCATACACCGACGGATATTGAGGGGTGCCATACATTGGTGGTGGTTGGGGTTGAGGACTGTGGTGTGTGGTATTACCAATCAATCTGTCTGTTGAGTGAGACATCCTGGATTTGTCTTGACCAAATGGCCCTGGTTTAGAGAGGTCAGGAAGTACTGTGTATAATTATCCTGATTGTGAATAGATGAGGTCATATTTTTGAGCCTTACTGATGGCTTTTTCTTCGGATTGAGGGAAGGTGGAAGCTACATATTTACTGAGGAGAGAGACAAGTGATCTGAGAAACCAGTCAAGACACTGTTGTTTGGTGGTTTCCGCTTTGCATAAACTACGTCGTCTATGCCACTCGTGAATGTGATCAGAGATATGTGTGGCTGAGGTTTTTTTGAAATTAGAGAGTAGTTCAAGACCATTGTCATGGCGGATTGGTAATTGGAAGAAGGTCAAAAATGATTTGGCCAAGGACTCAAAAGTCGCATGGGACCCTGATTTTTCATCTACATACCATTTGGCTCATGGGCCAGTGAGTGTGCATTGAAATAATCGTAGTCTAATGGAATCATCCATGATGTTGTTAGAAGAGCACCATAGGTGGAAAGTCATGACATGGTTGGCAGGGTCATCTCCTGCCTTTCCTTCAAACTTAGGGATGTATAAAGGTAGTTTGGTGGTCATTGCAGGCCATGTGGGGTCATGCAATATAGGATCATTGGTGAGTTTTCTTAGATATGGTATGTTAAGAGAGGACATATATGGCATCTGCAGTGGGGGGGGAGGATTAGCTCTGGCCATGGTGTAAGTATGTTGTGAACCTGACCCTTGAGGGGGACTAGGTGGGTTGGTACTTCCCCCTTAAGAGGAAGTTGGTCCTCCGCTTTCATGTAAAGGAGATTGAGTGGACAGAGGGACTTGGGAAGTGGACCCAAGTAATGTGGAACCAAGAAAAGTTGATCCTAAGACAATAGCACTCACAAGAGTGTGTGAAGGTGGTGCTGATGAGGTGGAAAGACTAGGAACTCCCCATAAAATAGGAGGGAGGTTTAGTAAGCGCCTGGAATGACGGGGGTTCTGTGGGTCCCCTATGATGTTTGACTAGCTGAGTGGATGTGTGCAAAATGTGACGAGAGAAAAGTAAACAAGAACCTTTGTTGCAAATTTTGAACTTTACACAATATATATATCCAAATCAAAATGGAATCATAAGTGCATCATACATAAAGTGTTTTGAAAAAGAAGCATATATGTGGATAAGTGGGTTTTGTCCATGTGGGGAATCAAAGAAAACAAATGCTCATTTCCTAAAAGACGTAACGTCCTTCCTCTCAAATAGAACTGGACCCTCCAATAGTACTCAACAGTAGGGTCTGAAGTTACCGGAAGAGAAACTAGTGAAGGATGAAATAATCGGTTATAATGAGGGGTAAAGAGGGCATATCTCGAAAGAGATGGCGATATTTCCCAATAGCCACACAAAATCCGTTCAAGGTGCAATTGCGGCCCACAATTGCCACCTGGGTAGATGTCCTAAAATTTGGTCACTAGGTACCTCGGTCAAAGTGCGACATTTAGATTTTCGGCCTAAGAAATGGGTCATGGGCTGGATCCCGTCCAAGAGGTGGGTGCCTCAAGGGGGGACGCACAGAAAAACTGGACCTCGGCCTTCAACCCTTCACGGGTATCTCCCTGCCTTATGGTGTTAGGAACACTTGACTTGGACGATTTTCAGTTCCATATTTGACAACTTCTATGGTTTTGACAATGTGAGAACCAGATGATGGGGAGTTATTTGGATGCCTATCCCCTAAATCCTACCTAGACTAAAAACATTCTTTTGGCACCTCCTGTGGAGGAAAACTTAGTGAGTTTTTAGAAAAAATTTAGATGTAGTTGTTTTGAGAGGTTGGGGGAGTGAACCAACCTTGTTGAAATTAAATGGGAGTGGATAGTTTCGTCAAGAAAAGGGTTGGGTGTTTCAGAATCCCTTTGGAGGAAACTTACTTTGAACTCCACATTTCAAGAAGAAACTATGTGAGTGATAAGTGACTTTTGTGTGTGAATGAGTGAAAGTGTGCCAATTTTTAATGAATTAGGAGTCACCTTGCTGCATGTGGACTTCGCTTGGTCCTTACAAGTGTTGATTACCTAATTAACTAAGTGCCTTTGGTACACCCTTGCATAATTCAAAAGTCCCTAGGAAGCTATCATGTGGACATGTGGGTCCGTTACTATTCCTTTAACTCCCTATTGTGATTTAATCTTTGAAACTATCCTAGATTGTGATCATGTGGGCATGTATGGGCCCGTTACAAAACCTTTAAATTCCCTAGTGATTTGATCTAAGAAAGTAAATTTCAACACTATCCTATCTTTGTAGCATGTGGGCATGTATGGGCCCATTACAATCTTTAAGATGTGTTTGAAAAAATAAACTAAGAGGAGTCCCAAGAAGGGTTGTTGTCCTCTCCTAAAGGTTTTAATCTTCTTAAGGGAGATGAAATTGTTCCACAATCTTTTTCTGATTCTCAAGGTCGTTTGGAGGCACGGGAGAAGAGCATACTAAGCAAGTGTTATCCAACTTCTAGTCCCAATGCAATTTAGATGTGATTACAAATGATTTCCCACTTATATTTTTTGTCAAAACAAGCCATCCATGTGGCAAAAATGAAAGAAAAAGAGGAAATAATGATTTTAACCCCCTAAGTGCCTATATGTTTTGACTAATCCCTTTATATGAAGAGGGGACTAGGTGTGGTGCAACTTAAAACATGCTTGAAATCACTTTTAAGAAGGCTAAGGGCCTTCTTCAAATCTCAAAAACCTTACAATGTGAATTTTTTGCACAGGTGCGCGGGTCTCAGTGGAGATAGAGGTGCACAGAGCGCATGTGTGTAGACCGAAAAGAGATAATGGGCACAGGTGCGCAGAACATAACTGTGACTTAGGCGCATGTGCGCACAATGCGTGTCTGTGGGCTGAAAAAACCCGCACACGGGTGACACATGACCGTGAATGAAAATTATGGATGGAATTCTCTCAATTCAACTTGGAATTGGATGATTAGCAGGTTGGCTTAGGCCGTTTAATGCACCT
This sequence comes from Picea glauca, assembly GCA_000966675.3. Lineage (NCBI taxonomy): Eukaryota > Viridiplantae > Streptophyta > Pinopsida > Pinales > Pinaceae > Picea > Picea glauca. The sequence goes on from JZKD02S0068974.1 coordinate 275,534, forward strand.
ACAAGTTAAATAAACCAAAATAAGAGCTAGAAAACCCCAAATGGGGTAGGAAATTGATACCTTTCCCCAGTGGAGTCGCCAATATGTTGCGCCTCTTTCGTCACCTTAGTGAGAAAAATAGAGGTGCTTGCAATCTTAGTTGGGTTTTCTAAGCAAGACAGTTGTAAGGAAAAGGGTTAGAGAAAGAAATATAAAAGAAAAACTAAGAAATAAATTAAGAAATAAAACAACAACTAAATTAATGAGCATAGGGACATAAGGACAAAAGAAACAATTAGATCCATGTCACCAATTCTAAGGCTGATATTAGTGAAAGAAAACACCGAGAAGAAAGAGGACTATGTGTCCCTTCTTCCTCCAAGGGAGGGCTCTTGAACCCCCACAAATAAGCTCTTCGTACAACTTTGAAAATGAAAATGAAAATGGTGAAAAAATTCTTTGCTAATCCACTCAAGGGGTGAGATGGATTTCCCAATGCAATGATGCAAGTATACTCTTTGTAAGGATAGAGGATTCCTCAAGAGAATAATGGCAGCATAAATTTGCTATGAATTCCTTGAAAAATGAAATGTATCCATGGCCTTTTTATAGCATTCCTTTGAGGTATTGTCCAAATAGTTTGTAGTGTGTAAAGAGGCTAATTAGGGAATTTCTAGGTCTTTGACCAGCCACCCAGTCAAATCCAGTCCAGATTTGAGTGTCAAATCAACTTGGAAGCTGAACCAGAAGTGGGTGGGAGGCCAACCACTCTCATAAATGCACCATTTCTCAGGTGCGCAGCTTTTTGCGACAACAGTCGCGCATCGTGCACATGTGCGCGATTATTGCATTTATGTTTTGCGCATGTGCGCACGTGCCCTGTGTGTTCATGGTGTCCTTTAATTTTTGCACTAGTTGTATAGATTTTGACCCTTTGGAAATGCTTTTTTGTTAATTATGGTCCATGGGTGACCTCATAAGTATTTGACGATGATGAATTCTTGTAACCATTTGCGGACGAAATTTTAGTGATAAAAGGTGGAGTCACCAATCTGTTGTGCCTCTTTCATCACCTTAGTGAGAAAAATAGAGGTGCTTGCAATCTTAGTTGGGTTTGCTAAGTAGGAAAACTGTAAGGAAAAGGGTTAGAGAAAGAAATATAAAAGAACAACTAATAATTAAACTAAGAAATAAAACAACAACTAAATTAATGAGCATAGGGACATAAGGACAAAAGAAACAATTAGACCCATGTCACCAATGATAAGGATGATATTAGTGAAATAAAACACTGAGAAGAAAGAGGATTATGAGTCCCTTCTTCCTCCAAGGGAGGGCTCTTGGACCCCCACAAATAAGCTCTTCTTACAACTTTGAAAATGAAAATGAAAATGGTGAAAGAATTCTTTGCTAATCCACTCAAGGGGTGAGATGGATTGCCCAATGCAATGATGCAATTATACTCTTGGTAAGGATTGAGGATTCCTCAAAATAATAATGGTAGCATAACTTTGCTATGAATTCCTTGAAAAATGAATTGTATCCATGGCCTTTTTATAGAATTCCTTTGAGGTATTGTCCAACTAGTTTGTAGTGTGTAAAGAGGCTAATTAGGGCATTTCTAGGTCTTTGACCAGCCACCCAGTCGAATCCAATCTATATTTGAGTGTCAAATCAACTTGGAATATGAACCAGAAGTGGGTGGGAGGCTGACCATGCTCATAAATGCATCGTTTATTAGGTGTGTAACTTTTTGCGACAACAGTCGGGCATCGTGCGCATGTGCGCGATTCTTGCGCTTTTGTTTTACGCATGTGCGTGCGCGCCCTGTGTGTTCATAGCGCCTTTTGATTTTTGCACTAGTTGTATAGTTTTTGACCCTTTGGAAATTCTTTTGTTTTAATTCTGGTCCATGGGTGACCTCATAACTGTTTGACAATGTTGAATTCTTGTAACCATTTGCGGATGAAATTTCATTGATAATAGGTAGTTTGGTAGGCATTGTAGGCCATGTGGGGTCATGCAATATAGGATCATTTGTGAGTTTTCTTAGATATGGTATGTTGAGAGAGGACAATAATGGAATCTGTAGTGGTGGCGGAGGATTAGTTCCAGCCATGGTGTGAGTGTGTTGTGAACCTGACCCTTGGGGGGGACTAGGTGGGTTTGTACTTTTGCCTTGAGAGGAAGTTGCCCCCCCGCTTCCATGTAAAGGAGAGAGAGTGGACTGTGGAACTTGGGAATTGGAACCAAGTAAGGTGGGACCAAGCAAATCTGACCCTAAGATAGTGTCACTCACTGGAGTGTGTGAAGGTGGTGCCGATGAGTTGGCAATACTAGTAACTCCCCCTAGAATAGGAGGGAGGTTTAGCAAGCGTTTCGAATGACGGGGGTTCTGTGGGTCCCATATGACGTCTGACTAGCTGAGTGGATGTGTGCGAATTGTGGTGATATTAATAAATAAACAAGAGCCTTTGTTTGCAATTTTTTGAACTTTACACCATATATATCTAAATCAAAATGTAATCAGAAGTGCATCATACATAAAGTGTTTTGAGAAAGAGGCATATATGTGGGTAAGTGGTTTTGTCCGCACGGTGAAAAAAAAGAAAACAAATGCTCGTGTCCTAAAAAGACGTAACATCCTTCCTCTCAAAATAGAACTGGACCTTCCAATAGCACTCGACAGTGGGGTCTAAAGCCACCGAAAGAGAAACTAGTGAAGGATGAAGCGATAAGTTATAATGAGGGGTAGAGGGGGCATATCCCAAAAGAACTGGTGATATTTCCCAATAGCCACATGAAATCCGATCAAGGTGCAATTGTAGCCCACAATTTCCACCTGGGTAGATGTCCTAAAATTTGGTCACTAGGTACCTCGGTCAAAGTGCGGCATTTAGATTTTTGGCCTAAGAAATGGGTCACGGGCTGGATCCCGTCCAAGAAGTGGGTGCGTCAAGGGGGCACGCATAGAACAACTGGATCTCGGCCTTCAACCCTTCATGGTTATCTCCCTGCCTTATGGTGTTAGGAACACTTGACTTGGAGGATTTACAGTTCCCTATTTGACAACTTCTATTGTTTTGACAATGTGAGAACTAGATAACGAGGAGTTATTTGGATGCCTATCCCCGAAATCCTACCTAGACTAAAAAATTTCTTTTGGTACCTCCTGTGGAGGAAAACTTAGTGAGTTTTTAGAAAAAATTTAGATGTGGTTGTTTGAGAGATTGGGGGTGTGAACCAATCTCATTGAATTTAAATGGGAGTGGATAGTTTCATCAAGAAAAGGGTGGGGTATTTCAGAATCCCTTTGGGGGAAACTTACTTTGACCTCCACGTTTCGAGATGAAAACTATGTGAGTGATAAGTGACTTTTGTGTGTGAATGAGTGAAAAGTGTGCCAATGTTTTAATGAATTATATGTCACCTTGCTGGATGTGTACTTTGCTTGGTCCTTACAAGTGTTTATTACCTAATTAACTAAATTCCTTTGGTACAACCTTGCGTAATTCAAAAGTCCCTAGGAAGCTAGCATGTGGACATGTGGGTCCGTTACTATTCCTTTAACTCCCTATTGTGATTTAATATAATAAATCTTTGAAACTATCCTAGATTGTGATCATGTGGGCATGTATGGGCCCGTTACAAAACCTTTAAATTTCCCTAGTGATTTAATCTAAGAAAGTAAATTTCAACACTATCCTATTTTTGTAGCATGTGGGCATGTATGGGCCCATTACAACCTTGAGATGTCTTTGAAAAATAAACTAAGAGGAGTCCCAAGGGGGTTGTTGTCCTCTCCTAAAGGTTTTAGTGTTTCTAAAGGAGATGAAATTGTCCTACAACCTTTTTCTGATTCTCAAGGTCGCTTTGAAGCGCGAGAGAAGAGCATACTAAACGCTTGTTATCCAATTTTTGGTCCCAATGCAAGCTTTATGTGATTACAAATGATTCCAACTTATATTCTTAGTCAAAGAAAGCCATCCATGTGGAAAAGTGAAAGCAAAAGAGGAAATAATGATTTTAAACCCCCTAAGTGCCTATGTGTTCTGACTAATCCCTTTTTATGGAGAGGGAACTAAGTGTGGTGCAAATTACAACATGCATGAAATCATTTTTAAGAAGGCTAGGGGCCTTCCCCAAATCACAAAAAGTCTTACAATGTGTATTTTTATGCACAAGTGTGCGGGTCTCAGAGCAGACAGAGGGGCACTGAGTGCCTATGCATAAACTGAAAAAGACTTTTGGGTGCAGGTGCGTAGAGGGTGTTGAACACCACAATAATTTTGGCGCACGTGTGCACGATGCGTGACTATGGGCCTATAAAACCACGCACACCTGCCACATGGCCATGAAGAAAATTCCGATTGGAATTCTCTCAATTCATCTTTGAATTGGATGTTTTGCAGGTCGGCTTGGGCTGGTTATGGTACCTGCAGGTTAAATAAACCAAAAGAAGAGCTAGAAAAACCCAAATGGAGTAGGAAATTGATACCTTTCCCTAGTGGAGTCGCCAATCTGTTGTGCCTCTTTTGTCACCTAAATGAGTGAAACAGAGGTGCTTACAATCTTAGTTGGGTTAGCTAAGCAAGACCACAGTGAAGGAAAGGGTTAGAAAAATAAACATAAAAGATTAAGATAAGAATTAAACTAAGAAATGAAAGAACAACTTAACTATTGAGCATAAGGACATAAGAACAAGAAACCAATAAGACTCATGTCACGAATGGAAAGGATTGTATTAGTGAAAAGAAAACACTGAGAAGAAAGAGGACTTTGGTTCCCTTCTTCCTCCAAGGGAGGGCTCTTGGATCCCCACAATTTGAGCTCTTCTAACAACTTTGAAAACTCGAAAGAAATGGTGAAAGAATCCCAAGCTAATCCACTCAAAAGGTGAGATGGATTGCCCAAATGTAATGATTCTAGTATACTCTTGATGAGAAAAGAGGATTCCCCAAAATAATAGTAGCAGCATAACCTTGCAAATGAATTCCTTGAAAATGTAGTGCACCCATGGCCTTGTTTTATAGCATCATTTTGAGTTATTGTGCAACCATATTTTAGTGTGAAAAGGGGTTGTTTAGGGCATTTTTAGGTCTTTGACCAGCCACCCATTCAGATCCAGCCAAGATTTGGATGTCAAATCAACTTGGAAGTTGAACCAGAAGTGGGTGGGAGGCCGACCAATCTCATAAATGCGTCGTTCTCAGGTGTGTGTGGCTTTTAGCGACCATAGTCACGCATCGGGTGCATGTGCACTTTTCTTGCATTTCTGGATTGTGCATGTGCGCGCGCGCCCTGTGTAGTCATAGCACACCTTAATTTTATAATTGGTTGTATAGTTTTGGACCTTTTGGAAATGTTTTTTTGGTAATTTTGGTCCATGGGTGAACTCATAGTTGTTTGACGATGCTAGATTCCTGTAACCATTTCCAGACGAAATTTCATTGATAACACTTTGGAGAATAAGCTCTCAGTTTGTATAACCCTCTGATCACTAAACCATCGGCACCCATCGTCGTACAGTTTAAACCTTACAAGCATCAGGTAGTATCATAAGCAATGATGGAAACAAATGTTGCAACTTCTTCAGGGAATTGTCATATTCCCTCTATAGCTGTCACTACAGGGGGTGTTCCGCTTGCTAACCAACCATCGTTGGTCCTGGCCACTATGGTCTCGACTGCCTCTACCTCGGGCAATGCTATAATTCTTTCTATGGTGGTGATCACTTCTCCTTTCACCCAGAGTGCAACGGACCCTCCGTTCTCATACAGGATGCCTGGCTTTGGTACGAGCACTATACTTTCCTACTCCACTCTACAGACTTCAGGTATTGGGGTAGGGAGCTCCAATGCTCCTCTTCAAGGATCCAAGGGGGTGCTTCAAATCCGTATAATTATTTCTCTTACGGGGGGGTTCATATGCCTCCTTCGTCACCTTCGCTTGGCGGTGCTCACCAGCACTCTGCTGGGCCAAATGTAAACTATAGTTTGTTTGGAGCAGGTAGTCAAGGACTTACTTATTATAGCATGTCGGTAGGTTTGATGATGTTCTCTTTGTTCGGTTCATTTGGTAACAACTCTTTCTCATGAATTTCCTTCTCGACTGGGGGAAACCCCAGTCATGGACAACATAATCCCATGCAGGGTACTATTCCTGCATAGGGGGAAAACTCAGGAATTCCTTCCTCACAAGGACCTTGGAATCCCTGGTAGGGATCCCTTCCCTCATGATGGATGTCGACTGGGGGAAACCCCTTCCATAGCCAATGGAACCCCAAGAAAAGAACAAGATCTATGCTCGTCAGATCGATAGGGGGAAACCCTTTCCAGAATCCTTGGAATTCAATGCAAGCACAACCTTCCACGTCCTATTACGGGAGTCAGTCGATAACATCTCAACAAATCCAGAATCTGTACGCTGGTCACGACCATGGTTTTTACCAAAACCTTGGCCATCAACCTAACTTTTCCTGGCAACCTGGTGCTGGCCAAACTACAGGCTCCTTTTTCCCCGGTTACAACCAACAACCCAAACTTCCATTTCTAGCAACTTTGCATTTACCAGACTTGTCAAGATTACTAAATGACCCTGTCTGTCATGATCCACATTGGCCTCCTATGCTGACCAAGTTTCCTTCGAATATTCCAAAGTTAGAAGCTAAGCCTAATGAATATCTAGGCGATCATGTGACAACCTTCCACCTATGGTGCTCGTCCAACTCACTGAGAGACGACTCTGTACAATTGTGTTTGTTTCAATGCACTCTCATCGGGAGTGTTGTGAAATGGTACATTGAGCTCGACCACTCGAGATACTGTTCCTTTGGTGAATTGGCTATGGATTTCTTAAACCATTTTCAATTACCTGTGAGATACGATGCCGACACTGAGTTGCTGGCCAATTTTGAGTAGACCAAGGCAGACCATATCTCCGATCACATCCAAGAATGGAGACACTGGAAGAGTTTGATAAAAGTATCAGTCCCACCAACATTGCTTCTTGAGTGGTTCCTTAAGTATTTGGTACCTCATGTATCCAAAGACATCGCAATGTCGGGGTCTTTTTTAGAAGAAGACGTGATAATTAGAGCTCAACAACTAGAGATGATTTACTCTCAGTCTGGTTTACTTTACAAGATTTTTCCAGGTGCACCACGGTCAATACTTGACAAGACCAGACATAGATCCAGAACACATGCCGATGGTATTGTTGGTTCAACACAAACAAAGCCTGTAGATCAGCTATCAAATCAATTGCAACAATTTTCAATATTGCAGCCAGCAGCCAGCCAGACCATTGGTTCAGCTGATCCCCCTACCCAGAAGTCGGATGTACACAGTGTGAAATCAACGAACCCGAAGGCCACACATTAGCCTGACAGAAAGAAAAAATATAGAAAGAAGGGTAAGGGGGATAAGAAACCCACAAATAGTGCTGGTGAGGGCAACACAGAAAAGAATAAGTTGAAGTATCCCTATAATATTTGCAAGGAAGACCATCCGACTCACCAGTTCCCTCGGCTTGCGGAGGCCCAAAAGTTATTGGCACAGCAGCATCCTGTCGTGTTAACAAACCCATTTCCACATGGGAAAAATTTATCCCAAGCCTCTTCGAGCGTGGATGGGGGCAGTCAGGGACCCCCTCCATTTGCGAGTAATCCATCACCCATGAATGTGTATATGATGAAAGGTGATGCCTATATATCAACTAGAGCGCATGAATACGGAAAGAAAAACACCTCTGAGAAGGGTAAAGAAGATGAAAACCCACCTCTTCCTCTCCAAATTGAGAAGACGTTGGGCGAAACAATGACACGCATCCCAAAAGGTGTGTTCAAGAAAACTTCTCATAATACAAATGTAAGGGCTGCCCAGAACTACTCGGTGGTGGAGGATTTGTCTCAAACCCCTTGTGCAATGTCCACTTTGGAGGTCCTCCAGAGCTTCCCTTCCTAGAGAAAGGTTTTTTTAGCTTCCTTAGGGTCTGCCGAGACTTGTAATCTGGGAACGATCATGCTTGATATGACTGAATTAAAACCTAATCTTCCCTACCATGTGGCGTTTTAGATAGTAGTGGTTTATACCATGAAAAATTTTACTCGGAACATTTTTCGCATAGTGGTTGATGAGGGTGCCTCTACATGTGTGATGTCATTGGCGTGTTGGAAGGCCATTGACCAAACCATTTTGTCTCTGTCACCTACTCTTCTTACTGCTTTCGATGGTCATTCATTCCGACCACATGGAATCATCCCTTCTTTCCCATTGAAGTTAGGGGGAAAGACCGGGTGCATCGAGGTTGAAGTGGTCGATGCGTATCTCGACTACAATCTCTTGTTAGAAAGGAGTTGGAACTATTCTCTGCAAGAAGTGGTCATGATAGTTTTTTGGGTCTTGTTGTTTCCACATGAGGGTCGGATCATCTCCATTGATCAGTAGTCCTTATCCTATCCCGAATCTTCACCAGGGGCATCCACGGTCCCAATGATTGATAACCCTCAACCCAGCATCGTCAACGTAGGGGTTGGTTTATGACCACCTTTGATGGGTACTTTTGATTACCCGCCTCCAACCGACAATGCCAATTACATATCGGTGGTTCCCGCCCAGCCTAGGGCTGAGATTTTTCAAGTCTCTTCATTTCGTATGACTTACTTTGATGATTCGTGGACTCTTCCTTCCCCATCAAACATGATGGAAGGGACAGGGAACCATGGCATGGCCATGCCTTTTTCCACGACAGAAATTGCGTACTCTAGAGTCTAGCAAGCTTCCACCGACCCTGATCTGACTCCCACATAGGAGTTAGATCCAGTTCTCGGGCCTATTTGGGCTCAAGGTTCCCTCATGGATATTGATTCTTTAGACTTGGTATTTTCCTCTGACAAGTCGATTATCGAGGTGATGACTAGTTTGGATAGACCTTGGGATGACCTCCATCATCGATCTTATTTCCTCCCATAGTTAAGAAGAATTGAAGCAGGTGAATTCACTTTGACTATGATAGGAGATAGGTTTTGACCTATCAATCCTTTGGCTACACACGTAGTTTATGCTGAAGGAAATATGGAAACCATCGCTGAAACGATACCCATTGATATCTCCAAAACCCCTGACGTCATGGAAAATATCTTTGTTGGAGCAGATTGCTCCCCCGAGGAGATTCAAATCTACATGGATTTATTTAAAGAATTCCGCGACGTGTTTGCCTGGTCTTACGAGGAAATTCTAGGCATAGATCCAAGAATCGTCGAACATGATATGATGACACATCTTGACGCTAAGCCAGTCCAACAGAAGCTTCATCCAGCTAATCTTAAGAAAGCAGCAACTATTAAGGCTGAAGTAGAGAAACTGCTCAAAGCAAGTTTTATCTACCTTGTCCAATTGACTCAATGGGTTTCAAATCCTGTTTCGGTCGATAAAAAATAGGGTACAATTCACATATGGATGGACTTTCGTGATTTGAACAAGGCATGTCCAAAGGATAATTTCCCCACACCATTTATTGACCATGTAGTCGATGAATTTGCAGGTTGTGAGGCCTTTTCTTTCTTGGATGGCTTTTCGGGATACAATCAGATACAAATCAAACCCGAAGACCAACACAAAACCTCTTTCATATATCCGTGGGGTACATTCGCTTATGGGGTACATTCAGGATGGAATCTAGCATGGCATTGTGTAGGGTCAGGTCATGGATCTTTAAAGTGACGTAGAATGGAGGGACATCCTTAGTATCGCTTGTATCTTCGATGTAAGGCCAAAAAATGATAGCGGGGTGGTCATCTTGAATATTTAGAGTATCAGGGGTCCCCCTCGTTTTCAACATTTTAATGATTTGTTCCCAATACTCACCCTTTCTAATCAATTCATTGAACAAGACAAAGATTTTGATTTTTTTCATCTCGTGTTCGAAATTGAAAGGGGGACATGTTTTTTCTACCTCTTTTCCACTCGCCACCTGGCCTGTCTCTGGAGCTTTCTTGGGGACCTCTTCCTTCAACTTGGCCTTTTATATCGTGTCCTTGGCCATGCTATCCAGTCTCAGTCAGCTCGTGGAAGGTGTGTCCACTGTAGGCTTCTTTATCAAGTTCATTTGTTGTGACTTAGCAGGTACGTCTTTGCTCCAGAGGTTGTACTTCTTTTGGAACTACATGATGGCATTTGGATATCCTTTCCTGAACTCTTCCATATCCCAAGATGATGCATCATCTGTTTTGAGTATCATACCATCATCAGTCTCCAGCACGAAGACTTCGTTTCTTCTCATATGCCGATCGTTCTTGTTCTTTGTCAATAACATGCGCGGGTTTTTGTCATCGCAATAATGCATTTGGTCGTTGAAAGTCTAGTCTAAATCCTCATATGCATAGTTGTTTTGGAAAGGAGGTCTCATTTACTGGTTTCCTTGATCCCTCTGCTCTTTTTGTTCCCTCTACTTGATCTGAGGGATTTGACCCCTTCATAGGTTTTGATTTCTCGGTTGAGGGTCATTTTTTTCTCGGGAAACAGGTCTATTTCCCATGGACATTCTCTCCATAATCTTCTCCATGGTCTTCATCATCATGTCGAATTTATTGTCTGAGGACTGTGACGTCGATGGTTGCACGTCTCCTTGGGGCCTCTTGTCGCCTGGTTGAACCTCGATTTTATTTTTCTTGATGACATCATGTTCACTTCAACTTCGACAACGTTACTCACTATAGCATCTAGACTCACTGATCTTATTTCTCTCAACAATAGGGAAAAATCAATGTCGAAGGAATCTGCGTACCGCAACTGCGCAACACCGGGGGGAGGCTTTACTTCCATAGGGATTGAGTTGTACACCTTCAAAAAATGAGCCGAGAATTCCTGCAGTGTCTCTTCCAGTGATTTCTTCATGTTATTTTATTGTGTTAGCAGTTGCAAAGGATTCTTCTTGTCCCCCCATTTATTTAGGAATGATGTCTCGAATGCAGTGAAGTCTCGAATGCTCGCGGGCGAGAGGGATTTGATCCACTTTCTCATGTCTCCCAAAAGGATTTGCAAAAAAAGCCTCATTTTTTTATCTGCATAGTCTACCTCCTCCAGGTCGACGAAGTCATTAAACAAGTCCAGGTGCCTCTGAGTGGAAGCATTTCCCTCAACGTCGTAGAGTCTGCTTATTTGGTTATAATTCTGAGGCAATTCATGTAATTGGGCCAACAAGATGAGGGGAGCAAATCTGGAAGCCATATCCCTAGGAGGGTTCATATATTGAGGGATATTATTTGATACTAGGGCTTGGAATTTTTTTGGGTCGAAAACAGTCTCGTCCAAACTGCTTTCTGACTTATACCTAAACAGAGTTTGCTCGAAAAGTGCATCAAAATCAAGGTCATCAATGCTCTGTGTGCCGTCTTTTGACAAGGACAATCTTCTATCCAGGTAGTAGAGCAGGTCTGGTGCTTTCTCTCTAGTCTTACACATAATCTTCGCAGGGTCATACACAGGCTCTGAGGGATTTGGTTCATGGTTCGATCTGGTGTAAATGGTCTTCAAAGCTAGGGTTCTTGAACTATGCTACTTGGAGCTACTGGTCTATCTGGACTGGAGTCGCTAGGGTAAGGCTTTCATCCGGTACAAATGTTTTTCCCTTTGTTACCCTTAGGGGTCAAACTGCAGCGTTTGTCGTTCTCCCAGGGAAAATCTATTCAATTTCATCCCCGACAATGGTGCTAGAATGTTAGCACTCCATAAATATATTCGGCTGATAAACAGATGATGAAGGTAAATTTTTCAACCAACTTTGAAACCCGAAACTAGCCTTTCGAATCTAGAGAGGGCTCTCTTAGAAATAGCGCTTTCATTGCCCAGGATATGACTTTGGAAACAATGGCTATATTTAAACACCTTTAATATGATGGGTTCTGGTTATATTGGCACAAGAAAGTGAGACTTGGGATATGGAGTCGATTCAAGGAAAGGACAGAGATAAATGACTCAGTGACCAAACTTGAGAGGATAAGGATAGGCAAGCAATAGTCTTCAATGTAAAACCGTAATGTGTGGTGTGAGAAAATACAGGAAGTAACTCAGGAGAGCCGCTATGGGTAAATTCGAAGCTAGATTTAGAGGAAAACGTTTTGTCTAAGTGGAGTGAACAAGGGGCACTGTACAACGAATCCACAGGTTCAAAATTTAGTTCTGAAAAAAAAAAAAAAAGATATGAAATAAATATAACAGGAAGCACATACATAAATAAAGAAGCACAATACATCCAACTACTACAACTAGAATCGTTTCATCAATTCACATGACCTTTGCATTAAATTTCGGTCAAAAACTTAGATTACATACAATAGTTGTCGTCTACTAAATTTTCCAACCAACCTGGCTTGCATCGAAAAGATGAAATATATAAACGAGGGCGCCACTTGGGCTACCCTGCTCTCTAACTGCTAACCCTAAAACTAGGAGAAATGAGTAGCCTGTGCCAGAGGATCTTTGCATGGTGCTTTCCAAATATAAACAATAATCACGTCAGTTTTCTCATGACTTTTCGCAAATTGTACCACGAGGATCTGACCATTAGTCAGGTTCTTCTATGAAGAAATAAGTGTCAGTGTATCCCTTTGATCAGGTATCCAAGTGAACAAGTGACTATCAGGAGTTAGTTGTTCATCATAACAGCTTTGATTTCAGTTACACGCTCACTTGCTGGAAAATGCCTGCGGTGAGTGGTCATTTGATTGTTGCGGCCCTTACCAAAATGGCAGAGCTCTTCGAAGAAATGTTTCCTTCAAAACTGCCAAGATTTGTCTTGTTTTTTTGGTGAAGATATGAGCGCCAGCTAAACTTGTTTTTTCTACGTGTTGGCGAGAGCTACGCGAGCTTTCTTCTCGGTCACTTCACATTCTATGGAATATTTCATATGCCTTTCTTCCATCAGTCTCTGTGTTTCCCATAGCTGTACGATGGTGCCTTGTGCCTCCCTGAGCCACCTCTTCAGTCATGCCACGTTCCCTTTGCGACCCAGCACTTCTGAAGCTTCTGTAATATTTGTCGCTAGTTGTCGCCTCAATTCCATATTTTCTTGATAGAGTTCAACGATAGCCACATTTGACTATTTCAATTGCTAATATGGCTCTAAATCATTCACCTCTGTGATATCTTCTTTCCTTTTTCTGCTCCTATCTTCATGACTCGATCCTCCAACAGGCTCTAGACGGATGGCGCACATGAGTAGTTTTTCGGCCATTGATCTGGCACGCAGCTCTTCTGAAAATAGAGCTTCCACCGCTTCCTTGTTCTTCCTCAGCCTACCCCTCCTCCGAGGAATTTATTGTTGGGGAGACATGGATTCTTCTGTCTTTCTTTCCTACGCAAGTCCTCCCACTTCGGGCTCCACACGGTTTGATCTAATTGTTTCTATGGGCGAAAGAATAGCTCCTTTCACACTCTTGGAAAAACCCGCTGCGGGTGAGAACGACTCCCAGTCATTTTGTGGATTTGTCCTGGTAGTTCAGATGCTCTGTGCACCCTTTATTAAGCCTTGGGAGGTCACCATTACGTGACCAATGTGTATTTTGTGTGCAATATATCTAGTAGAGGCACAGGGGAATAAAAGAACTTAACAGATTGGACTGGAAAGGGAAATTTGAAAACAACATTCGGGCCTGGTTCTACAACTAGAAAGGGTGCCGAGCGTACTGGATTTATAATGAGCTGGGAGGAAAAATAAATCATGTTGGAAGAGAGTGAATTCATGGTGACGATATGTTTTTAATCGAATTGCAGGCTCTCCATGGAAAATCCCTGTGTGTAGGATACAGGAAATGAGGCTTGTTGGTCATACATGATACGAACGTCGTGATTTTTCGTTCCTTGGCCTTCATGATGAACTAATAATAATTGTTGTACTTGCCTATGTAACTTTCATTAACCACTTGACTCGACCTGGGGCATGTAGAGACTAGTTTCTTAGAAAGACTCAACTTTCTAGAAAAGACATACCGATACCACGTATACAATTTCCGACTCTGACACCCCTTCCCATTTCCAAGGGCCAACCGACCACTTGATAACTTCAACCTCATGGTGTTTCGTACTTGACTTCATATGTTTGGATGCATGGGTCACAACGTCACTTAAAAACGACTCTAAATGGAAATAAAAATGGTGGCGCTAACAAGTACAATAAAAACAATGACCATAAAAGAAATTTACATACATGGGAGTGAGTGATCTTCTTTGTGGTGTAGTCCTTATGAATTCCTTCCTCAGCTGGTCATGATCTTCTCTTCTGTGGATTCCTTCATTATGTTTGAATATTCTTTAATTCCTAAATGTGGTAGGTCTCATTGAAGTTGTATTTCTATTATACTCATTCTTCTTTGATTCTTATTGAACTTGATTCCTTCCTTTGAGTACTTCTACATAACTCTTACTCTTTTCTTGATTCTTCTTTTCTAGCAACTTGGAGGGATTCTCTTCTACATTCCTTATAGATTATGTGGATGCTTCTCTCTCTTCAATATCTATGTTGAGATTGACAACTTTGACTCTCAGTGTGACAAATTCTTTTTTGAGCTTCTCAACCTCTTTTTCTTTCTTCATCATTTGAATCTTCATGACTTATTCCATCCTCTTTGCTTCTTCAAGTTGGGTCTTCAAGGAGACGATTTCCTTTTCAATTCTTCTCTCTTCTTGACCAAATTTTGCTTCAAGCTGATTTAAGTCATCAGTTCTTTCCTTAATATTATCTATCAATATCATCCAAATATTTTATGCTTCTTCCTTTTATGTTGTTATTTTGATTTCCAAACACTTCTTCTGATCCTTGAGAGTTTCTTCAGTCCTTCTAGCTTCTTCTAGTTGACCCTTAAACATCATGATCATTTGCTCTAATTCTCTAGATTTTTGATTCAAAAATTCTTCTTTCTTCGACATCTGATTCTTCATGACTTCTTTTGTTCATTTTTCTTCTTCAAGTTGGACCTTCAATGTGATTATCTCATCTTCAAGTTCTCTTTCTCATTGACTACAATCTACTTCATGATTCTTTTTCTTTTCAATCTCAGGATTGTCTTATATTTCACTGGGATTTTATGTCTCATTACTTTCAATCTTCAAATAAGGGAATTCAATTTCAAGATGTATGCACTCTTCACAATTAAAGAAAAAATACTCACCTTTTTATGATTCATCATCATCTAATTTTTTATCTGCATCATCTTTGGCATTCTCTAACTCTGTGATGGGATAATAATAGATATCATGTAACTTATCCCAGAGTTCTTTAGCTGATGAACATTTTCCCACTTTTTCCTTTGCTGAATCATGTAATCCTTCTTCTTCTTCAATTCCTTATTGGTTGTAGTCTTTGGTTTCTTTGAACCATTATATCCTATAACAACTGAATAACAAATATCATATCCTTGTACCTACAAAACAAATTTTGTTCTTTTTCTCCATATCTCATAGTCCATACCATTTTGACCATTGAACATTGGTACTCCATTCATAATGTACTCCATGATCTACCTTCCAATGGTTAAAATGTTTCATGAAGGAACCTGATCTGATACCAATTGTTGGAATACTAAGAGGGTGGGGAGTGAATTAGTATGAGCACTTTATACAAGTTTTAACCACACTATATATTTTTTCACTTTAACAAAAATATTCAATAGTTTATCATTAATGTATCATCTATGTTTTCATTCAATATATCATGAGCATATAGTCATAAGAAACATCACATCAATGACATCACATCAAATACACAGTACACTAGTATTTATGTGGAAACCCAAATGGGAGAAAACCACAATTTTTTTCTTATATATATCAAGAATTCATTCATAGGAAGCATCAAATTCCAATTTCTCTAGCTGCAAATGGAAGGAGGCTACAACTGCCTATTTACATGCTCCAACCTGAAGGAAGCTACAACTCCCTCAATTCTCTGGATCCAACCAGAAGGAGGCTACAACCCCCTCGGTTCTCTGGCTCCAATCGAAAGGTGGCTACAACCACCTAGTTCTCGGGCTCCAACCTAAAGGAAGCTCCAAATCCCCGATTATATGGAACCAACAAGAAAGAGGCTACAAGACCCTTTCATTTCCCTCTCTTGTCACCATGAAATATAAGTGTAGACCAAATTGTCACTACCACAATCACTGCCGTTGTCACATCAACCTGTAACCTGTCACTGTCACTATATCCAACCTGTCATTGATCAACCTTTCCAACTGATACTCAACTAGATCCTCTCACATGGATCATATACCAAGGAAACCTTTCAACTATATGTCCAACATCACCAATACATGCCTCTACCAAGCATGTACCAAGATCACCAACATACCATCAACCTATATCATACCAAGCATCAACAATGCATCATAACCTATACCAAAACAAGTGCATCAACCATGCACCTACACCTATACAAATCATGCATCAACCATGCACCTCAACCTGTACCAAACCATGCATCAACCATGCACCATAGAATATACCATATGCCTCAACCATCAACCATGTATACTAAGTACCAATCATGTACCATACCATCTATCAACCATGTACATCAATCATGTACATCAACACATGTACCATACCATGTGCCAACCATACACATCAATCACATACATAAACCATGTACATCAACACCATACCATACCATGTATCAACCATGTACCACACCAAGTATATCAACGATAACAAGTGTCTCAACCATATACCATATCACTCTCAATCATTCCATGTACCATAACACCATAACCATAACCCTTAAAAAATTACCTATGAACTTCTAGATGACCTATTGTATTGTAAATTGACCTTTAACTTCTTCCAAGTTCATTAGCAACCAGGTATCAACATCTCTTCTCACCCTTTCACAAGATATTCACAGATCCGTGACTTTCTTTACTACTACCCATGGATATCCGCACTTTTCTCCACTATAGCTTGCGTACATCCATTCCCTTTTGACCTGAAACTCATGGATACCTTAGAAACTAGGGTTTCTCATGTTCGTTGTAACTCCAATACTTTCACCTTCGACCTTCCTTCGTAACCTCAGAAAAATGTCATCACAAACTAGCCAAAATATCACAATACTAGACCATAACATTCACAAGATAGATATTTAATTGTAAGTGTGTGTACTTATGAGAGAATCCTTGATGTGTTTATATAATTTATCATAGTAAACTATCTCCTTACTTTAGGGATTTCTTGTTGCAACCACTTTACCCTTTGAGTAATACTTGTAACAAACTAGGGGCTTCTTGACCACTCTTTGGGGCTTCCAAATTTACAAGGACATATCTCCCTAACCATGAGGAACCACTTGGCACACCACATATCATCGAAAAATGAACAACAAGGACTATCCATATGTGATTGTCTAACCTTCAATTTCGTTGTCCTTCATGTACATATTCCTTAATCAAATTCATGTCCCATAACCACACCTCCACGACTACATGTTGACTACATCAAATGTACCCAACTAACTCATGATCAATCTCGATCATAGAAATGTCAATCAAATTTCCAACATCTCTAGACCTCTCCAAGGGTCGATATCAATCTCTAAGGGTTGAAATCAATATCCAATATCACTCTCCAAGGGTTGACATCAATGATAACCAACTGTCCAACAAGGGAAATATTATGTTGTGGGAAAATATTCAATCTGGGTAAAAATAAAACCTAGGGAGAAACCTTCATCTATAAGACAAAAAACACCTTGGAAACAACAACCTACTTGGAGCCAAAAACCACCTAGGGGGGAACAACTATTTTGGTGCCAACAACCAACTGGGGGGGAACCAACTGGAGATTAGTAGCCAGTTTGGGGACAATCCCACACTGGAAATCAACCTCACCCTGGGGGAAGAATGTTTTTTCAAACCCTACAGGTATTTATAGTGGTTTACCATATATGGGAGTACCAAATACTTCATGGGGTCAACCCAATCCAATGGGAATCTCTCTGCAAGGATATTTTCCCACTCAATTGATCAACTCCATGTTCCCCACTCCCCAAGCCACTCAACCATATATGGTTTGAGCACCCAGGTTTCAACATGCCATCCCAACTTCTATATGGTTCTACTGATACCTTGATGCCACATCCACACTACTAGTATTTTCAACCAATTCGACAATTCCCTTTATTGTCTACCTTAAATCTTCCATATCTTTCACGTTTGACAAACAATCCCATACAACATGCCCCATTCCCCCCCCCTATCCCTACCAAACAATCGTTCGACATCCTGAAATTCGACGGAAAACCTGGAGAAGATCCTAACAACCACACCACAACTTTCCATATTTGGTGTTATTATAACTCCTTGATTTGTGATTCCATTTGGTTGATACTTTTCCAAAAAACACTCATAGGTTTAGTGGGAAAATGGTATATCGAGCTATCGAGAAACTCCTTTTTCGATTTTAATACACTCTTCATGAAATTTTTGACTCAATTTCAACTGCCCATTCGGTATGAGACTGGTATTGAGATTTAAACCTTGCTTCGACAATCCACCTCCACTCATATTTCTGATCATTTTCATGAATGGAGGTGATAATGATGGTTGATTAAAAACACTACTCCAGACCAACTCCTGGTAGACTGGTTCACAAAGTCACTCCTCCCGCCCATTGCTAGAAATGTCACCATGGGAAGTGTTGTAACCAAGGAGAAAGCCATCAATTGTGCTCAATATTTATACTTGGTATATTCCTAGTTGGTCACACTATATGATTTGATCCCTCATACTCCTCAACCTTTGAATTATCCATCAAAACCAGCTTCGAGATCCCATGTTGATGGCGTAGTGGGTTCTGTAAAATAACAGTCCATGACACAATCACAGATTGGTACCAATACCAAGTCTCATACCTCTCTTTCACAAACCTTTGAGGTGAATGTGGTTCAATCCATTTCATCTCAGTAATTTAGAGGAAAGAAGAAAAACAAGGGTAAATCCAAAAAATATTCTAACCAATAGGAGAGTAAAAACACCCAAGACCCCGATGTTGGGGGAAAAAATAAAAGAAAGGCGAAATATCCTTGCATGGTATGTAAGGGGGACCACTTCACCAAAGACTTCCATTGCCTTTCCAAGGTTCATAAATACCTAGAGCGATGGGGATCTCCTTCCCTACCAATGGTATTAACCAATCCTTTACCCCAACAACAACAAATGATTTCACAAATTCATGTGCCCAACCCAGGGGAAATACAGAGTCCTCATCCACAAATATTATGATGGTTAAATCTACAATGGTACTATCCACCTGAGAAAATAACTATGACTCCCAAGAAAGGGAACCTTCATCAAAGGACCCTACATCAACTATACCACCCAACCACCCTCTTACTTTATAGAAACTGACTTTCAAACCTGTAATCCTCCCTCCAAAAGGATTACTTCGATAGACTACCCATAATCCGAATGTTTGGTTAGCTCAACATTATAATATAGTGGAAGACCTCACCTAGGCACCATGTTCCATGTCATCACTCGAAGTTTTTCATAGTTTTCCTTCACAGCGGAAATCCTTCCTATCAACCATGGGGGGAATCGACCCTTTGGAGCCTAATATTATTTCCTTTGACACAGAATAGAGTGAGACATGTCTCTTACACCAATTTGCATTGCAAATCATAGTCGGTTTTTTGAACAAGAGTATATTTCGTATGGTGATAAAAGAAGGAGATACCACTTGCATTATGTTTTTTTCATGTTGGAAATCCCTTAGTTCTCCACAAATCACTACATATCCAACCATCCTAAAATATTTTGATGTACATTCTTTCAAACCTGACGAAATTCTCACATCCTTACCCATTGAGATTGGGGGAAATAATATTTCCATAGAAGTTGAAGTGGTGGATGCCACACTTGACTATAATCTGCTCTTGGTTTGCACTTGGTTCTACAAAATGAAGGTTGTTGCATCCATTGAATTTAATGTCATACATTTTCCCCATCATGGAAAGATAGTCATGATTGACCAACTAGATTATTGCACACTTGACGTATGAGCTAATCCTAGCACCAATGTTCCCTTCATAGGTGAATCTTCTGAGGGGTATGCAAGTGTCTATGTAGGTATGTTTAAATATCCATTTCTCATTGGGCTATTCCTCCTTCCTGCACTCGACACCAGCCATATTACTCCTATCAACATTATTTTTTCAACTACTAGTGGATCCCTAGTGTCAATTGATCCTTGGGTAGTACCTCATCCTAATGATGTTGACTATGGACCATCTGTCTTTCTCATTGCGGTTGAGATTATCAATCCGGCCATCCCTTCAACATTTGTTGATAGTGGACAACAAATCCAACCTAATTTGGAGTGTGATCAAACTCATTTTCCCATATCGGTCATTGACACTATTGGTTCATATGATTTCTTAGATATTAAGTTTCCTTCAGAAGAGGCCACCATGGAAATCATGGCTTCCATTGATAAGCCCAAAGAGGATAAGAATTGTCACACCTTCCTCCTTGATTTGGAACTAATGAGAGTTAACATAATGATTCTTTATTGGAAAATGGATGCATTGGATGGAACATCCAGTTAACCTCCTAGCCTCGACCATGTTCCACCTCTGTTATTTTTTCGGAACTTGCCTGCGAATCCTATTCTATCCCTTTCGCCGAAGATTTGTGTTTTGTACTTCCCTCATGTCTTGATGGATCCCATCAAGGAGCTTCCATCCCTCACAAAACCACCCATGATGAGTATCTTTGGTTCCAGATATGTGTTCTGTTGAGCCTCCAAATTGACATCCCCATTACCATATTATACTCCTCATTTATACCTTTTTGGCCTACCTAAGCTTGGACAAATGAAAAAGAACACTACCACCAACCACTGATAAGGTCATAAGGTAATGTATAATTGAATTCATGCATTTTGTGGTTTATTAAGCTAGGAGACTAAATGTTTCATTTACTAATGTTTAAAATTGCCACGTGTAGCCTTTGACCTCTATATGAGTCTAGCACTTCTATGTCAGCTCAGCCATCTAATACTTATGCACCAAATTGCCACTGTCTGAATATGGTACCAAGAACACCTTCCATTCAGATCTGGTACCGAACCATTCACTATCGCGATCCGGTACCAATGACCACAAACTTTTCTAGTCCGGTACCAACCCATGGTGTGTTGTTCAAATACGGTACCATCTACCGAATCTCACCTATCACGATCCGGTACCAATACAGGAAACATAGTATGCTAAGTTTGGCTCCAAATCGTGCCTAAGATAATTGTTGATTGAAATCATCAAAATTCTAGCAAGTCTATGATAAAATAGTTTGTTTATTGCTTCATCCTCATACACTTCGTGTCATGAGGATAACACTTAAAATATGTAACCGACTATATAAATTTGACAATTCATGATCTGCAAAATATTTCACCTCCTTGTGTTTCACGACTAAGACTGGTTAAATAGTCATGGCAAGGATGGTGGAAGTAGTATAGAAGTAGCATAACACAACATGTGAAGCAACGTTACATATTGTAGAACATATCTTGAGTTGATGTTTAATAGAAGGATGTCATTTATTTCTATGTCTTGATCATTTATGAATGAATGTGAGTTGAGTTGTTAGTATAGTTTCATGTTTTGAGGTTTGAGTAAGAGTGAAGTGTGGATTCAAGGCCAACTTACTGTAGAATCTAGTTGCTGACTGGTTGAAGCGGCAAGGACCCACCGCCCAACAAAGGTCAACATCCTTATATATTAGTGCTAGTAGTTGATTTCAATAGTATAACTATTAGATTAGCTAAAGCTTTGATCTTTCAAATAACAACAGTATAGTTCCGTTTAAGATTTTGTTTACGTGATTGCTTAGAGATCTTGATTTACTCTGTTTTTTCTTATGTCTTGTTTTTGTCCTTATGAATTTGATTTTTCTTAATGGGCATGGATGTTAGCAGCAGTAGTCAAACGTATTTGGAAAAGAACTAGTGAAGTTCACAATAGAATATTGTGAACCACAACATATTCAATATATTGGCTATTGAACTACCTATGCTATGCCTTGATGATTGATGTGTGATTTCCCTTTTTAGAAGTGTGATTGCATAGTTAGCTTTCTGGGTCAGATAATAGAGTTGTTCTGTCGAATAACTCCATATCATATTTGCACGTGCCCCAATGGAGTAGATAGCTTCTTTGTGAAAGACAACCAAAGTGTGTTTCAATTTCCTTCTTCATCCAAGTTATTTCTATACTCGTGACATTAGAATTACCTCTCCTACTGGTGTCTTGTAACTCTGTTGATTACGAATCTTGGATTGATAATTAATGAGTGCATTATACTAATCATATAAGAAACACAACATTTTGGCGTCGTTGTCGGGAGTTGCAAACAGTAGGAAGCGATTTTAGTTTAGATTGTTTTGCATAAGTTTGTTTGAATTCTTTTAAAGGTTTCTTGAAGGAGGAGGATAAAATGTTTAAGGCATGAGTGAAGATCCACGTGGCCACTAGAGTGGGTGTTGGTTGTGGAGCCTGATTATCTTCCTGATTCAGAGGTCCTTGCTTTCAGTCGTGTTTATACCCTGTTCTCGGTCAATCTGTCAGCAGATGAGCAAAATAGAGACCGCTCTGCATGCCTTGCAGGGTTCACCAAGGCAGAACATCTATAGCAGCAAGAGTGTTAATAGAAAGCAGA
>JZKD02S0068974.1:305105-323610 GCA_000966675.3 Picea glauca
TACAATATACATTTACAAGGCAATGTTTCCTCTGGGGGGCCGCTTTCCCCCAGCCCCCCCAGCCAGGGGGATAGCCCCCCCTGGACTCCGTAGAGGGGGTACCCCCCCTCTGCACCCCCCCGCGTGGAAGAGACTACATACTTCTGGGGTGTAAACACTTCATGGGGTATAAACACAGTTGAAAGCAAAAGACCTCTGAATCAGGAAGATAATAAGGCTCCACAACCAACAGAGAGTTCCCCTCATATTCCAACCACTTCTCATTCCATAATAGTACCTCAACAAGTTAATCTTCCACCCTACCTCGAAATACTATTAGTGAATAAACTTGACCCACCCTTGCACAAAGATATAGAGGATGAGTTACGAAATGTATGTATAAAAATACCTCTGCTGCAAGACATCAAAGATATCCCCATATATGCCAAAATCATAAGCAATCTTTTCCTTAAGAAACCAGGAAAGAAGAAGAAGGAACCTCCCCTTGTTCATGTAGTAGGACAAATGTTTCCATAGGGGAAAACCTAGTGTTCGGCTCCAAGAGCGCAACAACAAGCCCTAGCTATTGGCCCTTTCGGTAGCACCTGTGAGGCAGATGCAGTCTCACCCGAAGTAGCTATGAGGGGGTTGCAGGACAGAGACGTCTACAACCAAAGGGAATATCAAGTGGATCTAACCGAACAACAACATAATTATCATATATCAGATACCTTCTTAGATCTACTCCACATATCTATAGATCCGATCTAACACAGCAGTGCAAATAACAATATAACAATGACAAAGATCAAAGCATAAATCACACATATGACACAAGATATGTGTGGTTCACCCTCTCTCTAGGGATACGTCCAAAAAAATGTGCTTATGATATATTAACATAAAGCATATAGTTCTTTTTCTGCGCTCTCAACCAACAAATCTTCTATCTTATTCTCTCTTTCTCTCCCCTTCCTGCGCACCTAGCTGCAGGACTTGATCTTCGCACCCTGTTGAAGATATTACAATACCAGAAGGATCTCACACTCAACACTTCTCTCTCACAATAAAATGATCACTCATATCAAAAATACAACTATATAGACAAAAATATCATACCAACCCGACCCAGGTCCTCTTGACCTTTATTTATACATTACAATAGCTCATCGATAGCCTTAGTTCGAAACCTAGGTGTCAAAACCCTAGATACCAAAACCCTAATATTATAACCCAAATTTGCACCAGACATGCTTACCTGGCATCAGACCATCTCATATTGCTTCTTTTCCAAGCCATTACTAAACAACTCTTCTTAAAAACACCATTTTTAAAGGCACACACACCTTGCTCCACTACTGCATGTGTGTACACGCTAGTTGACTCACTACAGCCCGCGTGTACCCACAAAAGCACGAAAAATGGAAAGCTTTTGATGGAACACACAGTTTTGGGTAAGTTAACTAAACCTTTCGGCCACTCATATCCGTTCACTCGACCAAATACCTAGCCCTTTATAGCCTATAAAAGAAGGGGTGGGGGTCCCATTTGAAAGGAGGAAAATCATAGTAAAGAAACTCTACCCGATTTAGTATTCCCCTTGCCTCAACCTTTTGCAACTATTGTGTGAAGAAGAAGCATATTAGAAAGCAGTTGGAGCACAGTTGAAGAGGAGCCCAGGACCATATTCGAGGAGCAGTGGCCGATCTCACAATTGTGAGGTATTCTTGTGAGATTAATAAAAGAAGTACTTTTCCCGTCCCGCCATATGAGGTTTTCATGCTTTGAATATTGATTATATGTTGATTAAATATCTAACCCATTAGTTCATAGATCAAATGCATGTGGAGTTCTTTGTTTTTCTTTTGTGAATGCAGGTCAGCATTGGGAGGAGATTTGCATTCAAAGAGTGACCAAGTGTGAAAAGGGATCGACATCAAACACGGAAAATAAGGTACATCAACTTGATCTTTTTCACCTTATATTTGCATATGAATAATGGGGTTTAGGCATGGGATGATGGTAAGAAGTAGGAATCTTTAGTTCATTTTTTCATGCATGATAAAAACCTTAATTCTAGTCCATAGGCAGATTTCCCACCCACAACAGAATTGGCAACCGTACCGGGGAATCTCTAGGGTTTTCTGGGGATACGTTTTGGGTATTTTTAAATTGGTTTCATTACCTTTTTTCTGAGTTTCTGCAAGAGTCTAAGCTAGTAGGGATTTTGGTATTCCTTACTAGTACTCCCTGCTTTCTTTTCTTGGATGCATTTTCTTTTACAGAAGTCAAAGAGGTACACGCGGCCTATATAAGGCCTGCATGTGTGTAACCGTGCCCTACCTTTACACAGCCCGCATGCACATGATCGCTGATGAAGTGTCAGTCGCGTGTCTGAGTTCATAATTTTTTTTTTTTTTTTTTAAAGAGGCAGTCATCCTCTCCCCTATCAGAAGTGATCCTTCTCAGGGGTTTTTTGGCTCTCATTCTGGTCTCTGTTTTTGTAGTTTGTAGCTTAGGTACCACCTCAGATTGGCTTTGTTCTATGAAATTTTCCTTGAATTGTTTCTTCTTTTCTGTCAAAGTAAGTTTTTGAGTCTTCAAGGGACTATGGTTCTCAATACTAGTAGTCTCTACGAGTGCTTGATTGCTTTTTTTTTTTCATTTTTGAAGAATTGCAGAGGTACACACGACATGTATGAGGTCTGCATGCGTGTACATGTGTTCTAACCTTACATAGCTCACGTGCACACGTTGGCTATTGAAGTTTCAACAACGTGCATGTTGAGAAAATTTTTGTTTAAGGAGAGGCAGTCATCCTCTTCCTTATCAAGAGTTATACCTCTCAGGTATTTCCTTGGTTTAGTCTTGGTCTTTTTCATAGCAGTCGACAACTTAGGTGTGATTACATCAATAGCTTTCTTTTTCATTAAAAAGTTTTCCTCAAATTTTTCTTTCATAGGGTTTTTAGACAAGTGTGAGAGTCTGCTTTCATCAGCTTGTGTGTTATTATTAGTGACTCTTTGTGATCTTCACTCAGGACAAAAGTTTTCTTGGTCTTTACTTATTTTCATTTTTCCTTTTTTCTTTGCGAGCATTAAATAAATAAAAAATCTTTTATTTCTTGGTTTCGTTAAGTAGTTGTTGGTTTGCATTAGTAACCAGGAAAAGTTTTTCTTTCATAAGTTATTGGATGTTTACTTAGGAAAATAAGTAGCTCGTAGTCGAGCGAAATCCTATTTTGAGTTTGTTGTTCAAAGATCTTAGGAAAATTTTAGTTTGAAAAGTTGGTTAAAAAATTTAAAAATGCCAATCTGAATTTGTCAAGAAGAAGTTATTTTGTTTCCATCTTTCTGTTTATCTTTTCTTTCATCTCTCAAAACATCACTAGTTTCACTTTCATAACCTTTGACTTAAGACAAGCCATAAAAAATTAACAATTAATTAAAATCAACTAGACTTTATGTTTGTAGGGTCCATCAACTAGTCTAAGCTAGAGCCTTGATTTAGGTTGGAGAGGAAACTCTTCAAGGCTACAAAACATACATAAGAGTTTGTGCTAGGGAGTGTTAAAATTCCATTATCATGAAAGATATCTAGGACCCCCCTCTAACACAAGGGATAAGCATGAGGTCGCGTGTGGAAAGGTAGCAGAGATAACCCCTCCAAAGTTAGACCAAGTGTAGTGGGGAATGCATATAGAGGGCTTGTCTTGGGATTCCGTCGATAGCATTTGCCACAGGCCTTCGTGGGTCTTGAATCTATTCAAGATCCTCAGTCGTCTTCTGGACCACTTTATTTTGATACCATTGACAGGTTTCGGGCTTGATACCCTTCTCATTGTGGTCCACCTGACTGTCGACTGTATCTGCCTGGTGACTGTTCACGTGCTGGAAACCTATTTGCCATTATTTTATGGACTTACACAGGTGATTGTGGGGGTATACCGCAGTACCTAGGACAGACATCAGGCCACGCTTTGTAAAGTATACCCAAAGGGTGCTTCCGTATTCGAGTTTCACTTGCATCGGTAAGTTGCTCTGGTGTTGGTTGTTGTAACTGTTCTTCCAACTAGTTTAGTGATTTCTTGTTTTATCTTGTAGGGACTTTTTCTAGTGTGTGTTGTTTTTTGAATGAATAGAAATCCCTAGTGTGTCTTTGATCTTCTCACATAGTGGAGGATCATGAGCTTTGTTGATCACGAAGGCTTCTTGGCCTGCCACCGGTTACACTAGAGCCACCCCCACCACTGCTAAGGTGAAATCTAGACCAACAAGGGTCTTTTGAAGCGACCGAGTCACAGGAAACTGTGCCCGACCAACATCTGGAGGAACCAACCATTTAATACCTTGCAGCGGAAGCTCTTGTTCCATCCAAAACTCCAACCAATGATCTTTCGGCGCCCATCATCGTAGATATTTATCCTTACGAATGCTAGACAGTGTCACACGCAGCAATGGAAACAAATGTTGCCACTTCTTCCGGGAATTCTCCTATTCCCACTACGGCTGTCACCACAGGGGGTGTTCCACCTCCTAACCCATCGTTGTCAGTCTGAGCCACCATGGTATCGACTCCCTCTACCTCGAGCAGTGGTCCAATCTCATCTTTGGTAGCGGCCACTGCTCCTTTCACACAGAGTGCAATAGGCCCTCCGTTCTCATACGGGATGCCTAGCTCAGGTACAAGACTTGTACTTACCTACTCCACTTTACAGACTTTAGGTCTAGGGGCAGGGGGCTCTAACGCTCCTCTGCAAGGACCCATGGGGGGTACTTTGGCTTCCTTTAATGCTTTTCCTTACAGAGGAGGTCATATATCTCCTTTGTCCCCTTCGCTCGGTGGTCTCACCAGCATTCCATCGGACCGAAAACACACCATAGTTTGATTGGAGCAGGGATTCAAGGACTAAATTCTCATAGCATGCCAGTAGGTTTGACACCATTTTCTTTGTTCAGAGCATTTGGTAACAACACATTCTCGTCGGCTTCTTTTTCGACCTGGGGAAATTCTGGTTATGGACAACCAAATCCTATGTAAGGTACTATTCTTGCACAGGGGGTAAACCCAGGAATTCATTCCGCACCAGGACCTTGGAATTATTGGCAGTGATTAGTTCCCTCATCAGGAATTTCGATTGGGGGAAACCCCTTTCACAACCAATGGAACCCCGAGAAAGGTGCAGTACCTATCCCCATGGGATCATCATGGGGCAATCCTTCCCAAAGTCCTTCGAATGCAATGCATGCCCAACCATCTATGTATTATTTTGGGAATCAGCCGATGATGTCTCCATAAGGGCAGAATCCATACACTATTCATGGCCATGGTTTTTACCAGAACCTTGGCTAGCAACCCAATTTTTCCTAGCAACCTAGTGCCAGTCAAACTCCAGGTCCCTTTTTCCATGGTTATCACCAACAACCCAAACTACCTTTCCTGGCAACCTTACATTTGCTAGACTTGACAAGGTTGTTGAATGACCCTATCTGTCATGATCCACGTTGGCCCCCTATGCCAACAAAGTTTCCTTCAGGCATACCAAAGTTCGAAGCCAAGACTAATGAAGATCTAGGAGATCATGTGACTACCTTTCACCTTTGGTGCTCATCTAATTCATTGAAAGACAACTCTATACAATTGTGATTGTTTCAATGCACTCTCATTGGGAGTGTTGCAAAATGGTACATTGAGCTCGACCGCTCAAGATACTCTTCCTTCAGTGAATTGGCAATGGATTTCCTAAACCATTTCCAATTACCTGTGAGATACGACGTCGGCACAGAATTGTTGGCCAATTTTGAATAGACAAAGGCAGACCATATCTCTGATCACATCCAATAATGGAGATGTCAGAAGAGTTTGATTAAGGTGTCAGTCCCACCATCATTCATGCTAGAGTGGTTCCTTAAGTATTTGGTCCCACAGTTATCCAAATATGTCACAATGTTGGGAGTGTTTTCCAAAGAGGATGCAATCATGAGAGCTCAACATCTTGAGATGATTTATTCTCAGTCTGGTCTACTGTACGAAATCTTTCCGGATGCGCCACGATCAATACTTGATAAAACTAGATAGAGAGCTAGACCACATGCCAATGGTATTGTTGGTTCAGCACAAACAAAACCCACTGAACAGATGACAAAACAATTGCAGTAGTTGTCTATACAACACACAGCGGCCAGCCAGACCACTGGTCTGGCTGATCCCCCTACCCAAACATCGGATGTACATGGTGTGCAATCGACAAATCCAAAGGCCACCCAACAGCCTGATGGAAAGAAGAAACAACGTAAGAGGGGTAAGGGGGATAATAAACCCACTAATAATGATGGTGGGGGAAACATCGAAAAAAGGAATTCGAAGTATCCATGTAACCTGTGCGCGGAATACCACCTGACTCACCAGTACCCTCGGCTTGCGGAGGCCCAAACGTTATTGTCACAACAATAACCTATTGTGTTAACAAACCCATTTCAACATGGGAAAAATCTAACCCAAGCCTCTACAAGCACAGAAGGAGGAAGTCAAGGACCCCCTCCGTCTTCGAGCAATCCTACCTCTGCGAATGTGTATATGATGAAAGGTGATGCCTATTTATCGACTAGAGCACATGACTACAGCAAGCCAAGCACCTCTAAGAAAGGTAAAGAAGCTGAAATCCCATCTCTTCCTCTCCAGATCAAGAAGACATTGGGAGAAAAAATGACACGCATCCCAAAAGGTGCGTTCAAGAAAGATTCTCACAAACCAAATGCAAGGGCCGCCCAAAAATACTCTGTGGTGGAGGATTTGTTTCAAACCCCTTGTGTGATGTCTTCTTTGGAGGTCCTCCAGAGTTTCCCTTCCTAGAGAAAGGCTCTGTTAGCTGCCTTAGGATCCACTAAGACTTGTAATATGGGTACAATCATGCTTGATATGACTGACTTAAAACCTCGTCTTCCTTACCACGTAACGTTCCAGATAGTAGTGTCTTACACCACGAAACATTTTACTCAGAACATTTTCCACATGGTGGTTGATGAGGGCACCTCAACATGCATAATGTCTTTGGCATGTTGGAAGTCCATTGGCCAACCCACTTTGTCTCCATCACCTACTCTTCTTACCACTTTCGACGATCATTTGTTTCAACCACATGGCATCATCCCCTCTTTTCCAGTGAAGTTAGGAGGGAAGACCGTGTGTGTCAAGGTTGAAGTGGTCAATGTGTCTCTTGACTACAATATCTTGTTAGGAAGGAGTTGGACCTATGTCATGCAAGCAGTGGTCGCTACATTTTTTTAGGTCTTGTTGTTTCCACACGAGGGCCAGATCTTGACCATTGATCAACTGTCTTTCTCCTGTCCTAACCCTTCATTGGGGGCATCCACGGTCCTGATGATTGATAACCTTCAACCCGACATTGTCAACATAGGGGTTGGTTTGTACCCACCTTTGATGGGTACTTTCGATTACCAACACAAAACATCTTTCATTTGTCCATGGGGTACATTCGCTTATTGTAAGATGCCTTTTGGTCTGAAAAATGCTGGAGCTATTTTTCAGCGGGCCATGTCTTTTTCTTTCCACGATCTCAAACATATCATTGAGGCCTACCTAGATGATTTAGCATTACGATCTCGTAAGATAAATGATCATCCCACACACCTCTGACTTATCTTTGAGCAATGTCGCTACTTCCGGATTCGCTTGAATCCCAACAAATGCAGTTTTTGTGTGACGTCGGGCCGTCTGCTAGGTTTCATAGTTTTGACAACATGGATCATGGTCTATAATCTCAAGGTTGATGCAATAGTTCAGTTGCCTACCCCATGTACAATCCTTCAGCTTCAGAGTTTACAAGGAAAAGTGAACTTTTTGCGGTGTTTCATCGCAAACTATGACGAGATCACAAAGGGCTTTATGCGTTTACTGAAGAAGGATGTTCATTTTCATTGGGATGAAGCTGCTCAACGTTCTTTCACAACATTGAAATTCTCCCTCACGACAGCCCCTCTACTTCAGCCACCCAATTATAATAAAGATTTCTTATTGTATTTGGTCATGGCAGAGTAGACCATCGGTATGTTCTTGGTTCAGGAAGATGATTTACTTTTCGAATATGTGATTTACTACCTGAGACGAGGCCTGGTTGGACCGAAACTCTATTATTCCCACATTGAAAAACTGGTGTTGGCAGCATTCCATGTTGTCCAACGGTTCCATCAATATATCTTGTTTTGTAAGACCACCATCATTGCCATTGTGAATCCATTTCAATATGTGTTGAAACGACGTGTAATCGGCAGAAAGATCAGTAGATGGATAGTTGTCCTCCAAGAATTTGACTTAGATTTTGTTTCGGCAAAATCCAAAAAGTTTTTGGTCTTTGTAGAACTCATCTTGGAACTTCCGGTCGAGTCAGGTGATGTTATGCCTCAAGAGTCACCGATAAAAGGAGACATGTTTTTGATCGCATCTTCGGACCCCTGGTATGGAGATATACTTGTCTATCTCCAGACTTTGAAGTTCCCCACCTATGCTTCTCGTGACGAGCGTCGCTGCATATGCCATCAGGCCAAGAACTATCTCATACTCGAAGATAATTTGTATCGTCAAGGTGTAGATTAAATCCTTCGTCAGTGCCTCACTCATGAAGAAGAAGAAATCATGCTTAACGATTGCCACACTGGAGCATGTGGCGGTCATTTGTCTCGGTTGGAAACAACCCAAAAGTATTTATGAGCCATTTACTTCTGGCCGACACTAATCAAATATTGTATTGAATCAATCAAGAAGTGCCACCCGTGCCAAATCTTCTCACGGAAGATGAGGGCACACCTCGCTCCCATGTTTTCTGTCATCACCGTTAGCCCCTTCACCAAGTGGGGGATTGATTACACTACATGCAACCCCCCTTCAGCAAGGGGGAACCATTATATCATCGTAGCCGTACACTACTTCACGAAGTGGGTCAAATCTATGCCAATGTTCAAGGATGATGGAGAGACTACAACTCTCTTTTTGTTCAACCAGATAATAGAAAGGTTCGTTGTCCCGAGAGAGATTATCACTGACCATGGAAGTCACTTTCAAAACCAAATGATGACCAATTTAACATCAAATCTTGGGTTGTGGCAAGAAAATTCATCACCCTACTACCCACAAGCGAATGGTCAGGTGGAAGCTGTCAATAAATCTATTAAGACCATCCTACAACGAATGATCAATTCGGCCAAGTCAAATTGGCATTTGATGTTATACTCGACATTATGGGTTTACCAAATGTCTGTTAAGACTGTAACTAATTTCTCAACTTTTCAACTTGTTTATGGGCTGGAAGAAGTATTTCCTATAGAATGCCAGATCATGTCTCTAACGTTGGGAGTACAATTATTTCCAGACACTTCACCGCTTGAAGAGCGTTTATTATACCTCGAGCAGCTCAATGAGAAGCTTCATGATGCGGCCTTAGCCAATGACGCTCACAAACAAAAATTCAACTGTCAGTATGATCAGTCTGTTCGTCCTCGAATTTTCTCTGAAGGCGACCTTGTCTTGGTCTATGACCAAGATAAGGACTCCCTAAGGGTAGGCAAATTAAAACCCATGTGGTTCGGACCTTTCATCGTAAAAGAGGTTCTAAAAAAGGGTGCTTATCATCTGGTAGAATTTGAGGGAAATTCTTTGGCGGAGCCTAGAAATAGGCTCTACCTAAAGCAGTATCACTCATTGGTAGGTCACCTTGGGTAACTTTTTGTAACATATGTATAGTTCGTATACATATTCATTTTTTATTTTTTGTCTTTTTGGTTTTGGAGACGTGTAGTTTTTAATGTCATCTTTTTCACTGTGGAAGATGTCAAGTGAATCAGAGGTGTTCGTTGGGTTTGCGGACAACGCTATCTGACACACTTGGAGGCTTTCTTCCACGGCTTGGGTGATTTTACATCTCAAGGCCAGCTATTATCTTCAGGAGGTATCTGTTTAGGTGATACCATAAACAATGTTGTCGAATACAGTGCAGTTTTAGAGTTTCTTCGTGACACTTTATTACAGGGTATCTCTCGCCTCTGAGTATATTTAGACACCCAGCTGGTTGTGTCTTAGTTAAATAGATTTTATCGCGTTTATGATCCTACTTTACACCAACGGTTCCTTAGGGTACGTCTATTAGAACAAAGCTGTGATTACATTACGTATATCCATGTTACTAGGAGATTTAATCAAGTTACAGATGCCCTAGCTAATCATGTATTAGATTGGCTTATTGCACATATGTAAATAAAAATACACATACACATGTAAATACATTTGTAAAATAGATGGCATCCACAAATGCATAAAAAGACATAAAAATCCATATATAAGATCAAACATATCAGAGTACATGGGTGGGCGCAAGCACCTCAAAAATATGTCCAGTAAAGAGTCACGGGGCTTATGCCCTCAAAAATATACAAGTAGTGCCCTCGACACATAAAAATTCCATCCTAAATAAGGACGGGGCATGTTGGCCCTGTTATAATGGTCAACGACGTTTACCAAACGTTGAAAAAGCCAGACCCATGTCCATGGTGCCCCCACTACATGAGGCTTCATAGATGGCGATAGATCCTCTATCTCTTCCATGGGGACTGTGAGAGTCAGCTAGGGAAAGTTTCGCTCTACTTGTCTCAAAACTCTCTTAGCCTCACCAGCTGGAGGTCCTCCTGCTATTGCTGGTCCACTGGCTACGGCTAGTGCGGCCTCTGGTCGAGGATGTCGCATGTTCCTCACAAAGTACGTTGGATGCGTCGGCCCCACATCTGCAC
The DNA here is from genome assembly GCA_000966675.3 of Picea glauca. Taxonomy (NCBI): domain Eukaryota; kingdom Viridiplantae; phylum Streptophyta; class Pinopsida; order Pinales; family Pinaceae; genus Picea; species Picea glauca. The sequence goes on from JZKD02S0068974.1 coordinate 315,881, forward strand.
ATAATAGACACATATCTATCAGATACTCTGGTATATAAAAAAAATGATATATATATATATATATAACATAAAAAATTAAATAAATTTAAAGAAAAAAACAAGCTTACCCATCTCTCCTCGCTCCTCATCGGGAGGTACCAGTATCTCAAGATCTCTAGAGAATTCAATCCCAACATAGGGGTAGTCCTCTATGACTAGAATCTGTCGCACCCACCAAGAAAAAAACTTGTTGTCAAAGGCCTCAATAGTTCTCCCCCCCCCCCTTGTCGCGGAAACAACACCACCCATCTGCATAATGCAAGGTGAGAGGCATGGTTCCCTCGTATCACCTCTCTAGGACTGAAACTGGGCACTCTCGAAGAAGAAGAAAGCACAAAGAATCGTCCCAAACTCAAATTTCCTCTGATTGTTCATTCGACACTCTGTTAGTTTCCTCTTCATACAATCCAGTAATGTGGTACTCCATTAAAAAATATGTGCATTTAAGAATTGAAATGCACAATTCATGTGCACATGGGAAGCCTGATGCAAAGACGCAGACCCAATAATCCGCCCAATGAGAAACACTATCACTTTCAATGATAAGTTTGAAATCCTTCTTACCAAAACCTACGAGCTCATTCTGTCTGTGTCGGCTTCACAATGGAGTCCAATCAACTCTGATATGTTGTGAGGCCCAGAGGGAAAAGTACAAAAATTGACTGATTCCCCTCTCCTTGAGAGGCCAGTCAGAAATTATATATCCTCTGTCGTTGGAGCCAGCGACTTCCCCTCTAGCATAAAGGCCTCTGCATCGGGATGCCAATAATCAACCAAGGTGTTTAGTAGCTGAGGTTGTTCTCACATGAAAGGACAATGGAAAAAATTTAAGAAACCACATTTCAACAATGCAACAAGAGCACCAGGGTCCTCTTCGACCAACACATCAATATCCTCATGCTCTCTTTCTCTCCAGTGAACATACATCCTGTAAATAGACAAAGTTCAGGAGGGTTAACTCTTGTTTTTTTTTATTTTTTACACTAAATGGAAGTTCCACTTGGGCTATAGTGCTCACAGTAGCGTGTACATGCGTACAGTTCTTACCCTGCCCTCGTGTACGTAGGGCCGACCTTTTAAAGGTCAAAACCCCTCCAAAAAATAAAATTAAATGCATAAAGAAAGAATTAAATTGCAAGAGGAGGTAGTATGTACTTACTTGGTCCAATCGGAAGCTCGTTCCGTCCACTGAATCTCCCAGAATCAACTCTCTTGAAAAATGGGCGTTTTTGGCTCTACAGTCAATTTCTCAATTAACAATGGTGATAATGAGTTGCCAACTTCTATTTATAGACTTTTTGGCCTCTTTTTGTCATTTTTTGGCCCTTTTTGTCATTTTTTGTAAACTAAAAATCATTTACTATGGTTCAGAAGTTTTCTTTGCATTGGTACGATAAATGCTACTTTGGGTATTGGGAAATTGTTTGGAGATTTGGGTCGTTTTGAAGGTCCTTTGGTAAAAAATTATTTTTCCAACTTGTTGCATTTACGTTAGGATCCCACCCCCATTTTCTGCAACTTGTTGTCTTTATCACTATGTCATAGGATCGATCCCATCGAGTTGCGACATGGAACCATCATTGTTGCTTTAGAAGTTTCATAATTTAGTGGTAGAGCCTACTTGTACATAGATGCCCTAGGTAGATCCTAGTTGCATTTTGGCATCCATGCCGTTACTAATGACTATAGGCTAGGGAGTCCTTTTTTAGGTTTCTTGATTATGAGTATGAGCCTCATTTGCATGATTCATTATCACTCTTGACCTCACCCTCAGGACTCCCAAAACATAATGGGTCTTCTTTTAAGCCCTTTTCAGACCCTCTAAACATGAAAAGATTTCTGAGCAATCTTGTTGACCTTCACGCTCGCTAAACTGAAATTTGAAGTCACGTCTATCCGACGATAGTTTACCCCTTGTTATCACTGAAATTTCATCCGTAAATGGTTACAAGAATTCAACATCGTCAAACAGTTATGAGGTCACCCATGGACCAAAAAATATCACAAAAGCATTTCCAAAGGGTCAAAAACTATACAATTAGTGAAAAAATTAAAGGGTGATATGAAGACACAGGGCACGCATGCACATGCGCAAAACAAAAACGTAAGAATCGTGCACATGTCCAAAACAAAAACGCAAGAATTGCGCACATGCGCACGATGCACGACTATTGTCGCAAAAAGTTGCGCACCTGAGAAACGACGCATTTATGAGAGTGGTCGGCCTCCCACCCACTTCTGGTTCAGCTTCCAAGTTGATTTGACACTCAAATCTGGACTATATTCGACTAGGTTGTTGGTCAAAGACCTAGAAATGCCCTAATTAGCCTCTTTACACACTACAAACTAGTTGGACAATACCTCAAAGGAATGTTATAAAAAGGCCATGGATACACCTCATTTTTCAAAGAATTCATAGCAAAGTTATGTTGCCATTATTCTCTTGAGGGATCCTCTATCCTTACCAAGAGTATACTTGCATCATTGCATTGGGCAATCCATCTCACCCCTTGAGTGGATTAGCAAAGAATTCTTTCACCATTTTCATTTTCATTTTCAAAGTTGTAAGAAGAGCTTATTTGTGGGGTTCCAAGAGCCCTCCCTTGGAGGAATAAGGGACCCGTAGTCCTCTTTATTCTCGGTGTTTTCTTTCACTAATATCAGCCTTATCATTGGTGACATGGGTCTAATTTTTTCTTTTGTCCTTATGTCCCTATGCTCATTAATTTAGTTGTTGTTTTATTTCTTAGTTGTTCTTTTGTATTTCTTTCTCTAACCCTTTTCCTTATAGTTGTCCTACTTAGCAAACCCAACTAAGCTTGAAAGCACCTCTATTTTTCTCACAAAGGTGACAAAAGAGGTGCAACACCCCTTTTTTTGGTCTGGATGGTCAACTGCACGAACAAACGTATACTCTAGGGGCCTCGGTTCTCTAGAAGAGTATTCTTAGGTATAATTTTAACCCTTTTTCAGGCCTGAGAGACTAAATCTACGAAAAAGGAACCCCCACGGAGTCCATAGTTAAGCTCTTTTCAGACTCCCTAAAATTGACAAGATCATTGAGTGACCTTATTCTTTCACACTCATTAAAATGGTCCAGAAGAACATTCCTGACGGAGTCCATAGGTAAGCTTTTTTCAGACTCCTTAAAAATGAAAAAAATTCTGAATGACTTGTCTTTATCACACTCGTTAAAATGGTTTTGAATAGACATCTTTTCGGTGCTAATTTACCCCTTTTTCGAACCAACTAGACTACCTTCGAAAAAGGTACCACAGTGGAGTCTCCTTTTATGCTTTTTCAGACTCTCTAAACATGAAAAATGACCGAGCTTACCTTCTCTGGGCTCGTTAAAATCACATCGAAGGATGTTATCATTGTGTCTTGTTAACCGCATTTACATTCCTACATCTTTGGCCTAATGTCGACTCCATGTTTCAACTGAACCATCTGAAGCATGCCTTATAATGCAAGCCTTGTAGCACTTTTCCTTTGCATCTTGACACCTTGAGCCCTGGAGGGATTTTTCCAAGTATCATTGCTCTGAACATCAGTCTTGTCCTTGCGCCTAGAACTAGTATGCTTGCGACACTTGTTCCTCCTTTGTAACATAACATTATTTTATTCTTTTAACAAAATTATTGAAAAATACAAAAAAAAATCAAATATACCGAAAAAAGAGGAAGGGAAAAGTATTTTATTTTTATTGGCAGCACAATGAGTCGCCCTTGGATAAAGCACATCCTTTTGTTTGTTCATCAAGCCCAGGGATATAATATGATCTTAGGAAGTTGTTCTCTCTACATCGAGCTATGTCCTCCTCCGTTTGGTTATTCTTCTAAACATATGGAGAGTTTGTGTTTCCTCCTACATCGTGAACTTATGTTAATTCCATGCTGCCCGAGTCTCACCATTTGTCGTGCTATTGTCCAAGGGAATTTTTTACCAAGCTTGAGTCATCCATTCTGTAGTTTGTCTCTTTCCCCCCATGCCCATCCATCCCAAAAGCCCAATCAAGTCTTTGCTCAAAATCAATGAAGCCTTTAGTTTGATCATCAAGATCCTCTAGTCCATGCCCGATGAGCCATTGAAGACCTCTGGGTAGTGAAATCGTACACTCATATTACACTCCTACCCGAGTTTTGAATATTTTGAATTTGTTGCTCGAGCTCTTAAGACCTCATCTCTAGCCATCAGGCCTTATCAATTTCTAGAAAAAGGATGCTATGCATGTATATATTTTTTATTTCAAGATGTAGATCCGCTGTGTATTGCTCGTGGCTACACTTTATATAGTTATATGACATGGATCTGCAGTGTATTTGATTGGCAGCCATGATTTTATTTCATCCCGAGCATGGGTATGCCCGCCTTGGTGAGACAATTGTTATTTTTCATATGGAACCTCCCGGATTTCAGGTCCCTGGGCTCACTGGTTTGGTATGTTGATGAAGATTGATAATGTATTTCAGCCATCAAATGCTCTTCTGACCTCACACATTAGGGGGCATCTGTTATAACCCTAATTTGCACCAGACATGCTTACCTGGCATCAGGACATCTTGTATTCCTTCTTTCCCAAGCCACTATTGAACAACTCTTCTTAAAAACACCCTTTTTAAAGGAACACACACCCTGCTCCACTACTGCACACGTGTACATGCTAGCTGACTGACTATAGCCCGTGTGTACCTACAAAAGCATGAAAAATGGAAAGTTGTTTATGGAACACACAGTTTTGGGTAAGTTAACTAAACCTTTCAGCCACTCATAGACGGTCACTCGACCAAATACCTATCCCTTTATAGCCTATAAAAGAAGGGGTAGGGGTCCCATTTGAAAGGAGGAAAATCATAGTAAAGAAACTCTACCCGATTTAGTATTCCCCTTGCCTCAAACTTTTGCAACTATTGTGTGAAGAAGAAGCATATTCGAAAGTAGTTGGAGCACAGTTGAAGAGGAGCCCAGGACCAGATTTGAGGAGCAGTGGTTGTTCTCACTATTGTAAGGTATTCTCGTGAGATTAATAAAAGAAGTACTTTTCCCATCTTCCCATATGAGGCTTTCATCGTTTTAATATTGATTATATGTTGATTAAATCTCTAACCCATTATTTCATAGATAAAATGCATGTGGATTTCTTTGTTTGTCTTTTGTGAATGCAGGTCAACATTGGGAGGAGAGTTGCAGTCAAAGAGCGACCAAGCGTGAAAAGGAATCGACATCAAACACGGAAATTAAGGTACATCAACTTGATCTTTTTCACCTTGTATTTGGATATGAACAATGGGGTTTAGGCATGGGATGATGGTAAGAAGTAGGAATCTTTAGGTCATTTCTGCATGTAAGATAAAACCCTTAATGCTAGTTTGTAGGGGGATTTCCCACCCACAACACCTAAGTTTCTAAAACCCTAGGTCAACTTGACCAGCATTTTTTGAGCTTCGCCAGCCTGTCTTTCCTTTCTTCTCGTGCGGTGCTCCAAAGCATCCAACAGTGTATTTTTCTGCTTGCTAATTTTTCCACAATCCTTCTTCCTTGTTGATATATCATTCTCGATCTCCTTGTTCAACGGCTTGTTTTTCCTTTCTTCGGTCCATATTTTCTGTTCTTTTGCTCACTTTGACCTAGTAAAAGTCACTGTGTCTTTTGCGAAGTTCACATTTCACCTTTTCTTCCTTGATCTTCACTTCCTTCCCTAACTAAGGGCCAACAGGCCCCCAACACTCACATATGACTCGTCCCAAGGAACTTCGGATTTGATCCTTCTATTTTTCTTCGACTTTAGACTATGCAGTGTAGCCTTTGCTTTTTTCTCTATGCCTCTCCCGCCTTGTGCAGACTGTCTTTTCTATGTTTGGTACCCATTTTCAACTGCACCTGGTACCTAGACCCTGTTCTTCATTCTTTTATTGAGAGTTTCAAGGCAACTGGTTGTCATAGTACAACTTCATTCGACTCCCATTCACCAACCCTTCCTTCCACTCTCCATTCAATGTCTTCAGTTGTGCAGCTCCTCCTTCTGTAAAATAGGCGATCTCATATGGTTCGAGCCAATGCATTCTGAACTTCCCAAGGTGTTTCAGGAACTTACTGTCATACACCAATACTAGATCACCTTGCTTGAATGCCTTCTTCTTTATGTTCATGTCATGATAGGCCTTCTCTCTTTCCTTCTGAACCTGCTGGTGGAATCCTGTAATAAATACGTCTTCTTCCAGTTCAACCAACTATGCCAGCCTCTTGTGAAAAGTGCCAGTATCATCCATGATTGTAAATGCAACAATTATTAATCTTGGCACCAAGTATTCCATTGGGACAACAACTTCAATACCATACACCAAATTAAAAGGGGTCTGCATTGTTAGTTTCTGACAGGTAGTTCTATAAGCCAGAAGTACTACAGGTACTCTTAAATCCTAGTCATCCTTGTTTACACTACAAATATTCATCAGTGTTGTCTCTAAGATCTTGTTGAATGCTTCAATTGTTCCATTTTCTTATGGATGGTAAGGTGTGCCCTTCTGATGGTGGACTACAAATTCCTCAGTCAGGGCTTCAACTGTCTTATTGACAAAATGTGTGCCTTGATCACTCATAAGGATCTTGGGGCATCCAAACCGGGTTATTATGTCATCAAATGTGAAGTGCGCAACTATAGTTTCACTACAGTCCTTAACTTCTCTAGCTTCAGCCCATCTAGTCAAGTATTCTATCACAGTGATGATGTAACTTTCTCCTGTGTGATTTCTTGGTGGGTTTATGGGTCCCACGAAGTAAATGGCCCACTTTTCAAAATCTTGTAGGGTCATCTGCGGTGCTAATGGCATTTCATCTCTTCTGGATTTTTTCCCAACTCTTTGGCATACATTGCAGGCTCTGACATAATTTTAGCATCTATGTGTGAGGTAGGCCACCATAGGCTAGCTCTCAAAACCTTATGCCCAGTCACTTTTCCTACGTAGTGTCCTCCCACGATGCCTTCATGAGATTTTGCGAGGATCAATGGTTTCTCTACCTCCATAACACACCTCCTTAATATCTCCTCATGTCCCATCTTATAGATCTATCCAACTATAAGTGAAAAGTCTGCAGCACGCACCACTAGCTGGTTCTTCTGGGGAATCGTATACTCACTAGGTGCCATTCATGTTGACAGGAATTGGACTATGTCTACGAAGTGGTCATCAATCTTTCTAATTGCTATCAACTGTGCATCCGACAGTGTATCCTCCAAACTGTTGGGCTCTTCGCCATGTTCCAACCTCGACAAGTGGTCAGGACCTTTGTTTGTTATAAAAACAGGACCGCAGAGAAATAAAATAAAACAAATGCGGAAATAAAACATAGAAGATACACAATACAAGAGAGACACAGATTTACGTGGTTCACCCAGTGTCGGCTATTTCCACCAGAGAAATTGCCAGGTCCTTTATTTATTATTATCCAGCAAAATGAAGGGATACAACCTACAACAAAACCCACTGTAACTTCCTCTTCTTTCTCTCACAGTCTCCTCTCTCAGAATACAAATACTTGCCAACCCACATAGCCGCAATACATTTCCCTCAAAAAAAGGGTTGCCTTCTAGGGAAAAAAACCCTAACATAATCTCTATCATTAGATCTGCGAACTTATAATGAACGGTCCAGATTTACAATGAAATTACAATATACTTTTACAAGGCAATT
>JZKD02S0068974.1:325999-356408 GCA_000966675.3 Picea glauca
AGCACAAGATTAGAAGATCCCTAACCTCATCATCAAAGTCCACTTTTACAGAACTTAGTTGATTAGTAACCGTATTAAATTCATTTAAATGATCTGCAACAGACCCACCTTCCAATATATTCATATTAAATAATCTCTTCATTAGAAATACCTTATTGGACGCTGAGAGTTTTTCATACAATTTGGCCAATGCATCCATCAAACCCTTCGTTGTCTTTTCTTTTGATATATTGAAAGCCACCGACGCTGCCAGGCTCATCCGTATCGTTCCTAGAGCCTTTCTGTCAAGAATCTCCCATTATTCATCCTTCATGGCCGTCGGCTTCTTTGCTACTCCGCTCAATGGTAGGAATAGATCCTTCTAATATAAATAATCTTCCATCTGCATCTTCCATAACTGGTAGTTTTGGCCATTAAATTTCTCGACCCTAAACTTTCCATCTTTCGACATTACTCCCACTTGAACCAGGAACCCTCTTTTCCTGCGAGTTAACTTACGCTTTGATACCAGTTGTTAGAAAAATAGGACCACGGAGCAATAAAATAAAACAAATGCGTAAATAAAACACAGAAGATACACAATACAAGAGAGACACAGATTTACGTGGTTCACCCAGTGTGGGCTACGTCCACTAGAGAAATTGTCAGGTCCTTTCTTTATTATTATCCAGAAAAATGAAGGGATGCAACCTACAACAAAACCCACTATAACTTCCTCTTCTTTCTCTCACAGTCTCCTCTCTCAGAATACAAATACTTGCCAACCTACATAGCCGCAATACATTTCCCTCATAAAAGAGGGTTGCCTTCTAAGGAAAAAAACCCTAACATAATATCTATCGTTAGATCCGCGACCTTATAATGAACGGTCCAAATTTACAATGAAATTAAAATATGCTTTTACAAGGCAATTTTTGCTTCGGGGGCTTCGCCCCAGAACCCCCGCTGGGGACCCGCTTTCCCCCGTACCCTGCAGAGGGGGTACCCCCCCTATGCACTCCCCCGCGTGGAAGAGTTTACATACTTCTGGGGTGTAAATACTTCATGGGGTATAAACACGGTTGAAAGTAAAAGACCTCTAAATCAGGAAGATAATCAGGCTCCACAACCAACATTGTTCATTCTTCCTGGTTTAACCACAAATTCAAAATCATATTCCTGAAATAGCAGCAGCCATCTACATATTCTCCCCCCCAACACTGGCTTGTTGACTAGGTACTTCAGCACAGAGTGATCAGTAAACATTTTAAAGTGTCCTCCCAACAAGTAGTGGCGAAATTTCTGCAGTGCATACACCATGGCTAATCCTTCTCTCTCTGTAGTGGTGTAATTAATTTCAGCTGTAGATAGCTTCATGTAAAAAAATCTAACGAATGGTCAATATACCCATCTCCAAGTTGTGCCAACACTTCTCCTAAGGAAATAGAAGACGCATCGACATGCACATGAAACTCCTTACTCCAATCTGGAAAAACCAGAATAAGCGCAGTAACCATCTTTTGTTTCAGTGTGTCGAAGCTCTTTTTCCATTCTTCTATCCACCTAAACTGATAGTCTTTCTTCAGAATCTTCTCCACAGGTGTTGTGATCTGGGCGTATCCTTTGATGAATTTCCTGTAATATCCAGTATGTCCCAGTGCAGTGCCCAGTTGTTTGACTGAAGTAGGAGGTCGCAGATCAACGATAATGGCAATTTTAGATGGATCAACCAACAATCCTTGCTTGCATACAATATGACCTAACAATACTCCAAATGGTGAGAAGAAGATTAAATTCTTCAAATTCAAAGCAATTTGACACTACCTACATTTTTCCAACATTAGTCTGAGACATTCAATATGATTTTTCAACAAACTAAAAATAGTCTAGTCATCAAAATAGGCTTCTAGAAATTTATGCAAAAACTTTTTGAAGGCTTCGACCACCACCCTGGAAAAGATGGATGGGGAATTATTCAATCCAAATGGCATTATTGTATAGTGATAAGATCCCCATTCCTTGGAAAACGTGGTCTTATGGTGATCCTCCTTGGCAATTTGGATCTGATGATATCCTGAAAATCCATCTGTAAAAGAATACACCTCCTGGCCTCCCACATTATATAATACTTCGTCAGTGAATGGTGTAGAGAAGGGGTCATGCAAACAAGCATCATTCAGCCTGATGAGATCTACAAAAATCTTGATCTCTCATGTATTCTTGTCTTGCACCACCATAGGGCTGATCCACTCTGACTCTTCAACATGTTCTATAATCCTTACTTCCAACATTTTGTCGAGCTCAATCTTCACTTTTTCCTTGTATTTCGAGTTCAATCGGTAGGGTCTCTTTTTGACTAGTTTTGCATCTGGTTTCAAAGGTATCCTCATCTCTCCCGTAGGTCCTTTGATTCCATTTATATCAGTTAACTTGGTCAGAAACAAGTCCTGATACTTGTGCAACAACTCTGTAATCTTGTCAATGGTAGCAGTGTCCCAATAATCTCCGACATTGGCCAGCTTTGGTGTCTCCTCTGTCCCAATATTGACATTTTTAATCTTGATTGGCTAGCCAATGAATGGTAGCTTGACTCCAATTCCTTCCAAATCTCTTTGGCCTTTTGTTTATGTGATATTCAACTTCCTCAGATCATCATCTTCATCATCATTGATGTTGTAACAACTTTGCAGTTTCTGGAGGGGCGTAGTCCATTCGACCTCTTCTTGTTCCAAAGGGAGGCTAGATGCCTCCTCAAATACTTTCCGTCTCACAATATGTAATGCTTGATCTACTGAAGGATATTGACTTTCATATAAAAATGTGGTTACAAAATTCGGAGTCATACCTTCCCAATCTGTAGTGATGAGGCGCAGCTCCACTTGAAGGTACCAGTTGATAGGGCTCGTGTCCAACATGTTAATGAATCTGTGTACCCACTGTTCTCGAGGAATGTTACTCCAGGCCTCTTCGCAGCTTCGCACATGGTCCTTTGGGAATATTCGACCTGTATACCTTACCTCATAGCTTTCTTCTTATGTTGAGAACCGTGTTGTCATCGGAGTACGTCATTGTACCTAGTCTGTGATATTACTTTTGTGTGTCCCCCACCATCTTGTTAGTGTGGATTTAAGGGCCTCATCCATTGCCAACAACCTCTATTGTTTTGGTACACTTTCTTCAAAATATGATAGGAAGGTTTCTAAAGGGTTTAGACCATCAAATGTGGGTAAGTTACTTACTGTTGTGCCGATCCAGCGAACCTCTTTGGTTAATATAGCACATCTCCTTGTAGATACTTCATACATTTTGTTCCTCCAATTCTCCAGTGCTTCTTTTGAATCTTATGAACACGCGTTGTCACTTCACCAACTTAGGTTCCCATCGACCATAGTATTGATGTAGTCCTGTTATCTAGATATTAGTTTGTATATGTTTTCCAGTTTGTATGCATGATCTTCCTCTCTGATGGGTTATGTGTATTGCTGACCTTCATATGGATCTAAAGGTGCGATGACCCTAAGGCCATCCTTTTCAAATGTCATGCATCATTTCTTTAAATCAACCACAGTGAAATTATTGAAGGCCCAATCAATTCCTAACAGTGCTGGGTAAGGGCATTTGTCATCAACTATCTCAATTACTTCAAAATATGCAAATGTTTTTACTTCGTCGATGTCCACAGGGACATGCTCCAATCATCCAAATGGGCTGACAACTTGTTGGTTAGCCATCCTAAGCCTGATAGGGAAATAGATCAACCTCGGTTTTCCCATGAGTGCCCATGTTTGCTTCGTCATGACATTGACCTCCGACCCTAAGTCAAGGACCACATAGTCTATGTCATACTCTCCTATTTGAGAATTCAAGTGTAATTCCTTGTTTGTCCTGCTCCTTCTTGCAATTGGGTGTACTGCCCTATTCAATAAGGGGTCTATCTTTCCTAGCTCGTATTGTATGATTAGATTATGTAGCTCTTGTACAATGTTTTCATCCTGAATCAACTTAATACAAGTATATATAAATTCCATGAGCTTGCTTACCTATTTTCCTTCTTTTGGTGAAGCAGACTGATCAAATGCCTGAGGCATGCCATATTCTCTTACTTCAGGTCGTTTTTTTGATGAAGAACCTTGGTCTCCTTTGAACTCTTGTCTTTCTTCCTTGAATATTTGTCTTTCTTTCTTTGCATCAAAAGTCTGAGTCTTCTCTGTAGCTTTCCTGACACCCGGGTCTTCTGTAATATTTCCTTGGGTCAGTCTATCTTCTCCTGTAGCAGTACCTCCTCGAGTGATAACAACAACTCTAGGGTATTCTCCACGAGGTTCAACATATATCAGTTGCACTTGTGGATTCTGCTGAGGTCCTCATATTTCCTAAAGGTTGGATAGAAATATTGGACAGTCCTCGATAACATGCTCAAAAGAGTTGCAATAACTGCAAGTGGTACAAGGGTTCTGAAAATCCCTTGCCAAATGTCCTGGTTGTGTGCAGTTATAATAGATTATCTGTCCTCATCCTTTTCCCATACCTCCTCCTCATTCTTGTCCTTGCACAGAGGCACACCCAGGGTTCAATGCTCAAGAGCGCACTAAAAAAACCCTAACCATCGGCCCTTTCAGCAACACCTACGAAGCAGATGAAGTCTCACCCGAGGTAGAGGTAGGGGTGGTTGCAGGACTCAGATGTCTGCAAACTTAGTTGGGACACATATTGTGGTTCACCCTCACTCTGGGGATATGTCCACAAAGTATTCTTCTTTATTATCTCGGTCAAGCAGTTACAAAACAGAGCTTCAACAATCCTTACTTCACATAGGACAGAAGATCTGCGCAACTCGCTAGATCCTTCTTCCTTGCGCTAAAAGCACAGAGCCTTCTACAATATATTTCACTTAGCCTCTTACAAGATGCATAGAGAATTTACAGTCATTACCAACACTTATCTTACTCACAACTCTTCAATCACATAGATCCAACTTATCACCCGACTTACTTTGCCTATGCATCTATTTATACATATAAAAGTGGGCCTAAATGTGGGTAAACCCACGGGCCAACATCCCTTTCCTGTTACATTAACCCAAAAAACCCAAAAAGGAGCCAAAGTAGTTCGAGATCCCGTGATATTTTCTTCGCATCACGCTCTATCTTTGACAGGTTTTTGAAGTCCCAAAATGGTCAAATATGACCAAGTATTCCCCAAAACTTGGTCAAGGGCCAACAGACCCCCAACACTCACCTGTGACTCATCCCAAGTCACTCAGGTCTGCGCAATTCTGCTTCAAATGCCTCGAGCTTGGCTCGAGATTCTTCGACCTAATTCTTTGCTACTGCCTCTTTCTCAATGAACTCCTGTATGAGTGTGTTACTGACTGGTCCCTCTAGGAATTGTTATGTTGTAGTCACGACCTTTTCCAGCTCTATTCCTTGGTTCTCAATCTCTAAAAATAGTTGGCATGCCTTATCCTGCAAAGGTTGAAGTTGCTAAGTCACCTCCATTACTTTGCTCTGAATCATGTGGATTTGTTGTTGTGCGATGGGCTTCTCCTAAGATCACTTCATTTTCTCCATGATTGATAGGGCCTTCAGCTGCATCTAAAGTCTCTCTGCATGTTGCTTCGCCTCTTGGAGTTGCGACTCCAATTTATGTAGTTCTGGGCTCTCGGTTAAGTTCTTGTGTATCTGCGTACTTCTGCTACTTAATTTTTTGCATTCTTCAGTGAGTGCTTTAATCCTTTCCACTATATTCTGGGCATTTATTTCTTATTCGTCGCGCTCTTCTTGCGGGGTACTTGGGATGGCCTAAATCTCTAGTTCCACAACTTTTTGTTGAATTTGCTGAATAACTTCAACAAGCTTCATTACTTGACATTCTAGAGGTTCTTCTGCCTTCTACTCTAAGCCAGTCACAAAGCGAAATGCTCGGTTGACTGCTTCTTCAATTCCAATCTTCTTCGTGAGAAGATGCTCCTTCTGTTTTTGGATTTTTTTTCTATATTCATCAGATTTTGCTTGGATGGCATCCTTCTCTTGTTGCGCAGCTCAATGTTGCTCGATAATTTCCTCCTGTGCTTGCTTTAGGGCCTAGGTGGCCTATGTTGTTTCTTCTTCTACTTTCCGAAGATGTGCTTCAACTGTGGCATAAATCTTGCGGAGTTGTACTGGTTCATCTCCCTCTTCTGTTGTGCCTTCTGGTAGGAGAACAGTGGAGACTGGGCGGCTAGACTGAAGCACTTGTTGTACTCCTTGGAGCTCAATTTCAATTCTGTTGTACATGACCTCTTGCTTGGCTACCTACTTTTCTGTTATCTCTTAGATAGCTTCATTCATCATCGCAAGGACAAAACTAAAGTCATATGGGGTGAGTGTGGTCATCAGTTTAGTCACAGGTTCTTTCAACTTCTTCCAGGAGGTAGGTTCTGAAGGCGAACCCTTTCTTTTCTTTACTTCATCTTCTAGTTTTTGTTTAACCTCTTTGAATTCTTCATCATTACCTCCTTGATCTGGTGTAATGGAAGCCATCCTTACAGATCTACTATCGACATCCTGGATTTCCACATCTTTCTTTGTCTTCTTTTCTTTCTTCACCTTATTGGCCCTGGTGTGTCCTATGTAGCTTCTGGGTTGTCAATGTCTGAAATTTCTGTTGGATATGTTGAGATAAGGAGGTCCTCCAACCATTCCTTGGTGATTTCTTGTAGGTCTTCTTCCATCAGCTTATAATAGGACTAAAGTTTCTCCTGGTGCTCATTAGCACATGGAGTTAGGTATATAAAGTGGCAGTTCATGCTGAACTTTATCATAGGTCGAAACCTTTGTAAAGTGTTCGGGGTTATGCGAGGTTCACCCCCGATGGATCCTTTCAGTTGATTATAATACGTATGGAAAATGAAATTTAATTTCCATTTCTTGTTCATGTTGTTTGAGTACCATAAGGTACTGAACTTCTCGGCTAAGGGCTCAAAAGGGTCGAGGTCCGAGAAGGTTGCACCTTCCGATAGATCCCATGCAATAAAATCAATCAATATTAGAAGCCAGCTAAAATGAAATTCATGCCCCTGATCCTGGGCTTCTCTGCAGCCAATATCGAGTTGGTTAACCAGGTACTTTGCCCAGTTCATCTGTAGTCCCTCTGCACATTTTCCTGCGAGGTCAACTACGAAGCCTAATGCTTGCATTGGTTTGTTATTACGTACCATCTTTCCTACGATCAGTTGACATGCGAGGTGCACTATGCTATTTTTGATAGAGGTTACCTTGTAGCCTCACGTGCCCTTCTCGACATCGCCATAGGTTTCTTTAATCGTCAGTGAAAGAACGAGGTCCACGGTCTTTCCAAGGTAGTAATCCTGAGGATCAAGGCCCTACATGCTAAGCTCGATGATATTATTGATCAACGTCAGATGAAAAATTATATGACGGTTTAACCATAGGTATCCTCCATGGTAACTTGTCAGCAGCAATTTTACACAAGCATTCACCTCCTGGTGTCTACCGAAGTGCAGTATTTTCATAACATTGAACAAAATTGACTGTGCAAGGTTCATCGTCCATTGCTGAGGGATGATCTTTGAATTCTTTCCCTTGGTTCTTTTCAAGTACTTGTGCGGAGAAAGCATTTCATAGAATTTACAGTACCCCAGGTTGAAGTCGCAAAACTTCAACGTTGCAACCTTGTCTTGATCTGCGCGGTAGGTGCGTACTCCTTTCAGTAGATATGCAGTGACGAGCGTGTATTAAAAGTCTCTAGAGACATTGTCCCTATTGATCACACCACTTAGAGGGGTTATGTAAGATGGTAGGATGGATGGCACTAACTTGATGTTAGCTATGTCATTTTTATTCTTAGTTCTTCTTTCTGCGCCAGCTAGAGATGTTCCTGCTCGAGCAGTCAACAGGGAGGCATGCGCTCTTCTAGTCGACAATGCTTGGATGCTAGTGGACATTCTTCTTTATGACATGACTCTCTTAGTCATTAATTCAATCAAAACTTCTTCAACTACTTTCTCAGCAGTTCCGAGCTCATCCGACATATAAGCTCGAAAAAGATAATCAAGGTCACGATGATCTCCGATACTGCACTAGGATGATCAATCTGCTTGCAATGATCACAGTATACAGTCACTAGTTCTGTGGTATTTGAATTCTTAGTTTGGAAAAAGTGTTATTCGGGAAAGGCACGATGGGTTAAATAAAAAAATTGGGAATGGCCTTCTTGCAATGGGTATAGAGCCTCCAGTAACTCCATTCTATTCATTCTAGTGCTGGCCAAAAGTCTAGTAGTGACCCATAAATGTTTTCCGACCCGTTCGGAGTGGTAGTCGAACAGACATATTGGCCTCCAACAGTTATATTGCTTCCCCATGGAGAAGTGCCATAGGTCGTTGTCCTGATATCCCGACGAAGTTCAAATTCTGTAATTTTTCTTTCTGCGATGTTCCATCTGGAATCTCCTATAGTTTTTCAATCTTCGCCCTCTTCTTACTTAACTTTCTAGAGTTCTTTTTAGTGAGCTTCATCTCAGTGGTTATTTTCCCGTTCTGATTCCTATATTCCTTGGATATAGTCACTTCATGTTGCTAAGGTTCTTTCTTGGGGTTCATGGATAACATCTCTTCTTTATTTGTGATAGAGAATTCAGTCTTATGTGAGTCCTCTGGTGTTCTGATAACTTCGACATCTGGGCTCCTAGTGTGATATAACTTTGATATGTCCTCCTGTTCTTCAATCAACTGTGTGATCCTTCTGGTCATGAAGTCTTTTAACACTTGTCTCTGCTATTCTAAAAAAAATTATTCTTCCTTCTTTCTGGCTTGATCTCTTTTAATCCAAGGATTTCCAAGTAACATAGTAAACGGGGTGTTGTCCTCAATAAACTTGATAATCTCAAAATCTTCCTCTATCGAAGTTCCATTAGCATTCATAGATATCTGAGTGAGCCTTCCACATAGGTTCACCAGTTTTCCTCTGAATAAACCTATTCCACTTAGTGAAGGGATCATAGTAGGTCTTCCTATAGCTTCCCAAGTTCTTTCTGTCATAACATTCACCTGTGTTTCCTCATCCAAAACACAGTCAATGTTGAAGTTTCCTATTCTTACTTTGAGGCATTATTTTTCCTTAAAGATTTATGGTAGCCTGACATGTCAGTGATCATTCATGGTTTCTTTCATCTGTAGTAACATCTTCTCTGATTCTTCCTAGGGTTCTATTGTTTCTGGATCTACCTTAGGGTTTTCTTCTTTCACATTCATTCTTTCAAGCTTAGCAATAATTCTAGGGCAATCTAATACTTCATGGTCCAAAGCCTTTCAACAAAGACTACTCGTTCTTCCACTAGGGCACTCCTTAGCTAGATGTCCTGGTTTTCTGCAACTGTAACATAGGGTTAGGCCTCTCTTTCTCTTAAATGATCCCCAACATCTTATGTACTGTGCACTAGGATCATGGTAGCTAGCTTGCAAATTTTTTTTTATAGGATCCCGCATCCAACTGTTAGTCCAAACATTCTTTCTATGCATAGGTATAACATATCTATCATTATTCTTATTTGATCTATTCATATCAAGATTTCTTTCATCTAGCAATGCCCTAGTTTTCAGGCTAGGACAAAATCTATCAAGCATACCTAAATGCATGCTTTAGAAACAAAAATTTCCACTTATCTTACTTCTATAGAGAAAAAATATTTCAGATCTAAGGTCTTTAACTATTCTTACCTTTATCAGAGCACAAAACTTACAGATCTTACCTCTTTCTTGCAGATCTGACCTCTTTTCTCACAGATATGACCTTTCTTTCTTGCATATCTGACCTCTTTTCTTGCAGATCTAACCTTTCTTTCTTACATAGAGGACCTCTTTTCTCGGCACAAAGCTTCATAGTTCAAGTAGAATGTTGCGCACTAGGGCACAGATCTACACACAGAGCTCGTTTTGCACAACTCTTCTTCTTCTCAGTTCCCAGCAATCACAACTTCTGTCTGGGCAATGGAACCATTTGTTGGCACAGGGGCAGACCCAGGTTTCAACGCTCAAGAGCGCACCAAAAAAACCCTAACTACCAGCCCTTTCGACAACACCTGCAAGGAAGATGAAGTCTCACCCGAGGTACAGACAGGGGTGGTTGCAGGACTCAGATGTCTGCAACCTTAGCTGGGACATAGATCGTGGTTCACCCCCACTCTGGAGTTATGTCCACAAAGTCTTCTTCTTTATTATCTCAATCAAGCAGTTACAGCACAGAGCTTCAACAATCCTTTCTTTGCACAAGACAGAAGATCTGCGCGGCTCACTAGATCCTTCTTCCTTGCGCTAAAATCACAAAGCCTTCTACAATATCTTGTACTTAGCTTCTTACAATATGCACAGAGAATTTACAGTCATTACCAACACTTATCTTACTCACAACTCTTCGATCACATAGATCCAACTTATCGCCCCACTTAATTTTCCTATGCATCTATTTATACATACAAAAGTGGGCCTAAACATGGGTAAGCCCATGGGCCGACATCCCTTTCCTGTTACATTAACCCAAAAAACGCAAAAAGGACCCAAAGTGGGCCGAGATCCTGTGATCTTTGCTTCGCGTCACGCTCTATCTTTGACAGGTTGTCGAAGTCCCAAAATGGTCAAATATGACCAAGTATTCCCCAAAACTTGGTTAAGGGCCAACAATCTCTTTCATTTTTGTAATACATTGGGACTCTGAATAAGGTTTCTTAAACTCTCCAATCAAGGCATTCTTGATCTCATTCAATGGCTTAGGCTGTGCAAGTCCTTGGACAAGTTTCATGTACCATATTAGCACATGATCTTTTAGAGTGGTACTAAAATGAGTTCTTTTGACAGCCTCATCGGTGACATTCTTAATGTTCCACACAGCTTCACATAGGAACCAATGTTGATCAGGATATTCATATCCATCTCCCCTAAAGATAGGGAGCCTCATCTCATATGCCATAGATCTTCCTAGGCTTCATGACTGAGTATGTGGTGGACTACTAGTGACAGTGCTTTGAACGTTGTGGTGACTCTGATTACTTAAATTGCTTAATGATGTTGAATCAACAGGAGGAATAATAGTACTTACTTCAATAGTCTGCGTAGTTCCTGAGGTTTCTGGTTCATTCCGGCCAAGTTTTTCATCTTCTCCCTCCTCTACTCTAGTGGGTTCTGAATGTTCTTCGTCTGTCAGATATGCCTCTTCTCCACTATAGAAACCCTTGTCCCCGTAGTTCTTCTTGAATAGGTTCACAAGATGAACTCCCCTGAATACTTTTCCACTGCGTGTATGTCCAGCTTCTATGTCGCTGTCGCTGTCTAAATTCTTGAACATTAGCCTTTTCAAATCCACCCGATATACTGTATCTTCAAGAATTTATTTTCATGCAATAACATCTTGATTCTTAACTTCATATAATGTAAAAACTTCCCTCTAGGTCCCTTGAAAAAATATCTCTTGGCTTGGCTATATGATTCTACTCTATCAACAACAAACTTGGTGATATTTCCTCCAATGGTGCTATGGAACCAATGATCTACTGCTCCTGATACAGCGTTATCGACTCTCTTGACCTTCTGGATCAGCATTGATGTCCAAACCACATGAGGTCTAGATATGATCTCGAACTGGGTATCTGTTAGCCTAGCTAACCACTCATATAGCTTTTGATGGATTCCTCCAAAGAATATCTCATGTATTTCAGTGAATATATATCTTCCTAACCAATCCTCCGTACTCAGATTAGGGTTCTTGTTTTGGACTTCAACGAATTCCTTCTCTTGATCCTCTATCCACTTATGAATCTTTGTCTTTTATGGGAACCACCTTGACATTCCCTCAAGAAGATTCATGTCCTGGCAACAAAACCATTTGTTGGCATAGGGGCAGACCCAGGGTTCAGCTCCAAGAGCACACCAACAAGCCCTAGCTACTAGCACTTTTGAAAACACCTGTGAGGCAGATGTAATCTCACCCAAAGCAACGTTGAGGGGGTTGCAAGATAGATATGTCTACAACCAAAGGGAATATCAAGTGGATCTAACCGAACAACAACACAACTATCATATGTCAGATACCTTCTTAGATATACTCCGCACATCTATAGATCCAATCTAACACAACAGTGAAAATAACAATATAAAAATGATAGAGATAAAAGCATCAATCACACATATGACACAAGATATACATGGTTCACCCTCTCTTTAGGGGTACATCCATAGAACTGTGCTTATGATATATTAAGATAAATCATACAGTTCTTTGTCTGCACTCTCAACCAACATATCTTCTTTCTTCTTCTCTCTTTCTCTCCCCTTCCTACACACCCAGCTGCAAAACTTGATCTTTGCACCTAGCTGAAGATATTATAATATCAGAAGGATCTCACACTCAACACTTCTCTCTCACAATACAATGATCACTCATATCAACAATACAACTAGTTAGACAACAATATCATACCAACCTCACCTAGGTCCTCTTGACCATTATTTATACATTACAATAGCTCACCGACATCCTTAGGTCGAAAACTAGGTGTCAAAACCCTAAATTCCAAAACCCTAGGTGTCTAAAACCCTAGGTCAACTTGACCCATGTTTTCCAAGCTTCGCCAGCCTGTCTTTCCTTCCTTCTCGCGTGGTGCTCCAAAGCATCCAACTATGTCTTTTTCCGCTTGTTGAGTTTTCCACGATCCTTCTTCCTTGTTGATCTCTCCTTCTCTATCTACTCGTTCAACGACTTGTTTTTCCTTGCTTCGCTTCGTCTTTTCTATTCTTTTTCTCACTCCAAACCAGTAACAGTCACCGTGTCTTCCGCGAAGTTCACATTTCACCTTTTCTTCCTTGATCTTCGCTTCCTTCCCTAACCAAGGGCCAACAACAATTATGTGAATTTATTTATGAAATTCCATATAAATATAATGACCCTAGGAATCCAATAGTCACTGTTGAAATTAGTGGTATTTCCATACCAAACACACTCATTGATTTGGGGGAAGCAATTAATGTAATGCCTTTTGAAAATATGAAAAAACTCCAAATCAACCAGTTAAGACCAACCCAAACCATGATAGATTTGGTAGATAAGTCAGTCATTAACCCTGCAGGAAGTTTAGATGATATCACAATTACACTAGCTTCTTGGGAATATCCTGTAGACTTTCTAGTCATCTATTATAAATCATCCTCCAAACCAGGACACCCTGTGGTTCTTGGCCATCCTTGGCTTGCCACAAAAAATGCCTTTATCAACTGTCGGTCTGGCGAGATGACTATATCCAATGGCACACATAGCCAAAAACATGTTCTCTTCCCTCCTACCCAACTGGCACAAGAGATACCTCTTTGGATTGAAAACCCTTATGGAGAGGAAGATTGCATCAAACCCTTGTTAACCCTTGAACAAGTAAAAGGAATGCAAGAACAATTAGATGAACAAGTCTTAAGTTTATTTTTGGCTGATACAAACTATATTGAATATCCTAGGTCTTTTTCAGAATTGTCACACATTTTCAGTTCCAAATTTCAACAAACTTGGCACTCTGATATCACTCAATTATATACTTTATTACCAGCTTCCTTAGAGAAGTAAGAAAGTACTGAACTTGTTGATATTAGCCTAGGAAAACCTTTGTATATCAAATCTAGTTTGGAACTAGAACAAAGGACACAAGTTATTGAAATGCTCCAAAGACAATTTGATGCCTTTACATGGGATTATGCAGACATGAAAGGATTTCACCCTCACACATGCACACATCATATCTACACTAATGAACAAATTAGACCAGTTAGACAGCCTCAGTGAAGGATGAATCCAGCCCTCAAAGATATTGTAAAAGAGGAATTGCAAAAACTCCTTCAATCCAATCTCATACACCCCATTTCAGATAGTCAATGGGTGTCTCCACTTGTCATAGTTCCCAAGAAAAATGGTAAGTGGAGAATATGTGTAGACTTTAGGGAGTTGAAAAAAGCCACCCATAGGGATTATTTTTCCTTTCCATTCATTGATCAGGTGTTGGATACCTTGTCCAGAAAGAAGTATTTCTCATTCCTATATGGGTTTAGTGGTTATAACCAAATACAAATAGCACCTGAAGACCAAGAGAAGACCACTTTCTCCTGCCCATGGGAAACCTATACTTATAGGGTTCTTCCTTTTGGAATTTGCAATGCCCCAACCACTTTTCAAAGGGTTGTCCTAGCCATTTTCTCTGACTTGACCAATGATTGTGTAGAAGTCTACATAGATGACTTTATAGTCCATGGAAATGACTTCCAGGAAGCTTTGACCAATCTAGAAAAAGTCTTGATTAGGTGTAAGGAAACTAATCTTTCCCTAAGTAATGAAAATTCAAAGATGATTCTCACTGAAGGTATTGTTTTGGGGCATCACATCTCTGGTTCTGGAATGAGATTTGATCCCCCAAATATTCACATTATCACACAAATCATAACACCTTCCTCACAAAAGGAAGTTCACATCTTTTTAGGGCATGCTGACTACTATAGAAGATTCATTCTTAATTTTACAAGATTAGCTATCCCCTTATTCAAGTTATTATCTAAAGAAGATGAATTTAATTGGAATGATGAATTCCAAGTATCTTTTGAAATTCTAAAATAGAAATTGTCAAGTACCCTTGTATTAAGAGGACCAAATTGGTCTCTTCCTTTTCATATCTGTACTGATGCCTCAGACACAACCTTGGGGGCAGTTCTTGGACAAAGGGAAAATCATATGCCTTATGTTATTTACTTTGTCAGTAAAAACCTTTCCCCAATAGAATTTAATTATACGATCATAGAAAAAGAATTGTTATTTGTAGTCCATGATATCAATAAATTTAGACACTACATTACAATATATCAAGATTTTGTACACACTGATCATTCAGACATCAAATTCAGTTGGAACAAGGGCAGACCCAGGGTTCAATCCAAGAGTGCACCAACAAGCCCTAGCTATTTTCCCTTTTGGCAACACTTGTGAGGAAGATGCAGTCTAACCCAAAGCAGCTATGAGGGGGTTCCAGGACAAAGATGTCTACAACCAAAGGGAATATCAAGTGGGTCTAATATAACAACAACACAACAATAATATATCAAGTATCTTCTTAGATCTACCTTGCGCAACTATAGATCTGATCTAACATAGCAATGCAATAACAATATATCAATGACAAAGAACAGAGCATCAATCACACACACATGACACAAGATATACATGGTTCACCCTTTCTCTAGGGCTACGTCCACATAACTGTGCTTATAATATATTAAGGTAAAGCATACAGTTCTTGTCTATGCTCTCAGCTAGCAGATCTTATTTTTTCTCCTCTCTTCCTCTCCCCTTCCTGCACACCCAGCTGCAGGACTTGACCTCTACACCCAGCAGGAGATCTTACAATACCAGAAAGCTCTCACACTTATCACTTCTCTCTCTCGCACAACAATAATCATTCAAATCAACAATACAACAAGATTGAACATATCAACAATGACAACAACCCAACCCAGCTCCTCTTGACCTTTATTTATACATTACAATAGCTCACCGACATCCTTAGGTGGAAACCTAGGTGTCAAAACCCTAGATACCAAAACCCTAGGTGTCTAAAACCCTAGGTCAACTTGACCCGCGTTTTTAGGGCTTCGCCAGCCTGTCTTTCCTTCCTTCTCGCGCGATGCTCCAAATCATCCAACGATGGATTTTTTGACTTGCTGAGTTTTCCATGATCTTTCTTCCTTGTTGATCTGTCGTTCTTGATCTCCTCATCCAATGACTTGCTTTTCCTTACTTCTCTCTGTCTTTTCTACTCTTTTTCTCACTTCGACCTAGTAACAGTTACTGTGTCTTCCGCGCAGTTTGAATTTTTTCTTTTATTCCTTGATCTTCACTTTCTTCCATAACCAAGGGCCAACAGGCCCCCAACACTCACCTGTGAATCATCCTGAGACACTTCAGATCTGATCCTTCCGTGTTACTTCGACTTTAGACTGCACATTGCAACCTTTTATTTCTTCTTTATGTCTCCTCTCTGTCCTTGTGTAGACTGTCTTTTCTATGTCTGGTACCTAGTTTCAACTGCACCTGGTACCTAGAGCCTTTTCTTCATGATTTTATTAAGAGATGCAAGGTAGATGGTTGTCATAGTACAACATCAGTCGACTCCCATTCACCAAACCTTCCTTCCATTCTCTGTTCAAAGTCTTTAACTGTGCAACTCCTCCTTATGTAACATAGGCGATCTCATATGGCCCAAGCCAATGCGTTCTAAACTTCCCAAGATGCCTCATGAAATTACTATCATATACCAGTACCAAATCACCTTGCTTGAATTCCTTCTTCTTGATGTGCCTGTCATGATAAGACTTCTCTCTTTCCTTCTGAACCTGCTGATGGAATCTTCCAATAAATTTTTCCTCTTCTAGTTTGACCAACTGTGCAAGCCTCTCTCTAATGGTGCCAGTGTCATCCATGTCTATAAATGCAACAATTATTAAGCTTGGCACCAAGTATTCCATTGGGACAACAAATTCGAGACCATAAACCAACTTAAAAGGGGTCTACATTGTTAGCTTCTTACAAGTAGTTTTGTAGGCCCATAGTACTGCTGGTACTCTTAAACCCCAATCATCCTTGTTCACGCTATAGATCTTCGTCAACGTTGTCTCCAAGTCCTGATATTCGTGCAGTAGTTTTGTGATCTTGTCAATGGTAGAAACATCCCAATAATATCCAACATTGGCAAGCTTCGGGGTCTCCTCTGTTCCAATATTGACTTTTTTAATATTGATTGGTTGTCCAATGAATGGTAGCTCAAATTTTGGTCCTTCCACATCTCTTTGGCCTTCTGTTTCTTCGATTTTTACCTTCCTCGGATTATCGTCTTCATCAACATTGATGTTGTAACATCTTTTCAGTTTCTGGAGAGGCGCAGTCCATTCATCCTCTTCTTGTTCCAAAGGGAGGCTAGAGGCATCCTCAAATACTTTTCGTCTAACAATTTGTAATGCTTGATCTACCAAAGGATATTGAATTTCAAATAAGAAGGTGGTTAAAAAATTATGAGTCATACCTTCCTAATCTGTAGTGATGAGGTGCAACTCTGCTTGAAGGTACCAGTTGATAGGGGTCGTATCCAGCGTGTTAATGAATTTGTGCACCCACTTCTATTGAGGAATGTTTCTCTAGGATTCTTCGTAGCTTCACACATGGTCCTTTGGGAAACTTTGACATGTGTACCTTAATTCACAACTTTCTGCTTGTGTTGAGAACCGCTTTGTTATCAAACTACGACATTGTATCCAGTCTGTGATATTACTTTTGTGTGTCCCCCACCATCTTGTTGGTGTGGCTTTTAAGGCCTCATCCATTGCCAAAAATCTTTGTTGTGTTGGTACACTTGCTTCAAAGTCTGATAGGAAGGCTTCTAATGGATTCAAACCATCAAATGTGGGTAAGTTACTTACTGTTGTGTCGATCCAATGAACTTCTCTGGTTAATCTAGCACATCTCCTTGTAGATACTTCATACATATGGTTCTTCCAATTCTCCAATGCTTCCTCTAAGTCTGATGAACACGCGTTGTCACTTCTCCAAATTAGGTTTCCATCGGCCATAGGATTGATGTAATCCTATTGTCTGGATGTCAGTTTGTATATGTTTTCCAGTTCATATGCATGGTCTTCATCTCTAATGGGTTTTGTGTATCGCTAACCTTCATATGGATCTAAAGGTGCGATGACCCTAAGGCCATCTCTTTCAAATGTCATACGTATTTTCTTTAAGTCAACAATAGTGGAATTATTGAAAGCCCAATCAATTCCTAACAACGCAGGGTAAGGACAATTGTCATCAACTATCTCAATTACCTCAAAATCTGCAAACGTTCTTACTTCGTCGATGTCCACAGGGACATGTTCCAACCATCCAAATGGGCTAACAGCTTACTGGTTAGCCATCCTAAGCCTGATAGGGGAATAGATCAACTTGGGTTTTCCCATTAGTTCCCAGGTTTGCTTCGTCATGACATTGACCTCCGACCCTAAGTCGAGGACCACATAGTCTATGTCATACTCTCTTATTTGAGCATTCAAGTGTAATTATTTATTTTTCCTTCTCCTCTTAGAGACTTGGTGTACTTACCTATTCAGTAAGGGGTCTATCTTTCCTAGCTCATACTATCTGATTAATATTTGTAGCTCTTGTACAACGTTTTCATCCTGAATCAACTTAATACAAGTATATACAAATTCCATGATCTTGATTACCTCTTTCCCTTCTTTCGATGAAGCAGACCGATCAAATTCCAAAGGCATTCCATATTCTCTCAATTATGGTTGTGTCTTTGATGAAGAACCTTGGTCTGCTTTGAACTCTTTTCTTTCTTCCTCAAATATTTGTCTTTCTTTCTTTGCATCAAAAGTTTGGGTCTTCTCTATAGCGTTCTTGATTCCTGAGTCTTTTGTAATCCTTCCTTGGGTCAGTCAGTCTTCTCCTGTAACAGTGCCTCCTCGAGTGATAACATCAACTCTAGGGTATTCTCTATGAGGTTCAGCATATATCATTTTCACTTGCGGGTTCTACTGAGGTCCTCATCTTTCCTAGAGCTTAGCTAGCAGCACATGACATTCCTCAATAACATGCTTGAAGGAGTTGCAATAGCTACAAGTGGTACAAGGGTTATGACAGTCCCTTGCCAAGTGTCCTAGTTGTGCATAGTTATAACAGATTATCTATCTGTAGCCTCGGCCCATACCTCCTCCTCATCCTATGAATCCACCATGAGGATTGAAGTTTCCTCTTCCTAGAAAGTTATACTCTGTAGTGTTTCCTTCTTGTTGTACTTCACCTTGAATTTTGTATATATCTCTTGACCTTTTTTGGATGAGGTCATAAGATCTAAAATCCCTATCATCATGCCCTAATGACTTATATAATGTGAAATACAAATTTGTGGGTGTCTGAACATATTTTTGCATATAATATCACTCACCAGGGCAATGTCTGTTTCAACATACTTCGCACCAGGGTAGTGTGACTTGCTTCAAAGGGCTCAGAGCTCCTGACGCCAAGTATTCATGAAATAGGGGACAATGATCCTTGTCATGGACTTCTGATTTGCATATGACACACCAGATGTCTTATCTTTTGTCTTTTCCCTTGTCTTTCTTCATATCTTCGACCTGCAGAGAAAAACTAGTTAGTTGACTCAATATTTGACTCATATCTGAACTGGATTCTCCCATAGGGGTCGATTCAAGCTTCATGGAGATCTCCAATGCCTCATCCTACGAAGAAATCTTCTACTACATCAAAGGAAATTTGATGTGTGGTAGAAGGGAAGCAATGAACCATTCCTTGTTATGTTCATCTGGGATATGGAAAGTCAATCGGCCTGTTAAGGTCTTGAATCTCTGATCGAACTCCCAAACAGGTTTGACTACCTTCTACTTGATCTGTTTCATCTTTGTAATACATTGTGACTCTGATTTAGGTTTCTTAAACTCTGCAATCAGCGCATTCTTGATCTCATTCAATGGCTTAGGCTGTGAAAGTCCTTGAATAAGCTTCATGTACCAGCTCAGTGTGTGATCCCTCAGAGTGGTACTAAATTGAGTTCTTCTAACAGCTTCTTTGGTGACATTCTTAATATTCCACACAACTTAACATAGGAACCAGTGTTGATCGGGATCTTATGATCCATCTCCCCTAAATATAGGGAGCCTCATCTCATCTGCCATAGATCTTCCTAGGTTTCCTGACTAAGTATGTGGTGGACTACTAGTGATAGTTCTCTGAATGCTTAGGTGACTCCGATCACTTTGATTGCTTACTACTAATTAATCAACTGGAGGAATAATATTACTTACTTCAATAGTCTGCGCAGTTCCTGAAGTTTTTGTCTTGTCCCGACGAAGTTCTTCATCTTTCCCTTCCTCTTCCCTAGTGGGTTCTGAATGTTCTTCATCTGTTAGATTTGCCTCTTCTCCACTGTAGAAACCCTTGTCCCCATAGTTCTTCTTGAATAGGTTCACAATATGGACTTCTCTGAACACTCTCCCACTGCGCATATGTCTAGCTTCTGTGTACTGTCGTTGTCCGAATTATTGAACATTATCCTCTTCAAATCCAACCAAACTACTATATATTCAACATGTTCTTCTCATGCAATAACATCTTGATTCTCAACTTCAGAAATTGAAAAATTTCCCTCTGGATCCCTTGAAGAAATATCTCTCGGCTTGGCTATATGACTCTACTCTATCAACAACAAACTCGGTGATGTACCCTCCAAAAGTGTTATTGAACCAATGATCTACTGCTCATGATATAGCATTATCGACTCTCTTGATCTTCTGGATCAACACCGACATCCAGACCACAGGCGGTCTAGATCTAATCTCAAACTGGGTATCTGATAACCTAGCTAACCACTCATATAGCTCCTGATGGATTCCTCCAAAGAATATCTCATGTATATCGGTGAAGATATATATTCCTAACCAATCCTCTGTACTCAGATTAGGGTTTTTGTTCTGGGATTTAGTGAAGCCCTTTTCTTGGTCCTTTATCCACTTCTAAATCTCTGACTTTGATGGGAACCACCTTGACATTCCCTCAAGAAGATTCTTGTCCTGAAAACAGAACCATTTGTTGGTACAGGGGAAGACCCAGGCTTCACTCCAAGAGAACACCAACAAGCCCTAGCTATTGGCCCTTTCAACAACACCTGTGAGGCAGATGCAGTCTCACCTGGACCAGCTATGAGGGGGTTGCAGGACAAAGATCTATACAACCAAAGGAAATATCAAGTGGATCTAATATAACAACAACACAATAATCATATATCAAGTATCTTCTTAGATATACCTCGCACAACTATAGATATGATCTAACACAACAATGCAATAACAATATATCAATGACAAAGAACATAGCATCAATCACACACACACGACACAAGATATACGTGGTTCACCGTCTCTCTAGGGCTACATCCACAGAACTGTGCTTATAATATATTAAGGTAAAGCATACAGTTCTTGTATGCACTCTCAAATAGCAAATCTTATTTCTTCTCCTCTCTTCCTATCCCCTTCCTCCGCACCCAGTTGTAGAACTTGACCTCCGCACCCAGCTAGAGATATTACAATACCAGAAGGCTCTCACACTTATCACTTCTCTCTCACACACAACAATAATCACTCACATCAACAATACAACAAGATTGAACATAACAACAATGACAACAACCCAACCCAGGTCCTCTTGACCTTTATTTATACATTACAATAGCTCACCGACATCCTTAGGCCGAAACCTAGGTGTCAAAACCCTAGGTGTCTAAAACCCTAGGTCAACTTGACCCGCGTTTTCAGGGCTTTGCCAGTTTATCTTTCCTTCCTTCTCACGCGGTGCTCCAAAGCATCCAACTATGGCTTTTTCCACTTGTTGAGTTGTCCACGATCTTTCTTCCTTGTTGATCTGTCGTTCTCGATCTCCGTGTCCAACGACTTTCTTTTCCTTACTTCACTCCATATTTTCTCCTCCTTTGCTCACTTCGACCCAGTAACAGTCACTATGTCTTCCATGCAGTTCGCATTTTGCCTTTTCTTCCTTGATGTTCACTTGCTTCCATAACCAAGGGCCAAAAAATTCCTAATGAAAAAACCTATAACAAACCCTAGAGTTACAAGATATTTATTATTGTTACAAGAGTTTAACATCAACATTATTGATAGACCTGGTAAGGACAATCTTGTGGCTGATTTCCTATCTAGAATGATTCATCTGGGAGATAATGCACCAGTAGATGATAACTTTCCTGATGAAAATTTGTTTTATATTTCTACATTTACTCCTTGGTATGCAGATGTAGCCAACTATCTTGTGACAGGGAAGATGCCTTAGAAATTGTCTCCTAGAGAAAAACAGAAAGTAATTCAACTAAGTGAAAACTACATGTGGCATGACGATTGTCTTTACAAAACAGAACTAGATTTGGTAATCACAAGATGTGTAAGGGAAGATGAGATCCATGATATTCTGCAAAATTTCCATGATGGTCCTTATGTAGGCCACTTTGCTGACAAGAGGACCGCTTATAAAGTTCTGCAATCTAGTTATTATTGGCCTAATATTTTCAAAGACGTCAGAACTTATGTATCCAATTGCGATGAATGCCAACAAATGTGTAAGCCTACTGCATGAGACCAAATTCCACTTCAAGCCCAAGTAGTCATTGAGCCTTTCAAGAAATGGGCATTAGATTTTGTAGGGCCCACTAACCCTGCATCTAAAAAGAAAAAGTATATACTTGTATGTACTGACTATGTGACTAAGTGGGTTGAAGCAAAAGATTTACGAGCTGCAAGTGAAGAATCACTAGTAGATTTCCTTTTTAATGACATATTTAATATATTTGGTGTACCTCAAGAAATTGTGAATTATCAGGGGACTCAATTCACCTCTCATCTAGTCAAAGCAATTACAGAACAATACTAGATCAAGCACAATAAATCTACACCTTATCATCCATAGGTGAATGGGCAAGTAGAATCCACCAACAAAGTCATTGAGTCCATTCTTACTAAAACAGTATAGCTACACCACAAGTACTGGGCTGATAGATTACTAGAAGCCTTATGGGCTTATAGAATCACCTGGAGGAATACAACAGGACATACACCTTACGAATTGGTGTACGGGAAGCAGGTGCTTCTCCCCATAGAATTCCAGATCAAAACCTTCAGGATTGTTGTACAAGTTGGCATGAACCTAGATGAAGCCCAGAAACAAAGGCTCTTGTAACTTAATGAGTTGGATGAAATTAGGCAGGAAGCACTTCAAAGAACCACCCTCATTCAAGAGCAAAGAACAAAATGGCATGACAAGTATCTTAAAAAGAAAAAAATTCAACTAGGAGATTGGGCCTTATTGTATGATAGCAGGTTCAAGAACTTCAAAGGCAAGTTGACTACTCATTGGTTAGGACCTTAAAATATTGACACTATCTATCATAATGGTTCAATCAGAATAAATACAATTGACGAACATCAGACACCCCTACTCGTGAATGGGCATCAATTGAGAATTTACAACCAACCCCTGTCAAAAGAGGAATTTCTGACACGTGTGCTACAAAATTCAGATATGCCGGTGATCAATAAGGAAGGAGATCTTCCTATTGATCCACATTGATTGATTGATTTACTTTTTTAAAACATTTGTACATAGGTGTGGATTGTGTTCTGTTAATAAGCTGGAGGTAACAATGGATTCTTACGTCCTTTGTTTTACTTTCGCATTTTATTTTTGTTAGTATATTTCTATAATTTATTTGATCCCTCACGAACTTGCTAAAACATCAGTTTGTAGGCATCAACAATACTTTGTTCTGGTCCGTTACCAACAGTGTTGATCCGGTACCAGAAATTATGTTCTGGTCCAGTACCAACAGTCCTGTGCTGGTCCGGTACCAGAAGTTTGTCCTTATACGGTACTATTAGAACACACCACCTAATTGACAAAGAATATTATTCTTATTTCAATATCGTATGTCAATTAATATGAAGTGTGAATCCATGCAACAACCACTTAAGCTGGAACTAAGGATCCAAATGCAACATCAAATGGAAGCCCTTATAAAGAAATAATTTCTTTTGGTTTTGTTGCTGACTAAAGGGAAGTATTTATAATTTGTTTTGGTTCTGTTGCTAGCTAAAAGGAAATATTCTTAATTTCTTTTGGTTCTGTTGCTGACTAAAGATAAGTATTTCTAATTTCTTCTGGTTCTGTTGCTAGCTAAAAGGAAGTATTCTTAATTTCTTTTGGTTTTGTTGCTAACAAAGAAGACATAATATTTACCTATGATTTTTAAAGGAACCATGCTTAATCTGATTCAAAATATAGAGGTTTCCTTTATCCAGTATTTCAACATGATTAAAGGGATAAAAGTATATTAGCCTATAAGTAACTATTTCACCCTAACTAGACTTCAACAATAATCATTGGATTATCTTTATTAAAAGAGTAGCATATGAGCATATGAACACTCTTTGTCATGGGCACACTAGTAAAATTTTTATGGAAGAGGATGTATCAGTACCCTAAGGTAACTTTAGGTCATTCTCTTATGGACAAACTCATACAAATCATACATCTGGATCATTCTAAAAATGTGCATACATAAGTTTATTTTTTCTTCAAACAAATCTTTAAAGACATTCACATAAGAGAATATACCTTCTAACCCAATACAATCCCAGCTTGTAAAAGGGTTTTCAGACGAGCCTCCCTTGTCATCGTGCAAAAGAACTCTTTAACAAAAACTAAAATAGGTGATTATGGACAAGAACCCTCTGGTGGAAAAAGGGTTTAAGAGACTAACCCATCGGGATACTGAACAAGTATGTTGGCAGCAGGTACCGGTCTGTGGTATGACTAGGAAAACCCATCAGGGTACTGAACATGCCTATTGGCAATGGGTCATTCTACTTGGGGAAGGTATGTCTCTCACTAATTATCACAACTACCCCACCAGAGTACTGAATAGGCTTGTTGGCAGTGGGTTCTGGTTGAGAAATGTCTCATCTATACTTGTCTGATTGAAAATTTCACTTTTGTCATAAAAACGAATATTGCAAACAAAGGTCATTGTTGACACTTATAAGACACAAACTCCATAATAACAAACAAAATGAATACTACAAGCAAATCCCCATTTGATAATTACCCTATTCAACTTTACCGTTTTGACATCTAAAGCCTATCTTATCTAAGAAGGAAAATTCTTAAGAGTGGAGCCTTGACTCGGGAGCCTAATGTACTTATACTGTGAAATTTATCTATAACATCTAATGATAGTAAATCTCTGAAGCAAGTTAGGTTGGATCTGTTCTTATGGAAAAATATAAAAACCTCCCTGTCTTCATTGTTGAATGTTTCCCTTATCAAA
Organism: Picea glauca; assembly: GCA_000966675.3. Classification (NCBI taxonomy): domain Eukaryota; kingdom Viridiplantae; phylum Streptophyta; class Pinopsida; order Pinales; family Pinaceae; genus Picea; species Picea glauca. Next base: position 350,957 of record JZKD02S0068974.1, read on the forward strand.
AAGTCATCAGAAGAAAGACAATTTCAATTTTTAAAGACATGGGATCATATGCTAGGTGATAAATGTACTTTTTTTTTGTTTCTCCTCTCTTATCAATTTCCTTCCATTGTGATACAGTGTGTCGGATCTTTTTGCATATGGATATGCAACATCCTTGGCATGGGGGAGGGTCAAAGAGCCCGTTTCAGGACTCTTTTTTAAAGTCATATCTCATCTTTAGAGACCAGCATGCTCACCTTACAACCCTGCAGAACCAAACACAAAAGAATAAATTCAAAGACAAGAATAGAATAAAGAAGTTTCATAAATTACAGGAAATTCCAGTACTAAGCCTCCAGAAAACTCCATCCTAAAAAGATGAACTCTGACAGTCTGCAAGCTTCAAATACAAAGGCAGTCGCATATTCTATGGGTATTGGTTATGCAATGGTAAAAGAAAAGGTAACATGGTATTATTTATTTTCCTTTGCTTATAAAACTACAATAGGTATGAAAATGTATACTAGATCTTATGACCTTAGTGTTAAAACCATGCACCTAAATTTTACTCCCCTCATACCCATATGCTTAACCTTAATCAATTCCCTCACCACATAACCATTCAAAAATATGATTGAGGGAAAAATCACATCAAAATATGTGAATGAGGGGATGAACTGAAATAAGCATGCCCAATAATGATGAGCCACGACCCTAAACCAAGAACGTGCTTTATCCTTAAGCCATCATGAGTCTATCTCACATCATGTTGCACGATTCAAATTCGCCGCTCAGAGGTCCAATCACCTATCCCAAACAACAATAATTTTTTGATACCAAACATCCCATCCCCATCATTGTACTAACGCGCAGAAATGAAATGGCTTATCTGGGTGGCGAAGCCATCCAGATGAGCCTCATCTTGTCTTAATTTTCCTTCGCATCATCTTTACTTGAACTCACTATTCGAATTATTGAAGCCATCACCATTTTTCCTACTGTTACCCATATCTATCCATTTTTAGATCCTTCTCCTACCCACGATATCCCGTACCAAACCCTTACGCTCGCAGTTGACTAAACTCTTTCACTACAACTCAGTTTTTCACTCACAGTCTAGAAGGATGGTTGTAAGTAGACATGAACCGGTCTTCTAAATTTATAGGGAGACTGAGGAATTCCAACTATGTAGAGATAAGTATTCTAGAGCGGGATGGATGCCATTTTTAGAGAAATTCACAGGTTGTCATGAGAAGGTATCGCATGAATTTATTCAGAGTTACGATGGAGAGATTGTGCACATAGGACTGCAGTTAACAATCAATGAAGCAACCTTAAGGGAAGCCACATGATTACCTAGCAGAGGAGCCAAGTATTTCAAAGGAGTAGGAATCAATAAGGAATTGTGCCAATGATTTCTGAAGGAAGACCATTAGCACCCTGATTGGAAAAAGGGGATTTCTACAGAGTATATCAAGGAAGAATATCATCCAATGCTTGCTAGTCTTCAATGGTTCCTCACTTGTGAGGGCAGGTATGTTGTAACCTTCCTATATCATCTTAGTATTTTGTTACACTTTTAAGGAGGTCCTGAAATTGACTTCCGATATTTTTATGGATGAGCCTGAACAAGATGGTAAGATGTGTCAAATCCCTATCCAAAACTAAGAAGACTAGCATTTATCATCAGGGTCTTATCAAAATGCTAGTTATACATGAGATCAAGAAGCAAGTGTTTAGTTGGAAAACCTTCATCACTCAACAACTTTCCATAGAAAATGAACCTATAGAGGAAACCCAGCCTACTCCAGAAAAAGATAAGGAACCTAAGGAGAGAAAGGGAAAGAAAGACAAGGCAATCCCATCATCCTCCAGAGCAGTAAAGGATAAAGCTAGTAAACAAGTAAGGCCCTCTTCCTCAGATAATAAGACTCTTAGAAGTCAAGAATCAAAAGGTAAATCTGAATTAATGGAGGAGACATCAGCAGTAGCACTTAAGGAGAGGGGTCGTATGTCAAAATCCTTGAGGAAAAAGAAGAGTAGCTCAAAACATAAAGATGAACAATCTATAGAACAATCTCTTGTAACCATTCCAAATACAGATAAGAAGAAAAGGAATCTTGTGAGCACCTCTGATCCATTACCCCCTTATAAAAGAACCACAAGGAGCATGGAAAAGAAAGGAAAAGCAGTTGTCAGTCCGCATACACATGAATACCAATAGATCTTACCTCCCCTTCCCTAGACCTATCAGTCCAGGACGACATCCCTAAATTGACTGAAGAACAAGTTACTATTACTTTGTGTGGGATGGGGGGGGAAGTGGAGGAAAAAGAATGCATCCAGCTAGAGACAATGGGGTCAATGAAGACCTTGAAAAAAGAACAGATGAAGAAGAAGATTGGGGAGCTACAAAAACAAAACCAGGAACTCAAATAAGAGGTGAAGGAATACCAACTACTGGATAGGTATATCAAAAATAAAAACGAGCAACTGAAGTCAACCAGCCAAGAAATCCAATATGACCATGAAGAGACTTATAATAATCTCAAGAAGGTACTAAGACTTTTTCAATACACTAGGGTCATAAAAAGGGAGTTGAAAGTAAAAGCCTCAGCTGTCAACATCATTGACCCATAGGAGTAAAGAGAATGGAGTCTCAAGTTTTGAAAAAATTTGAGTATGTTTCACTTGCATGAGGACATGCAATGATTTTGGCATGGGAGAATGTTGAGCCTCCAAAATAACATCCCCATTACCATACTATACTCTTCATTTATACCTTTTTGGCCTACCTAATCTTGGATAAATGACAAAGAACACTACCACCAACCACTGATAAGGTCATAAGGTAAAGTACAATTGAATTCATGCATTTTGTGGTTTATTAATCTAGGAGACTAAATATTTCATGTAATAATGTTTAAAATTGCCACGTGTATCCTTTGACCTCTAGATGAGTTCAACACTTCTATGTCAGCTCAACCATCCGGTACTTATGCGCCATATTTTCACTGTCTGAATCTGGTACCAAGCACACCTTCCGTTCAAATCTGGTACTAAACCATTCACTATCGCGATCCGGTATCAATGACCACAGACTGTTCTAGTCTAGTATCAACCCATGGCGTGTTGTTCAGATCCAGTACCATCTATCGAATCTCACCTGTCACAATCCAATACCAATACAGAAAATAGAGTATGCTAAGTTTGGCTTCAGATCGTGCCTAAGATAATTGTTGATTGAAATCATCAAAATTTTAGCAAGTCTATGATAAGCTAGTTTGTTTATTGCTTCATCCTCATACACTTCATGTCATGAGGATAAAGGTTAAAATATGTAACCAACTATATAAATTTGACGATTGTTGATCTGCAAAAGATTTCACCCCCTTGTGTTTCACGACTAAGAGTGTTTAAATAGTCATGGCAAGGATTGTGGAAGTAGTAGAGAAGTAGCATAACACAACATGCGAAGCAACATTACATATTGTAGAACATATCCTGAGTTTAATTTTAATAGAAGGATGTCATTTATTTCTATGTCTTGATCATTTATGAATGAATGTGAGTTGAGTTGTTAGTATAGTTTCATGTTTTGAGGTTTGAGTAAGAGTGATGTGTGGACGGAAGGCCAACTTACTGTAGACTCCTGTTGTTGACCAGTTGAAGCGGCAAGGGCCCACCACCCAAAAAAGGTCAACATCCTTATAGATTAGAGTTAGTAGTTTATTTCAATAGTATAACTGTTAGATTATCTAAATCTTTGATATTTCAGATAACAGTAGTATAGTTCAGTTTAGGATTTCATTTACATGATTGCTTAGAGATCTTGATTTACTTTTTTTTTTTTCTTATGTCCTGTTTCTGTTCTTATGAATTCGATTTTTCTTAATGGACATGGATGTTAGCATCATTATTCAAACGTATTTGGAAAAGAACTAGTGAAGTTCACAATAGAATATTGTGAACCACAACATATTCAATATATTGTCTATTGAACTACCTATGCTATGCCTTAATGATTGATGTGTGATTTCCCTTTTCAGAAGTGTGATTTCATAGTTATATTTTTGGGTCAGATAACAAAGTTGATCTGTTGAAGAACTCCATCTCATATTTTCATGTGCCCCAATGGAGTAGATAGCTTCTCTATGAAAGACAACCTAAGCATGTTTTAGTTTGCTTCTTCTTCTAGATTATTTCTATACTCGTGACATTAGAATTACCTCTCCTATTGGTTTCTTGTAACTCTGTTGATTACAAATCCTGTATTGATAATTAATGAGTGCATTATACTAATCATATAAACAACACAACATGTTCCTATGTGGCATGGCCCCGACATGGTGCACCATATTATGCCAACGATGGATCATGAGTTCATTGATTATGAAAAATATCCTTGGCATGAGCCTAACAATAGGATCTCCTTTGTCTAAACCATCAAGATGCATAGTTCCTTGTACATAGGTGTGTGGTGTGAGTACCTTTTGTTTTATGTACATCATATCCAAAAAAAAAATTCTTTTTAGGATTTCACTATGTGGGATGACCTTGGATTCTAGTTTACGTGTGTTGACAGGATTCTAGGGACATTTTTAAGATGGGGACATCCATTTAAATTGAGGTACGTGTCTCTAAATTGGCATACATGGAGATGTGTTTCCTTCCATTCCCCTCTTTGAATTATTAACCATTCATATTGTCAGCAATGTATCTTAAGTTCCCACCATTTCCATTGTTTAAATGGTTGCATTTTATTGTTTCTTATTTCTTGTTTCTCATTGTTTCTACACCATTTTATTCCATTTTTTATTGCATCACATCCATTCTTGACCTCTAGCCATCTATTTTCTCGCATTTTACAACACCCCTGAACAATAATTGTTGTTGTGAGTGGTCATCATTTCTTGTGTTTCTTTTTGCAGTTCATTTCTTAAGTCATGTTCCATGCACCTGGATCTTCATCGCATACCACTTATTTTCTCTAGCCTAGCTTACTACTACCCCTTTGTCACGCTCAGTAACCAACCATGAAAAAGGTACACCCTGGAGTCTCCTTTAATCTTTTTTCATACTCCCTAAACATAAAAATATTGTTGGGTGAGCTTGTTTCCTTTAACACTTGTTAAATGGATTCGAAAGGACATCTATTTGGTGTAAGTTTAACCCTTTTTTGACCTGTATGGACTAATTATGAAAAATTAATACTCTAGTCAACCTTGGCTAAAAGATTTATCCCTTGTATTGTTTTATACTTTTTCAGGATTGGGGAACTAAATTTATGAAAAAGACTACATTTGGAGTCTTCTTTGTCCTTTCAGACTCTCTAAATATGAAATGACACATGAGAATTTACTTTCTTGGACTCGTTAAATCCATAAGATTGTATATGGAGTTTTCTTTCATATCTTTCTAGACTCATTCAAAATAAAAAAAGACCATCGATCACCATTCACTACCCCGAGCT
>JZKD02S0068974.1:356492-382157 GCA_000966675.3 Picea glauca
AAAGAGTGGGGGGGGGGGGTTTCTATCTAGTCATATTCACAAATGGAAACCATACATTGATTCACCCTTGAACAATGCACCTATTTTGCCTCCATGTACAACAATTGGGTTATCCATTGTCTCTCAGTCATTACCATATCCATGATTTCTCAGATTCCACTGACTGGTTACTCTTCTAGTCATCCATGGCATGTGTTTTGTTCCTTATTGAGTTAATATTTCCAATTCAAGTTATCTATCATGATGTTTTGTTCAAGGGAAGTTAGCTTGTGTCGGCCATTTTTAGTCCTTTAGCCTATTCATCTTGACCATCCTTGTGTCAATTTTTCTCTACTCTTACACTCTTCACACCATCCACCTTTATATGTTTCATGTCGATTGATGGGGGATAAATCAAGGCCCTCCTTTGATGAATTTCATCTAGTTGACTTCGGATCATTATCCAGGTTTGAAATCTAGAAACTAGTTAGTACCCTAGTATTTGCAGACATCGACAACATATTCCCTTACATTTCAGTAGTGGGTTTACATCATTGGCTCTCGATTAATGAATCTATGAGTGTTCGAATTAAACTCATTTATTCACATCTGTTAGATTGTTCTAGGTATCTTGGGGTCCATCATCATCATCATTGGGTTCCCTCACATCTGTTAACGGTATACATCAATGATCGACAATCAGACGGTTTCTACCATGCTTGACGTCAACTCATTTATTCGCATGTTGTAGATTCATACCATTCGGATTTTGGATGAAGACCTTGGGTTGGGACTACCACATTCCTTGATAGAATTCTCTCCCAAGTTGTGATGGAGTTATTCATGAGTGCTTCAAAGATCACTCTGGCATCGAGTCATCTCACTAATTTGTCTATTGTAACATAGATCCACATTTGTATTTGGTCATGGAAATGTTTTCACTTGTGAAATGGATCCATGGTGTATTTTTTCATGGCCATGATCTAATTTTTTTTGTCATGCATGGATACGCAATGTACTATTTTTGGCTGCTATGATTAGTTTTTATTATTGAGCATGGGTATGCCCACCTTGGGGATGTTATTATTATGCCAGAATGATGATGGTTTCTTTCTAGGTTCCTTCACCCATATCTTTGTGATTTTATTTGTAAAGTATTTCATCCATTAGACACCTCTTCTTACCTCACACTTTAAGGGGCATATTTTATACAATTATTTGCCACCTGATCACTTGATGGGAATCATCTAGAGGTTAACAATCTGACACACTGAATTATACCACTTTCCCCCTAATTTTACAGTCCTTTTTTTCTTGATAACTAGTTATCTTTTTACATCCTATGACCAAAAATTTTTATCACTCCTTTTCCTCTTTCAAAGGGATATTGATAGCTCCCTACAAGAATGCAGGGCACGACTGGGTATGTTACTCCCTATTTAGGATTTGTTTCCATGAGATGAGATTAAACCTTAGATTTTTCGTGGTTCGACCTCGAGGATATTTTCATCTTGGGAATATATATCCTATCTAGATTAACCTTTGATATTTTCTCTATTATCCTATATATTTAGGGTCTCTCATGGGAAAAGCGGAGAGAAAGGAGAAAGCAAACTTATTCTAGCAGTTTGATTACAGAGCTTGGGCAAGGAACTTGGGAAAGGACTGCATCAACTTCCTTTATTGTAAGTTGTACACCATTTGTCCATTAATAGAATATGTATAATATTTTCTTCCTTATTTGATTGTATGTAATTGTTATAATCTTTGTAGGGAATTGATATTGTTATGTTATGTCACTAGATCTATTATCCATTTATAAACAATTTGTTTGATCTTGTGAAAGGTTTATTTGTGTCTCTATGTGTGCAGATCCATGTTGGTAAGAGAGAAGGGAATATTTGAGAAATATAATAGCTAAGGAGCATGCAGGGACAACTGTCAGATCATCGGGTAAACCTTTCATTCCATCAACTCGTAGATTATTTTCATGTATAATTTAGATCTAGGAAATTATGTTGCTTGCATCTCTATTCTATCTAAGGTCTAGGAAGAGACTAAGGGAGGTAACTCATGCAGGTTTCATTTATGCTACAACACATGATACTTTCATTCTCTATCTCAAATATGACTTGTAATAACCTTTTGCATTGCTACCAATCTCTTAGTCCATTTTTGTGTGTTGAAGTCTCTTTCAGTGCGACATCTAAGACCAAGACTCCTTGATGATATGGGATTTTCATTTCAAACTCATTGATAAAATATTTTATAGGGGTTAGTCCATTATACCTTGGAGGTTTGACTATTTCAGTTCCAATCCATCTCAATGCACGGGTAATTCGAGCACATTTTCTTGTCGGCACTTCATGTAGTATTTGTTTCCAATTTTCCAAAGCCTCTTTTGAGTCTGACGTGCATGATATGATACTAATCCAACTAAGTATTCCTTCAGATATAGGATTCACATAATATTCTATGTCATATTATAAATATTATCAAGTTATTTTCTATTTGTAGGTTCCACATACCTTCTTCCTTTAGTGGGGTCTAACGACGCAATAACCTTCGGGTCTTTTACTTCAAATATCATGTATTTTCTTTAGATCAATGATTGTTTGATTATCAAATTCCTAATATAGTCCTAATAGTGTTGGATAAGGTGTATTTCCATCTACTATTTTGATCACATCAAAGTCTGCTATGTTGCGCACTCCATCAATATGGAAGCTAATGGGATAGGTGGAAAATAAGGGTGTCAGGAAGGGTCGATGGGTCCACACAAAAAAATACTTACAAGTGATAGGTACCATTATATTCAGGGAGAAGAGAGGGATCCAATGGGATGATTGGAAAATAAGGGTTTTGAGAAGGGTTGGTGGGTCCATGGAAAAAAAAGGCTAACAAGTGATAGGTACCACTACAATCGGGACAAAGAGAGGAATCCAATGGAATAGGTCCCAAATAAGGGTGTTGGAAAGACCACTATATTCATCTTTTCTTTCTCATGCAGAGTTAGACTCTAGTCTGAAGAATACTATAGTAACGAAATGCCCAAAGTGTTAATATAAAATGTTGTGTAGGAATTTTGGGACCAAAATGCAGGAAGAAGGGTTGTGCGACAAGATATCTCTTATGTTTCGTTCCCGAGGGTTAGGTTTTTCAAGGTTCCTACAGAAAATGGTTTTCCCTATTCTATATCTCTTTATTATATGTGTGAGGTTGAAAAGTAGTACTTGGCCCAATATGTCATGGTACCAACTAAGGAGGCTTGACCATACCCTTAGCCATACTACTTGATTACTCAGGTACTAGAGAGTATCTTCCCAAGTGTTTTTCTCGGTGTAACTATAATATTCAGGTGGCCAATCAACTAATCTAGAGTTAGTTTCAGGAGACCTATGGGACTCCCTATATACCTGACGATACACGGGAGCGATGACCATGCACAATTATTTTTTAAGGGGTACCAACATGGGTTACAAAGGTTTCCAACAAGGTGAAATGTTTGTTTTAGGTAACCCCATGAAATTGTATGTATTTCCTGCATGCATTCCTCCCCAACCATAGTTTTACCTGTCGAAATACATATCTTTTTTCTTTAAACATGCCTACAATACACATGTCTACCCTAGAAAAAAACTAATGACAATTTCTACAGAGGAAAGAGCTATGATACCACTTGTATGTTACCATATATATTATAATGAGAAGAAACATAAATATTGAAACAAATACCAATGGAACAATAGACTATAGAGAATCACAACACCAAAAATGATACCTTTATTGATATAAAGCCAAGTTCACTTTCCTCTTCGAGGGGGAAACCTCCAACCGAGAAGAGCTTTATTATAATTATTTCTTGGCACAAGAATTTTTCATACCTTCTACTCCTATTTATAATAATTCTATATTATAAAGAACATTCCAGAGGAAGATATTTCGAGAAGTGGAAGTTTTTGTTAAGTCTTCTTACATTAGACTTGTTCACATTATTAAATATGTCTTATTAGTAACTAATGTCGACCTTTATTACATGGAAAATATAGTATTCTACCTACATGAGGGGTTAGGGAGGTTAGGTCCCTCACACTACAACTAGTGATACATTTTATTTATTATATTCAATATACATAATTTACATATTACATCTCTTGGCCCTTAGCCATGCATCACATTTACAATATACATCACTACTTTGGGGTTTGAAAATAGAGATGTCACATTGCTTCTCGAGAAGAATGCACCGACATAATGTTTGTCATCCTTAATATATTACATGTCATGGATTTCCAACACAATTCCTTTGAATTTGAATCAAACAATTTCAATATTTTTTACACATCTCCTATCCAGTAAAAATTATCGAGTAATTTCACAATATTTTTTTGTGTTGTTTAATGAATATCTTAGGTCGTTTGGGAAATTTGTCATGATAAAAAATTGATAGTTGGAAACATATTTAGAAAATTAATAAAAATAAATAATTTTAAATGTGCCAAATTATTCTAAAAAAAACTATCTATCCCACATGCTACATGACCCATAGACAAGCACAACAAAATATCTTAATACTATGTGTTGAAGCACTCTAATCAATTGAAATAATTGGTCATGTGAGATACAAACTATATAATTATGTTCAGTTTTGGAACCATAACATATTGAGAGTTGCATGGAAATGCATGTATAAATACATGAAAAGTGGTAAATGCATCAAACCATGAGGTATAACTATCTTTGCTAAAGTTCAAACAACGTAATCGTATTTTTTCTCTTGTTACTAGATGTTACGTTCGTCATTCAACCTGTCCATTGGAAAGTAAATTTTCTCAGCCTCCAAGTTTTCATCAACTGTAGCACCTTCATTTTCAAATTCAAAATTTGAAGTCTCAACCTGCTCAACTTCAGAGCTTTCCTCCACTATAATACTTGAGCACTTCTAATGCTTATCAGTGCGTTTATTTATTTCTATTTCAGAACAACTCGAGACACATCCCTCATAGTTTCCCTCTTTCTTGCAGACTTATTAACACACTTGTATGCAGTAGATTCCATTGCACCAACTTCTTCGAACACATGGGAATGCAGGTTATTGTGTGGTATAATATTGTTTTTCTGCACATGAAAAGTATGCTAATTCTCTGCCCAGCTTGATCTTTCAGTTTGAATCTTCAAAATTTCGATTGAAATGCCCAAATTGACTTGTTTATTGTTCCTCTGGCATGTTATTTTAATATTCAAGACAAAATATCAGTATCCTAGGTTTCAACAAGTCTGAAGCCATGGAGGTTCTTAATCACATTCAAGAGTTTGGGATGGTAGATCCTTTTGGAAGTTGTGAACTTCCCTGAAGGACAAATCTCATCATGGGACTGTAAAAATCCCATAAATGCCTCTTCTCGGAGTTGTAATCTATTCATATAAGCTCAAACCATTTGAAGGTGGTGGTGAAGGAAAGAATGAGTATAACATGAAGAAAATGGTAATGCAAGAGCCATGGCTTTAGGTTTCTTGCCTCGATTTTCAGCCAAATTCTTTCAACCAATGTGTTTGTTTTAACAAGTGCCCAACTTCCATGAAAATGATAGAGATCATATTTCATAATATTGCAAGTTTTTATTTCAAAATTATCAACATGGCACTCTTTTCACGAAAAAATTAAAATCTTTTTGTAACAAGATGAAATCTTCTTTTACAACTATTGCGTAATCTGAGAATAACTTACACGTCAAACCTTCAAGAATGGTCGTATCTTGTTTTCATATATCATCTTCATTAATTCTTGTAATCTCAACATCTATATCATATTTTTAGCATCCATGGGTAATCCTCAAGTACGAAGCGTCATCCAAGAGCATCTAGTTTTCTTTGTAGGCTTGTTTGCAGTCACCCGCATCAACGAGCATACGTGACAAATAATTTCACTTGCAGGTATTCTTTATTTTCTTGATCTCTCCATCTCTTTCAAATACAAATTACCCAAATTCAAGTCGTACTCCAATGGAGCCAAAACAAATTAGTCCAAGGATTAGAGGCATTCAATAAGAGAGAGCTACATTATAGGAGGAGTATTATGGACACACATACTCACGAAAGTAGACAAGTATTTGGGAAGGTTAACCAAACACTTTTTTATATTCCATATTCATGAGTATATATACATCGGAGAGATGGTTGGAGCAACTAATCATTAGTTAGACAAGTATTTGGGAAGGTTAATCAAACACTTTTATATTCCATATTCATGAGTATATATATATCGGAGAGATGGTTGGAGCAACTAATCATTAGTTAGTTTATTTTATCCCCTACATGCATTTACTTACTCTATTACATATATTCATATAGTATCTTATACTAGTGTATAATATATTATGACAATTACAAAGGCCTAAGAGATCTCCTCAACACTCTTGTTTCCATAATAGAATAGAATAGAACAAACATAGCTGAAAACGTGACTTCGCATAGATAAACCAATGGATGAGCCAATTCTAAGGCCCTACCTCCTCTAACCAACCTTCATACCCAAAAGGTGTTGACTCCTCCCATATGGTGGCCTTTCATTCCAACCCCCTACATCCTTAACTTCATCTTCCAAAAGTTGAAGTGAATAAATTTGATGGCTCAAATCCCACGTTGGGTCACTCAAATGGAATATTATTTCTCTTTTCATGACATTAGTGATGATTTGGCCAAACTTAATATTGGTTTTCTTTATTTGTATCTTGAACATTGGAAATGGAATAAAAAGTCATGTCGAGGGTATATTGCTTGGACCCATTTTTTTGTAGACCTTTATGAATGCTTTGACATCAACACACATCATCTGGGTTATTTTACCAATCTTAAACAATAAGTATAGTGGAAGAATATATAGCCACTTTTGAGCAATCAGATTTCTGAATGGAAGACATATCCAACACCTTATTATGGGAATGATTTATTAGTGGCCTGAAGGATGACATCCAAGCCCATGTCCTAATGGTTTTCCCCCAAAATTGGCTTGAAACTACTCACCGCTCCAAGGAATCCCAACAAGTAGTCTCTTCCCAAACATGGAAAACCATAATTTATTCCTCAATCTCGACCCACAAATATCACCCCTCCTTCCACTCCTCTCAATATCCATAAAATAACAAGGGTAGAAATGTCTGAACACCAACTTCAGGGTCTTTGCTATAACTATGATGAAAAATATTTTCCAAGGCACAAGTGTATGGAGAAAAACCTTTTTATGGACATTCCCGAGGATGTTTCTGAAGAGTACATCGATGCTTCCCATTCTGATGATCTAGAAAAGGAAGATGATTCTACACTTCCCTTTGATCCACCCAGAGTTGAACCTCTTATCTCATTGAATTCCCTCACTGGTGTTTCTTCTCCCTAAACCCTTAAGTTAATTTGGTTACATTAAGCATAGGGAAGTCATTGTCCTAGTAGAGAGTGGAATCACCCATAATTTTATTCATCGTCACATTTCTCAATAAAACATGTGTTATCTCCATGTAGTCACCAATTTTCAAATCATGATTTCTAATGGAGGTTCCATGAAATGTGGGGAACGTTGTGAAAATGTATGCTTGCAAATTCGACAGTATGACCTAAAATATCATATGTTAGCTATGGAAATGGGTGGTTGCAACATTGTGATTGATGTTGAATGGTTACACACACTATGCCCCATCACCATGGATTTTAAGGAATTAACCATGAAATTCCAATAGGATGGACAACAATATCATTTCCAAGGAATCACAACAGGCTCCCTCAAGATCATCAGTTCCCACCAAATAGAATAAATACTCAAAAAATGTCATTATGGAATTATTTCCCAACTCTATTCCATTCAAGCAATTGAAACCCCCTCACCTACTATTCATCCTGACATCTAGTCTCTCCTCTCTAGAAAAGAATATGTTTATGAAAATACACAAGGAATCCCACCTTCTCGTGGAACCCATGATCATTCCATTATCCTTGTCCCTGGAAGTTTTCCTCCCAATGTTTTCCATTATCATCATCCCTTTGCCCAGAAAAATGAAATTAAGAAAATTGTTTAGGAATTTATAGTAGCCAGTGTTATCCATCCTAGTACTAGCCCTTATTCTTCCCCTATAGTTATGGTACTAGAGAAAAAATGCATATAGCACATGTGTCCTAATTTCACACCCTCAAAAAAATTACCATCAAAGATAAATTCCCCATTCATGTCATTGATGACATTTTGGATGAATTGAGTGGTGATTGGTACTTTACCAAACTTGATCTATGTTTCAACTACCACCAGATACATATGAAAGAGGTCAATATTTCCAAAACTACCTTTTGAACTCATGAGGGCCATTATGAGTTCTTGGTCATGCCCTTCAGCTTGTGTAATGCACCTTCCACTTCTCAAACTCTCATGAATCATGTATTTCATTATTTCCTCCATGATTTTGTCTTACTTTTCTTTGATGATGTCCTCATCTATAATAAAACTTGGAAAGTTAACTTTTTCCCATGTGGATCAAGTATTACACTTAATTTCTCATCACAAACACTTTCTCAAACAATCTACATGTGATTTTGGAGCTTTTGAAGTAGAGTACCTAGGCCATATTGTTGGCAAGGATGGTGTAGATGTGGATCCTAAGAAAATAAAATCTATGAAGGATTGGAATCACCCTAACTCTTAAACATTTGCATGGTTTCCTTGGTTTAATAGGATATTATCACAAGTTTGTTTAGAATTAAGGAAAAATTGTAGCTCCCCCCATTGCTCTCCTTAAAAATAATGCTTTCAAGATTATTCATCTTACGCAGTGGATAATTATATTATAATTATTATTTTCTCATTAAAAATGAATGCAACCTCCTTATAAGATAATAATTCTTTCAGTTGAACTCCCGCAGCTTATCAATCCTTCCAAGCATTGAAAGAGGCTATGTGTATGGTTTTTTTTCTGGAACTGCCCAACTTCACCAAGACTTTTTTTCTGGAATGTGATGCTTTTGGGAAATGAATTGGGGAAATTCTCATGAAAGATGGTAGACCTTTGGCTTTCACTAGAAAACAAATATATGAGTGACACTTGGGAAAATCTACCTATGAAAAGGAAATGTTGGCTACTTGTTGACGTTTGAGTCTGTTGGGACTGAAACAACAACCTCATGAGGATATGAATCCCCCTATGGTTTTATAGAGGTGGTAATACTCTTTGGATGAAATATATATATATATGATATCTTGGATTAGGGAGAATGATTAGGAAGCAAACCCTAAATATTTATTTCTTGGAATAATGAAATGATATGGTTCTTCAATAACCTAATCTGATCTTCATGTGCAACAAGGTTTTTTTTAACAATTAAAATATTTAAGGGGGTTTTCAATATCATAATATACTTTAGATTAGCATCAAATATACAACCATATATTCTTCATGAGAAATAGGAGAGAAATTTTTTTATCATCTCAAAGAATTTTAAAAGAGTGTAACAATTACAACAGAAGAGAAATTGATAGGTCAATTTCAAATATTTCATACTCAAGATTCAAAGTTACAAGATACAATTGAAATCAACCACAAAGTTTTTTTTTCTTAAGCCCTAAATAGTGGCACATTAACCCTTAATTTGGGCATATTACATTTGTAATTTTATTTTATTTATGTCGGTTTGGGTCCATTAGTTGTAATTGTACCTCCTAGTCTCCTATATATACCAAGAAGACCTTTCATTTGCAATCATCTTGTATTTGGAGATTTATGTGGTGTATAAGGAGTGTTCCCCCTAAAAGAATCGTATTATCTGAAATTCTCTCTTTTTCAAGGCATTGAGTACTTATTCTGAGGTTTTTTTATGCTATTTTGATATTTGGTTCTTAACATTTGGTATCAAAGCTCAAGGTCTTGGGGTTTTGCTGTTTCATATGAGACACCTTGAAATTTTCGCTATCTTTATTTATACAAATTTTAAGAAGGAACCCCTTGGAGGATATTTATTAGAGGGATCAAGGTACATGGGGTTCACATTTCATCTTCTGAGGCCTTATACTTTTGGATATATAGCCTATGTAAGATAGGGTTCCAGAATCATCCTAAATTTAGTCATCACAAAATTTTTGCTATAAAACATTTTCTATGATGTTTCAGACCCTGACACCTGAAGGATATTCATAGAAATTATCAAGGTAGCTTTGATAAAAATTTAAGCTTCTGGTTCATCCTACTTTTGTAGATACACCCTGTGTAAGATAGGGTATCTAACTAGTCATATTAACTAGTCTCAAACATGTGTTTTGGGTAAAACAATGATATATTCTTCAATGAGTATCCAAATTAAGTGAGAATAGTTACATTTGATAGTGGACAGTCTGTAGTATTGTGGGTGCAAGTTTCGGAATCAAATATCATATATTGTTCTCTTAAAAATCTTTACAAGTATGCTTTCTTGAAAGGGACAAAAATCAGAAAGGTGTGGGGAAGTTACCATAACTTCCACTTGGAACATCCAATTTTGATCAGACCCATGGCATTGCAGAGAAGACGTATTAGAGAACTACAAAAAAAAAAAATCATACCCAGAAGGGACGAAAGTTTAGAGATGCAGCAGAAGAAATATTGTTTAGCAGAACCACCTCGAAATAAAGGTTTAAAAGTGATACTTGGCCAACATGCCACCAAAAAAGGGAACTTCTACACCAAATAAGCCTCCAAATAGTCCTACTTGGACTCTTGATGAAGGTGAAGAAATGCATAGGGACACAAATGATTTACAAAAGAATACAATAATAAAAGATGAACTACAAGGGATGATGGATTCAACCAAAGCTAAGTTGGAGGAAATAATGGATACTAATATGGATGGTTTAAAAAGGGAGATCATGGAAGGATTGAAAATTTTTCTAATAGAGAGGCCATCTGAAAGTGAAAATGTATCCTGTGAAATTCATGATGAGGACACAAGGAATATGAATCAAGAATGGAGAAACTACAAATTTGGGTTGAAGACCAACCACTTTCCTAAGATCGATATGAGGAAGTTTGATGGAAAGGATCCATTCACATGGATACTTCAGATGGAGTAGTTCTTTGATCTACATGATGTGCCACATACACAAAAGGTGAAAATTGCTTCTTTATATTTATAACCCAATCAATTTGTGTGGTATCAATGGATTTATTCTCACAAATCACTTGTCACTTGGACAATTTTCATGGAAGAAATGATATCACACTATGAGTATACAAGGAGCAATACCTTGTTTATCCAATTGATAAATCGCAAGCAAAAGGGTTCAGTTGCGGAGCACATTGAGAACTTCCAAAGATTGAATATAAAGGTAATGGATATCCAAGATGAGCACATGATTGATGTAATCATAGTAACTTTAAAGGATAACATTCAACACGAGGTTCTCCTTTGGGAACCTAAATCATTGGAGAATGTGTTCAAGGTAGCGAGAAATGTTGAAAGTAAAAATATGGCTATGGATACTAGAAGGACCATTCCTAAAATCTATCGAGAGAATAATGTTCCTTCTTCTAAAAAACCTCAACCTATAGGTTTGAAACCTCAAAAATTGGAGGAAAGAAAATAAAAGGGTTTATGCTTTAATTCTGACAACAAGTATAGTAAGGTGCATAAGTGTGGTGAGAAGAAATTATTCTAGATATATTGTGAAGAGAAAGACAAACAAGAACAAGAACAAGAACCATCTCAAGATGAAAATGTAGAAGAGATTTCTTCCAAAGAGTTGACTCCCACGATATCATGTAATGCATTGGTTGGAATTAGTACTCCTCAAACGCTCAAGATCAAAGGATATATCAAAAAGAAAAAGGTAATAGTTCTAATTGATCTTGGTAGTACTCATAATTTCATTCACTATAAATTACCCAAAGCTCTCAATTGCTTTATATATTTAGCGCCATATTTTCAAGTAATGATTGCAAATGGAGGAACTATCAATTGCTCAGGAAAATTCCATAAGATCAATCTTACTATGGGGGAATATGTAATGAATAGTCCAATGATTTTTGTACCCATGGGTGGTTCTGATTTCGTACTAGGAGCAATGGTTATAATCATTGGGAATAATGGCTTTTAATTTTCAAGAACTCTTCATGAAAATTTCATTGGAAGGAAAGGAAATTGAGTTAAGGGGTATCATAGGGAAACCCAGTAAGGTGATAAGCTCTAATGGCATGAAACAATTATTGAAAAAGGGGCATCATGGTGTAATTGTACAACTATGCTCACTATATGTTCAAACATCTAAGCCATATATTCTCCTAGATCTCCAAGGGATCATTGATAAGCATTACAAAGTATTTGAAGATATTCCCAGAGGTCTTCCACCCACTCAAAATAATGATCATGCTATTCACCTAATTCCTAGGAGTGTTCCTCCTAACATCAGGCCTTACAAATACCCGTATTCCCAAAAGAGTGAAATTAAGCGTATAGTTGAAGAAATGTTAGAGGCTAGCATTATTAGACCTAGCCAAAATTATTACTCTACACCGGTGGTAATGGTACTCAAGAAAGAGGACTCATGGTTTATGTGTCCATATTATAGATAGCTCAAAAAAATCACTATTAAATACAAGTTTCACATTCCTGTCATTGATGAATTGTTAGATGAACTACATGAAGCAATATATTTCACAAAGTTGGATCTTCGTTCAGGGTATCATCAGATTAGAATGAAGGAAGCAGATATCCCAAAAACAACATTTTGAACTCATGAAAGACATTATGAATTTTTGGTCATGTCTTTTGGCCTTACGAATGCACCTTCCACATTCCAAGGGTTGATGAATTCCATTTTCAAGCCCTTCTTTCGAAAATTTGTTTTAGTATTTTTTTTATGATATACTAATCTAGCAAGTCTTGGGAGGATCATGTTCAACATGTTGACAAGGTGCTACAACTAATAAAGGAGAAACAACTATATGACAAACCATCCAAATGTTTCTTTTGGGTGAAGGAGGTAGAGTATTTGGGTCATATTGTATCGCATGAAGGTGTCAAGGTATACCCTAACAATATTAAGGTCATGATGGACTGACTGATTCCCAAAACATTAAAGAATCTTAGAGGATTTTTGGGTTTGACAGGTTACTACTGCAAGTTTGTTCGGAACTATGGAAGAATAGTAGCACCTTTAATGACATCAACTAAGAAGGATGTGTTTTCATGGACTCCAGAGGAAACTCAATATTTTGAACAAATTAAAGAGACGATGTGCAAATCTCTTGTCTTGACCACAACATACTTCACAAAAACCTTTATTGTGGAATGAGATGCCTCGGGAAATGGCATTGGTGTTGTTCTAATGCAAGAAGAAAGGCCTCTTACTTTTGAAAATCAGACACTCAAGGGAAAGGACTTACACAAGTCCATTTATGAGAATGAAATGATGGAAATACTACATGCACTGAAGAAATGGCGTCCTTACCTAATAGGTAGGCACTTCAAGGTCAAAACAGATCATGAGAATCTTAAATAATTTTTGGAACAAATATTATCTTCAGAAGGACAACAAAAATGGGTGACCAAGATGTTGGGTTATGATTTTGAAATCGTCTACAAAAAATGGAAGCAAAATGTTGTGGCAGATGCAGTCTCAAGAAAGGATGAATATGTTGGGGCATTTA
This sequence comes from Picea glauca, assembly GCA_000966675.3. NCBI lineage: Eukaryota > Viridiplantae > Streptophyta > Pinopsida > Pinales > Pinaceae > Picea > Picea glauca. The sequence continues at coordinate 370,124 of JZKD02S0068974.1, forward strand.
TCTATGTTATCTCGATCATCCAACCCGATTGAATAATAGAAGTGAGGGATGAATGAAAGAATGATGCAAACATGTGGATTCTCATTCAAAGGTTGCAGCAGGATTCTAGTGCATCAAATATATTTACATGGAAAAATGATTCACTATGGTACAAAGATCGCTTATATTTATGTAAGAACTCCCAACTCAAACAAAAGGTACTCTTGGAATTGCACACCTCTCTGGTAGGAGGGCACCATAGAGTCAAGAAGGATTTTTTTTGGGATGGCCTTAAAACTGATGTTCAAAGGTTTGTGGAAGAATTTTTGGTTTACCAACAAAACAAGGTGGAAGAAATTAAGACCCCGTGTATTTTAGAAACATTAGCCATCCCAAGTTAGCACTAGGAGGCGGTTTCCATGGATTTCATCATAGGGTTACTGAAGTCTAAAGGAAAGAGTGTCATCATGGTGATTGTTGATAGACTACCCAAGTACGCACACTTTTTTTGCACTCTCTCATACTTTCAAATATAGTACAGTTGTCACCGCATTCATGGAGATAGTTCAAAAGCTACATGGAAGCCCAAAGATTATTGTAATTAATAGAGATCTCATCTTCACTGGACATTTTTGGACAGAGTTATTTTCTTTTTTGGGTACTTAATTGGCTCATAGCTCATCTTATCATCCTCAATCTGATGGAAAAACCGAGATAATGAACAAAATTCTAGAAGGATACCTTCATTTCTTTGTCTCTGATAAACAAACACAATGGTTCAAATGGTTACCCTTTGTAGAATGGTGGTATAACACCTCCTTTCATACTACAAAAAAAATGACACCATTTATGGCACTTTATGGATATCACCTACCTTCCATCACTTCTTCTCTAAAATAAAAATCTAAGGCTCAAGCAGTGGAAGATCACATTAAGCATCAACAACAAGTTCTCCGACTCTTAAAGGACAACTTGACCATGGCACAAAATCACATGAAACAACAAGCACATCAACATCGTAGTGAAAGAAGTTTGAAGTAGGGGATTGGGTATTTTTAAGAATGCAACCATACAAACAGATGTCCCCCAAGAAAGATAAGAAGGATAATAAATTATCACCAAAGTAATATGGCCTTTATAATGTGTTGAAAAAGATTGGTACTACGGCATACAAATTGGAGTTGTATGCATCTTCACAAGTACACCCAGTTTTCCATGTTTCATACTTAAAAACGATTATAGGTGACAAGATCCCAATTCAAACTATATTTCTAGAACTTGACGAGGAAGGAAAAATCATATTGGAGCTTGAAGTTTTCATTGACACAATAATTCTCCAGCTGAGGAATAGATCCATTTCAGAGTATCTCAATAAGTGAAGTAAACTACCTGCTAAAGATTCCACCTGGAAATATGAGTCTTTTATACAGAAGCATCCAACATTACTCAAGCATTGCGTACAACACTTGGTTTAAGGGGAGGGGAATTTTAAGCCCTAAATAGTGGCACATTACCCCTTACTTGGGGTATATTACATTAGTGATGTTATTTTATTTATGTCGTCTTGGGTCCATTAGTTGTAATTGTACCTCCTAGTCTCATATATATAACAAGGAGACTTTTTCAATTGAAATCATCTTGTATTTGGAGATTTATGTGGTGTATAAGGAGGTTTCCCTATCAAAGAAGCTTATTATCTGAAATTATCTCTTTTTCAAAGTGTTGAGTACTTATTCTGATGTTTTTTTATGCTATTTTGATATTTCATTCTTAACATTCTTTATGGAGTTTTATTCATGAAAGATGTTATTTATTACTATTCATTGATGTCTGTGTGAAATTCAGGGCTTGTATTAAATGTCATAAATTCTCTGGAAAGCAACAACTCAATTCCCTGCCACTTAAGCTTGTAGTAGCTCCAGGTCCCTTTCAACAATGGGGCTTAGATTTTATTGGGGAAATTCACCCTCCTTCAAGTGGTCAACACAAGTGGATTTTAATTGCAACAGATTATTTCACCAAGTGGATAGAGGCTATCCCCATAAAAAAATGCTTCTCATAAGGTGATCATCGATTTTCTGGAGGATATTATAGTAAGGTTTGGTTTCCCAACCAAAATCGTCACTGATAATGTTGCATTCTTCAAAGTTGAAAAATTGATCAGGTTTTGTGAGCAATTCAGAATTTCACTAATTCACTCTACCCCCTACTATCCGCAAGGCAATGTATTAGGGGAATCCTCTAACAAAAGCCTGGTAAAGATCATCAAAATATTGCTAGAAGATAACAATAAAGCATGAGATTCAAAGCTCAAATTTTCTCTGTGGGCTGATAGAGTGATAACAAAGCGGTCCTTGGGCATCTCTCCTTTCCAGTGTGTATATGGGATTGAAGCAGTGTTTCCTTCTCAGCTTGCCCTGCCGGTGGTGAAGTTCTTCCAAGACTGCCAAGAAGAGCCAAATGACATGATCAGGAGGATACATCAGTTGGTCGAAGTGCAATAGACCAAAGATCATATGACGAACAAAGCACAGGACCATCATCGAAGGATCAAGGAGGCTTTTGATAGGAAATCGAGAAAAGAGGATTTCCAGCTGGGAGATCTAGTGCTCAAATGGGATGCGCCCAGACAGGACAAGGGAAAGAATGGTAAATTTGAAGCCCTTTGGATCGACCTCTTCAATATTTCTGAGGAATTTCCCAATAATACTTACAAGTTGCAAAATCTGGAGGGTGACAAAGTTTTTGTTGGCCCTATAAATGGGCACTTCTTGTAAAAAAATAAAATTTAAAGCCACAATTGGCATCCTACCATTGTAAATACCATATTTGTTTTTGTTTGATTTCGTATTAGTTTTAATAGGAGACTCTATAACCCAAAGCAAGGCACTGGATTTGCGCATTCTTGGCATCTCGCAGAGAGCATGCCATCCCCCATGGAGCCTAATGTTAGCACATAAAACTATCAGGGTCTCGTGAGTCTATGTTTTCTACCTAGGTCTATAATTTTTCTTAATCCTCTCCTCTTATAGACTCAATCATAAGTTTTTCCTTTGGCTCATAGTTTTCAACTATTTGTCTTTATTTGTTTGAGATACTTTTTCCTTAGCAGTTTGCCTATGAAATATCGGCCCTCATATTTCTTGTTTTTCCCTAAGGCTGATCACCCCTCTTTTTCCTCCGTCACTGAGCCTTCATTTTCCTGAGTCCCAGCCATGTCGTCCAAGTATTTATTGTCAGAGGCCACAACACTGAGAACAATTTGATGTAGACGCAAATCAGGTGAGTGAGCAAGTTCAGTCTTCAACAAAGGTAAGTGAGCGTGGGAATCGGGAGTTCAAAATTATTGTGAAACTGTTCAACAAGAATTGCAAAGTCCCGATTCGGGAAAAAGTAAATCTGGGTCGTCCAATTGAGAAGATTCGAGGGTCGTCGATCTAATATCAGCAAATTTCGGGGAATCACGAATCAGGAGTTTAGGGTTCTCGTCATAGAGATGCATCCATAGCCCGAAGTCTTGAGACTCGAAACATCAATATCATCTGAGCCATTTGTTTAAAGGGGATGTATGGCACCTGATCTGAGGGTTATCTATTTCATGATTCGAAGGTTTGAGCATAAAGCACCTTGTGAAAATCGAAAAAAACAAAATTGTGACATGCCTATGAGTTGGGCCCACAGACACAGCCCGAGGTCATATTGAAAATCAGGGCCATAGAGAAAGTAGGCGTTGGTCCAGCGGCAGGTAGCCGAAGAATTCGAGGATCCCATCGTAGTTGTCAGATAAGGGAAGATCCCATTGTTGATTCATAGTTCGTTTTGCGGGATCAAGCATTGAAGAACTGGAGATTAAGGGGAGTGAAAACCCCCGATATGTGAAGTCCTGAAATTCCATTTGTTTAAGTGCGAGGTCACAGCCCGCGGTCCCGTGGGGCAATGGGAAGGAATTACTTGAAAGGTTGGAGTGCCCGAATTTATTACAGAGAAAGAATTGCGTGGCCTCAAGCCACCAGAATTGACTTGAAGGAGTCGTGAGCTCACCTAGAGCATTCATGGATGTCAGGCCTCATCCTGATCTAGATGAAAGTAGTTAATGAAAATGGGGGAGGTGGTTGAAACCTCGTTTCACTACATAAATGGAAAGCATGGAAAATATGGTCGTGGAGAGTAGACTGTCATCCCAAGGTCTCTATGTTAATGAAGTTTTCTGCAAAGCCCATACTGATCTGAGATCATGTCTGAAAGAAGAATGTATGTGCATTCTGACAGGAGAAGAAGAGACGCGAAGCCTTGAAAATAGTGACCAAAGCACGCTTCTGTAGGGGGAAAGTTTCTTTGAGTATATATACTCAGTTTTTATATTTTGTAATGGTCTATGGTAGAGAAAAGATCCCGTATTGTAAAGTTTTAATGAACAATCTAGTTCTCTAATTATGTGTATGCATTTGAGACCTCTAGTTTAATGACAGTCAACTTCCTTAATCTCTCTTGTTTTCCTCTGATGCTGAAAGAGTTCATGATTGAATGATTCACTTGAATTATTGTAACTACATTATGATGAAATTTTGATTATAGTGCTATTATTCTTTTCAGTTTCTTTGCGATTTGAATTCGAGAAGTTATTGTGTTCAAATTGTTCCTCCTTGGATTGTTGAGAGACTTGATGTCCTTGACAGATATCTACATTTTCAAACCAAAGTCTTCCTCCTACTCACCCTTACAACAAATTACTGTCTGAAGATAAATCAAGACCTCACCTTCTAGTGCATATCAGTCCAGTCTTTTGATTTAAGACGATATTTTCTCGATATTGTGCCCATTTGACCCTTTTATAACCACTCTGTGACATAAAATATGATGGGTATTAGGATTACCTCTGCCGCAATCTAGGGGTGACTTTTTGTGCTAACACATTCAATAGGTTTTGCACACTCTATGACAATAAAAACTATATGCAAATTTGGAAAACTGATCCCTCGGCATGATCAGGGTCCAGTATCTAGGCTACATTGTCGATGAGCATGGGGTGCATGTCGATCCATCCAATATCTAGGTCATCCATGACTGGCCAACCCTAATGGTGCAGCCCCCCTACCTCAGTAGGTTTTGCTCGACCTCCCAGTCTAAGGATCGTTCTTAATCTCCCCGTGAGTCTGACTGGCCCCTTGATTTCCCCATAGGAAATATTCGAGACACAAGTGTGTATCTACAGTTCCTTAGGAGTTACACCTATGCAAACAAGAACTAAGCACCAACTCTCACCCACATGGCTAGCTGACGTGGCCAAAATCTTCACTCGAAAGGTATTTCGAGTCTCACAACTTCGTGATCCCTGGTGTGAATCCCTTTGTCTCATCAATCCCCAAAACCTTGAAAAGGCTAACGATAAATTGATTCATCCCTTGACTTCACTTAATGTGACCTTCAAATGTGATATGGGCCATAAATGTTTCAGCACCTTAGGATTTTGCGTATCGGCAAAATTCCATGCAACAACTTCCTTCGCCCGATAGCTGAAATCAAGATGGATTCTCGCCACAAATCAACTTCTCTGAACTTCCCGCAATATGACGGTCCGGGACATCATGAATCGGGAGTTTGAAACTTTCGACTCCGAGTCACAACCTTCTCCACACCCCGAATTCTGAAATGATGAAATTCGAACACGAGATCAACTGCTCTCGTTGATATGGATCTAACGACCACTATTCCTCATGAGCTTATGAATGTCGAAAGATGCTCAACCTTAACCCTTCCACTTTTCTTCAAGATCCAATGGTCTACGGAACTTCAGTGATTCTCCCTATGAGAATTTCAACTGCCCGCTCAGACTTCTCAAGGACTCTTGGCCAAATACTTAGCGTCCCTTCCTTCTGAATTTAAACTCTGTGAGGTGACTTCAGACCTCATTCTTCCTTTGAAGACCTCAAAGTTTCTATCCCTTCTGAGCTTTGGCAACACAATTCAGCCTTGGCCCTGGTGCATGCTTTCGCTACGTGTGCTAACCTGCACTGTCTCTCATGAGCTTCTAGACTTAGAATAGTCCACTCTTGCACACTCCTCGTGCTATCTCTCCTAAGCTTACAAACTTACTCAGTTTTAAGGGACTCGTCCCTCTCCTTCCTTAGAATACTTTTTGTGCTCCTCCTAGCACACTTAGCGCTCGACCTCCTAAGCTTTGGAACTTGAAACAAGTTCACTCTGCACATTCTCCTTACGCTTCGACTAGCCTTTAGATGGATGTCTCTCAACACTTCGTCTGGGTGTTGGCCTGGTGCACCCCTTGCACAAGTATTATTCTAGAGTATTCAACAACTCTGAGTGTCTTCTCCTTGACACTTCTCTTATATTTGAACTATAAATAGAGTTCTTCTTGTGAAGTCTTTGCACTCGCTCAATGCCCACTTGGCAGAGCTCTAAAAAATCCTCAACAATTTTGTTACTCTCTGTGCCCTCCTCTTCACAGTAGTAACCTCCAAGGTGTTCAACAACCTTGAGGCTTCTCCCTTGAGTCTATGATTCCTTTGGTGTTCCCTCCTAGCACATCTTGGCCTGAATTCCACAGAACTTAGATGTTCACTCTTGCACTGCTTTATAGAGTCCTCCCTACTCTATCATGCAACCCTCTACATTAAGCCACAAAGAACCCAGACTGAAATCAAATAAAATCACAGACAATGAATTCTGTCTAACCCTGCATATGGAATCTAACTTACATCTACAACATATGCATATAAACACATAAAATACATTCATTCAAATACGCATAAACACATAAAGAATCTCACGCAGGAAAAACTGCTTTGTTTGTATTAATATCAGAATTCTTGTACAAAGGTTACAAAAGCTCGGACTACAATAGAGTCTTGGCTTCTCTCCTCTCTCTTTTTCTCTTCTCTCCTTCTCTGAGAACTAACTAATATAGATACAAAAATATTTTTAAAAAAGGGGGCTCCTCGATCTCTTCCCTCCATATCACCTACTCTCATAAATTACATTGAATTACATTCAATGGTTGACTAGTCCTAATAAGATCTACATCTCATCCTATCAACCATTAAAGGTGAACGTATCTACTACATGCACAAAGGAATCTGTGTGTCTCTTTGGCCTTACAACAGTTATTACATTTTCGAATTTGAAAATGATAGGGTTGGTGCCTCTCTCCTCCATTCAATGCGCGTTGAATGTGTTGGTCGGTTGACACATTGCTGACATGAAGCGATGCTCTTGCATCCGACTCCATTGCTGCGAAAAAATTCATGAGCTCCTGCTCATCAGCTTTCTAGCTCTGTTGAATTCCACCGGGATCCCAAACTATCCTTTGGAGTTTTCCATCTTCTCCACTGCTTTGTTGTTGTTGTTTCTTCTTTCCTGCTACTCTTGCAGGTTTCCTTCTGCTCATCTTCTCCTTACTGGCGGTTTCTACTGCTGACCTCAACATCAGCCTTCTTATCTTCTCAATCACCTCGTCCAGTTGCTCCAATGGCTAGATCTCTGGAAGTCTTCTCTCATGCACTTCCTTCTTTGTAATGGGTGGATCAACTCGATCCCCCTTGTTGTTTTCTCCATCACCAGTGGCTTTAGATTTCCACCCTGTTGCAGACTTCAGTTCTACGGCCTCATCACTAAGTTGTTCCTCATATTCTTCCTCTAGCATCTTTGCTTCTGCTAGTTCTCCTGCTAGTTTAGCTCCAGCTTCCTCCAACTTTTCCCTTGACTGGAATTTTTCTTCAATCTGCTTGGTTGTCTCTTCATGGAAGTCAATTACTGGCTCTGGATGGTTCAACCAATCCTACATCATCTCCAACTCCTTTTCCCATGGAGTGAGCATCTTATCCTCCTACTCTTCTTCTACTGGGAAAGACATCAACATCTTATCCTTCTCCTCCTCTTTCTCTTCGACAGTCATTGTTGGCTACCCTTATTATGTTGTTTCCTTTGCAACATAAGCTCTGGACTCAACTGGGTTGTCTGGTAGGAATATTTGAATTCCCCCAATAATCTGAATGCTCCTCTAATCTTCCTTCATCATCTCACCTTGTTGATATGAACTCTCAACTGAGTTCATCTTCTCTCCCTTGCCCACCTGAAAAATTGAGATTTCTTCCCTGCCCTCCTAGCAATCTATGAGATCCTTCAATGATTCCATCTCATTTCCCACCTAGCAATATAAACTTTCTTCACTGCCTACCTGATAGTCTCTGAGATCATCCATTGACCTCTTCTCATTTCCCTCCTAACAACTTGAAATCTCCTCACTGTCCACTTGGAAGATTCTAATATCCTTCTCTAATCTCTTCCCCTCATAATCACTAAGACTCTTCCCAGCTTTTGGCTCATAGATGTGGACCACTTCCTCTTCACCTTTGAGGTTTTCAACATACCTCAATCACATTCTCAACAACCTTCGTTGTCTTTTAGCCAACAATTCCTGGACTGGCCACTTCACCTTCTTCTTCATGGGCCACTCATACACCCAATGCACTTTTACATTATGTTGCATCTTAAATGTAAGATTCTCCATCTGTGCTCTTACCTCGCTGAGCTCTTGGCCTATCTCAGCCTTGCTTTTCTGTTGGAGGTCTTCTCTTGGACAATGTTCATGGCCTTCAGTAGCCATCCTTCCCTCAAAAATGCGATTGGTTCTTATGGCTCAGCCCACCTAGTTGTCTACCATTTGTTTCACACTTTGCAACAATCTTTACAGAGCACCAACACTTTGTATTCTTCTTCTCTTCCGCGTGAAATCTACAGGCGAAAATTATCACTATGATACCACCTGGTGTAGTCTCCCTACCTTAGTAGGTTCTACTCAACCTACCGGTCTTACGATCGTTATTAATCTCCTCATGAGTCTGATTGACTCCTTGATTTCCCTGCAGGAAATCTTCCACACACAAGTGTGTATCCACAGGTCATTAGGAGTTACACCTATGCAAACAAGCACTAAGCACCAACTCTCACCCACGTGGTCGGCTGACGAGGGCAAAATATTCACTTGAAAGGTATTTCGGGTCTCGTGACTTTGCGATCCCTGGTGTGAGTCCCTCTATCTTGTCAATCCCTGAAACCTCAAAAAGGCTAATGAGAAATTGATTCCTCCCATGACTTCACTTAATGTGACCTTCAAATGTGATTTGGGCCCCAAATATTTCGGCACCTCGAGAATTCGCGTATCGGCGAAATTCCATGCAACAAATTCCTTCGCCCGATAGCTGAAATCACGATGGCTTCTCACCACAAATCAATGGCTCTGAACTTCCCACGATCTGATGATCCTGATTCAATCGGGACTTTGTGAATCAGGATTTCGCAACTTTCTACTCTGAGTCACAACCTTATCCACACCTTGAATTTCGAAATGACGAAATTTGAACACGAGATCAACGATTCTCGTTGATTTGGATCCAATGACCACTATTCCTCCTAAGCTTATGAATGAAAAAAGATGCTCAACCTTAACCCTTCCACTATTCTGCAGGATCCAACGGTCCATGGAACATTAGTGATTCTCCCTATGAGAATTTCAACCGCCCGTTTAGACTTCTCAAGGACTCTTGGCCAAATACTTAGCGTTCGTTCCTTCTAAACTTAAACTCTACGAGGTGACTTCATACTTTTTTATTCCTTTGAACACCTCAAAGGTTCAATCCCTCTTGAGCTTTGGCAACACAATTCAGCCTTGGCACTGGTGCATGTTTGTGCTATGCATGCTAACCTGCACTATCTCTCTTGAGCTTCTGGACTTAGAATAGTCCACTCTTGCACACTCCTCGTGCTATCTCTCCTAAGCTTACAAACTTACTCAGTTCTAAGTGACTTGGCCCTCTACTTCCTTAGAATACTTCTAGTGCTCCTCCTGGCACACTTAGCACTCGACCTCCTGAGATTTGGAAATTGAAACAAGTTCACTCTGCACATTCTCCTTGCGCTTCGACTAGCCTTTAGATGGTTGTCTCTCAACACTTCGTCTGGGTGTTGGCCTGGTGCACCCCTTGCACAGGTCTTCTTCTAGAGTATGCAGAAACTCTGTGAGTGTCTTCTCCTTGACACTTCTCTTATCTTTGAACTCAAAATAGAGTTCTTCTTTTGCATTCTTTGCACTCGCTCGATGCCCACCTAGCAGAGCTCTACAAAATACTCATAAATTTTGTTACTCTCTGTGCCCTCCTCTTTACAGTCTCACCTCCAAGGTGTTCAACAACCTTGAGGATTCTCCCTTGAGTCTATGATTTCTCTGGTGCACCCTCCTGGCATGTCTTGGCCTGAATTCCATAGAACTCAGATGTGCACTCTTGCACTGGCTTACAGACTCCTCCCTACTCTGTCATGCAACCCCTTGCATTAAGCCACAAAGAACCCAGACTTAAATCAAATAAACTCATAGATAGTGAATTTTGTCTAAACCTACATATGGAATCTAACATACATCTACAACATATGCATATAAACACATTAAATACATTCATTCAAATACACATAAACACATAAAGAATCTCATGCAGGAAAAACTCCTCTATTTGCATTAATCTCAGAATGCCTGTACAAAGGTTACAAAAGATTGAACTGCAATAGAGTCTCAGCTCCTCTCCTCTCTCTTTTTCTCTTCTCTCCTTCTCTGAGAACTAACTAATCTAGATACAAAGATCTTTTTACAAAAGGGGGCTCCTCGATCTCTTCCCTCCATCTCACCTACTCTCATAAATTACATTGAATTACATTCAATGGTTGTCTAGTCTGAATTAGATATAGATCTTAGCCTGTCAACCATTAAAGGCGAACCTATCTACTACATGCACAAAGGCATATGCGTGGCTCTTTGGCCTTACAATAGTTATTACATTTTTGAATTTTAAAATGAGAGGGTTGGCACCTCTCTCCTCCATTGAATGTGTGTTGAATGTGTTGGTTGGCTGGCACGTTGTTGACGTGAAGCGATGCTCCTGCATCACCTGACCACACTCACTGAGATTCAAATATTCTTAGGCATTTCCAATTTATATCATAGATTCATGTTCGGATTCTGCCTCTTTTCATGGGCCCTTATCCAAGTGACCAGAGGCGGTGACAATGAAAAATTCATGTGGGGCCAGTTGGAATAGAAAGCGTTTGATGATTTGAGGCGATTTTTGCACCATTGGAAAGATATCACCAAGATATCATTGAATCGGATCTAGATCTCAGCCTGTCAACCATTAAAGGTGAACCTATCTACTACATGCAAAAAGGCATCTGCGTGGATCTTCGGACTTACAACAGTTATTAGATTTTTGAATTTGAAAATGAGAGGGCTAGCGCCTCTCTCCTCCATTGAATGTACGTTGTGCAAGATACCAGATATACAAAATATGCAAAACATAAATGAAATGCTAGAAATGAAAGAATGACAGTAAAATATCCAGCATAATCTTCACAATACATAGAAATGATATACGAAATAGCAACAGAAATAGCACTTTGATTCAGATAGCAATGTTCACAGGCCTCTTCGAGGGGGCAAACTCCAGTCGAGCAGCGCTCTGTTACAATATTATCCAAGCTAGGGTTCTCATACCCTCGCCTTTTATTTATACTAAATATGTCTATTAAGAGAAGCATCTAGAGGAAGATCCTTCTAGAAGCGAAAGCTTCTATTAGGTCTTCTTACATCCACCTTATTCTATTTTATTGAAAGGCCTCATTAATATTGACCTTTATTACATCTGAATACAATGATCTACCTAAGTGCGGGTTAGGACCTTAACATGTCCTCCCCCTTAAAAACAGCCTTGTCCTCAAGGCTTGAGATGTGGAAATTGCTGCAGAATGGTAGTTGGTTCCCAAGTGGCATCTACTAGAGTCATGTCTTTCCACTGTACTAGCACTTCCTTGATGGTTCTCTGACGCAGGCGACGCTCACGTTGGTCCAAAACTGCTTCTTGTTGTAGCCAAATGGAGCCTTCTTCAGCTAACTCTGGAAGGTTGGTTTGAATTTGACACCTGGTTCCAATCACCTTCTTCAAGCATGAAACATGAAAAACAGGATGTAGCTTCGACTGACTGGGCAGAGCTA
>JZKD02S0068974.1:387067-399403 GCA_000966675.3 Picea glauca
ATCCTTCTAGAAGCGGAAGCTTCTATTAGGTCTTCTTACATCCACCTTATTCTATTTTATTGAAATGCCTTATTAATATTGACCTTTATTACATCCGAATACATTGATCTACCTAAGTGCAGGTTAGGACCTTAACACGTTGAAAGTGTTGGTTGGCTAGCACGATGCTTACATGAAGCGATGCTCCTGTATCATACTTCACTGCTGCGAAAAAAATCATGAGATATTGCTCATGAGCTTCCCAACTCTGCTGAAATCAAACTGGATCCCAAACTATCCTTTGGAGTTTTTCATCTGCTCCACTACTTTGTTGTTTCTACTGCTTCTTTCCTTCTACTCTTGTAGGCTTCCTTCTGCTTAGCTTCTCCTTGATAGTGTTTTCTACTGCTGACCTCAACATCAGCCTTCTTATCTATTCAATCACCTTGTCCAGTTGCTCCAATGGTTGGCTCTCTGGAAGTCTTCTCTCATGCACTTCCTTCTTTGTAATGGGTGGATCAACTCGATCCCCCTTTCTATTTTCTCCATCTTCTGTGGCCTTATCTTGCCACCCTGCTGCAGACTTCAATTATGCATCCTCATCACTAAATTGTTTCTCAACTTATTCCTCTGACATCTTCGCTTCTGCCATTTCTCCTGTTGGTTCAGCTCCAGCTTCCTCCAGCTGCTCCCAGACTGGAATTTTTCTTCGATCTGCTTGGCTGTCTCTTCATGGCAGTAAATTACTAGCTCTGGATGGTTCAACCAATCCTCCAATATCTCCAACTCCTTTTCCCATGGATTGAGCATCTTATCTGCTTACTCTTCTTCTACTGGGGAAAACATCAACATATGCTCCTTCTCCTACTCTTTCTCTTCGATAGTCACTGTTGGCTTCCCTTCTTCTGTTGTTTCCTCTGCATCATAAGTTCTAGCCTCGACTAGGCTGTTTGGTGGGAATATTCGAATTCCACCAATAATTATAATGCTCCTCTGATCTTCCTTCATCAGCTCACTTTGCTAATATGAACTCTCAACTGAGTTCATCTTCTCTCCCTTGCCCACCTGGTAAATTGGGATTTCTGCCCTGCCCTCCTGGAAGTCTATGAGATCCTCCAATAATTCCATCTCATTGCCCACCTAGAAATCTGAACTTTCTTCACTGCCCATGTGACAGCCTCTGAGATCATCCATTGACCTCTTCTCATTTCCCTCCTGGAAATATGAAAGTTCCTCACTGCCCACTTGGCAGCTTCTGAGATCCTTCTCTGATCTCTTCCCCTCATCATCACTGAGACTCTTCCCAACTTCTGGCTCATAGATGTGGACCACTTCCTCTTCACCTCTGAAGTTTTCAACATACCTCAGCCACATTCTCAATAGCCTTCATTGTCTTTTGGACAACAATTCCTGGACTGGCCACTTCACCTTCTTCTTCATGGTTGTTTGGTGGGAATATTTGAATTCCACCAATAATTAGAATGCTCCTCTGATCTTCCTTCATCGGCTCACCTTTATGAAATGAAGATCAGAGGAGCATTCTAATTATTGGTAGAATTCGAATATTCCCACCAAACATCCCAATCGAGGCCAGATCTTATGACAGTCTCTGAGATCATCCATTGACCTCTTCTCATTTCCCTCCTAGAAACTTGAAAGTTCCTCACTGCCCACTTGGCAGCTTCTGAGATCCTTCTCTGATCTCTTCCCCTCATCATCACTGAGACTCTTCCCAGCTTCTAGCTCATAGATGTGGACCACTTCCTCTTCATCTCTGAGGTTTTCAACATACCTCAGCCACATTCTCAACAACCTTCATTGTCTTTTGGTCAACAATTCCTCCAGTTTCTCCCCAGACTGGAATTTTTCTTCAATCTGCTTGGTTGTCTCTTCATGGCAATAAATTACTAGCTCTGGATGGTTCAACCAATCCTCCAACATCTCCAACTCCTTTTCCCATGGATTGAGCATCTTATCTTCCTGCTCTTCTTCTACTGGGGCAGACATCAACATATTCTCCTTCTCCTCCTCTTTCTCTTCAACAGTCACTGTTGGCTTTCCTTCTTCTGTTGTTTCCTCTGCATCATAAGCTCTGGCCTCGACTGGGATATTTGGTGGGAATATTCAAATTCCACCAATAATTAGAATGTTCCTCTGATCTTCCTTCATCAACTCACCTTGCTGATATGAACTCTCAACTGATTTCATCTTCTCTCCCTTGCCCACCTGGCAAATTGGGATTTCTGCCTTGCCCTCCTGGAATTCTATGAGATCCTCCAATAGTTCCATCTCATTGCCCACCTGGAAAAATGAACTTTCTTCACTGCCCATGTGACTGTCTCTGAGATCATCCATTGACCTCTTCTCATTTCCCTCCTGGAAACTTGAAAGTTTCTCACTGCCCACTTGGCAGCTTCTGAGATCCTTCTCTGATCTCTTCCCCTCATCATCACTAATACTCTTCCCAGCTTCTGTCTCATAGATGTGGACCACTTCCTCTTCACCTCTGAGGTTTTCAACATACCTCAGCCACATTCTCAACAGCCTTCATTGTCTTTTGGCCAACAATTCCTGGACTGGCCACTTCACCTTCTTCTTCATGGCCCACTCATACACCCAATGCACCTTTGCACTCTGTTGCATATTAAATGCAAGCTTCTCCATCTATTCTCTTACCTCACTGATATCTTGACCTATCTCAGCCTTTCTTTTCTGTTGGCGGTCTTCTCTTGGACCACGTTCATGGCCTTTAGTAGCCATCCTTCCCTCAATAACACGACTGGTTCTTATGGCTCAGCCCACCTGGTTTTCTACCATTTGTTGCACACCTTGCAACAATCTTTATAGAGAACCAACACTTGGTCTTCTTATTCTTCTCTTCTTCCTAAAATATACAGATGAAAATTCTCACTCTGATACCACCTAGTGTATCCCCCCTACCTAAGTAGGTTTTTCTCAACCTCCCAGTCTAAGGATCATTCTTAATCTCTCTGTGAGTCTGATTGACTCCTTGATTTCCCCACAGGAAATATTCCACACACAAGTGTGTATCCACAGGTCCTTAGGAGTTACGCATGTGCAAACAAGCACTAAGCGCCAACTCTTACCCACGTAGCCGGCTGACAAGGCCAAAATCTTCACCCGAAAGGTATTTCGGGTCTCGCAACTTCGCGATCCCTGGTGTGAGTCCCTCCATCTCGTTAATCCCTAAAACCCTGAAAAGGATAAGGAAAAATTGATTCCTCCCTTGACTTCACTTAACGTGACCTTCAAATGTGATCTAGGCCCCAAATGTTTTGGCACCTTGGGATTTCGCATATCGATGAAATTCAATGCAACAACTTCCTTCACCCGATAGCTGAAATTGCGATGGCTTCTCACCACAAATCAATGGCTCTGAACTTCCCATGATCTGATGTTCCTAATTCAATCAGGACTTCATGAATCGGGAGTTCGCAACTTTCGACTCCGAGTCACAACCTTCTCCACACCCTGAATTCTGAAACGACGAAATTTGAACATGAGATCAATGGCTCTCGTTGATCTAGATCCAACGACCATTATTCCTCTTGAGCTTATGAATTCCAAAAGACGCTCAACCTTAACCCTTCCACTGGTCTGCTTGATCCAATGGTCCACAAAACTTTAGTGATTCTCCCTATGAGAATTTCAACCACCCATTTAGACTTCTCAAGGACTCCTGGCCAAATACTTAGCATTCCTTCCTTCTAAACTTAAACTCTATGAGGTGACTTAAGACCTCGTTCTTCCTTTGAACACCTCAAAGTTTCTATCCCTTCTAAGCTTTGGCACCACAATTCATCCTCGGCCTTGTTGCATGCTTGTGTTGCACGTGCTAACCTACACTATCTCTCCTGAGCTTCTGGACTTAGAATAGTCCACTCTTGCACACTCCTCATGCTATCTCTCCCAAGCTTACAAACTTACTCATTTCTATGGGACTTGACCCTCTACTTCCTTAGAATACTTATGGTGCTCCTCCTACCACACTTAGTGCTCGACCTCCTGAGCTTTGGAACTTGAAAAAATTTCACTCTTTACGTTCTCCTTGCACTTCAACTAGCCTTTAGATGGTTGTCTCTCAACACTTCGTCCGGGTGTTGGATTGGTGCACCCCTTGCATAGGTCTTCTTCTAGGGTATGCAAAAACTCTCTGAGTGTCTTCTCTTTGACACTTCTCTTATATTTGAAATTGAATTAGATTTCTTCTTGTGAAGTCTTTTCACTCGCTCGATGCCCACCTGACAGAGCTCTACAGAATCCTCAGCAATTATGTTACTCTCTGTGCCCTCCTCTGCACATTCTCACTTACAAGGTGTTCAACAACCTTGACGCTTCTCCCTTGAGTCTATGATTCCTCTGGTGCGCCCTCCTGGTACGTCTTGGCCTGAATTCCACAGAACTCAGATGTGCACTCTTGCACTAACTTACAGATTCTTCCCTACTCTGTCATGCAACCCCTTGCATTAAGCCACAAACAACCCAGACTTAAATCAAATAAAATCACAAACAGTCAATTATGTTTAACCCTGCATATGGAATCTAACATACATATACAACATATGCATATAAACACATAAAAGACATTCATTCAAATACACATAAACACATAAAGAATCTCATGCAGGAAAAACTCCTCTGTTTGTATTAATCTCAGAATGCCTGTACAAAGGTTACAAAAGCTCGGACTGCAATAGAGTCTCAGCTCCTCTCCTCTCTCTCTTTTTCTCTTCTCTCCTTCTCCGAGAACTAACTAATCTAGATACAAAGATATTTTTACAAAAGGGGGCTCCTTGAGCTCTTCCATCCATCTCACCTACTCTCATAAATTACATTGAAATACATTCAATGGTTTTCTAGTCTGAATCGGATCTAGATCTCAGCTTGTCAACTATTAAAGGCGAACCTATCTACTACATGCACAAAGGCATCTGCATGGCTCTTCGGCCTTACAAAAGTTATTACATTTTCAAATTTGAAAATGAGAGGGCTGGAACCTCTCTCCTCCATTGAATGTGCATTGAATGTGTTGGTTGGATGGCGTGTTGCTGACGTGAAGCGATGCTCCTACATCATACTCCACTGCTGTGAAAACATTCATGAGATCCTACTCATGAGCTTCCTAGCTCTGTTGAAATCCACCTGGATCCCAAATTGTCCTTTGGAGTTGTCCATCTGCTCCACTGCTTTGTTGTTTTTGTTGCTTCTTTCCTGCTGCTCTTGCATGCTTCCTTCTGCTCAGCTTCTCCTTGTTGGTGGCTTATGTTGTTGACCTCAACATCAACCTTCTTATTTTCTCAATCACCTCATCCACCTTATCCAATGGTTGGCTCTCTGGAAGTCCTCTCTCATGCACTTCCTTCTTTGTAATGGGTGGATCAACTCAATCCCCCTTGTTGTTTTCTCCATCTCCTATGGCTTTAGCTTGCCACCCTATTGTAGTCTTCAGTTATGTAGCCTCATCACTGATTTTTTGCTCAGCTTCTTCCTCTGATGTCTTTGCTTCTGCCATTTCTCTTGTTGGTTTAGCTCCAACTTCCTCCAGTTTCTCCCCAGACTGGAATTTTTCTTCGATCTGCTTGGTTATCTCTTCATGGCAGTCAATTACTGGCTCTGGATGGTTCAACCAATCCTCCAACATCTCCAACTCGTTTTCCCATGGATTGAGCATCGTATCTTCCTACTCTTCTTCTACTGGGGAAGACATCAACATATGCTCCTTCTCCTCCTCTTTCTCTTCAACAGTCACTATTGGTTTCCCTTCATCTGATGTTTCCTCTACAACATAAGATCTGGCCTCGACTGGGCTGTTTGGTGGGAATATTTGAATTCCCCCAATAATCAGAATGATCCTCTGATCTTCCTTCATCATCTCACCTTGTTGATATGAACTCTCAACTGAGTTCATCTTCTCTCCCTTGCCCACCTGGAAAATTGGGATTTCTGCCCTGCCCTCCTGGCAGTCTAGGAGATCCTCTAATGATTCCATATCATTTCCCACTTGGAAATCTAAAATTTCTTCACATCCCACATGACAGTCTTTGATATCATCCATTGACCTCTTCTCATTGCCCTCCTGGCAATGTGAAAGTTCCTCACTACCCACTTGGCAGCTTCTGAGATCCTTCTCTGATCTATTCCCCTCATCATCATTAAGACTCTTCCCATCTTCTGGCTCATAGATGTGGACCACTTCCTCTTCACCTTTGAGGTTTTCAACATACCTCAGCCACATTCTCAACAATATTCGTTGTCTTTTGGCCAAAAATTCTTGGACTGGACACTTCACCTTCTTCTTCATGAGCCACTCATACACCCAATGCACCTTTTCATTCCGTTGCATCTTAAATGCAATATTCTCCATCTGTGCTCTTACCTCACTGATCTCTTGGCCTATCTTAGCCTTTCTTTTCTGCTGGCGGTTTTCTCTTGGACCACGGTCATGGCCTTTAGTAGCCATCCTTCCCTCAAGAACGTGACTGGTTCTTCTGGCTCAACCCACCTGGCTGTCTACCATTTGTTTCACACCTTGCAACAATATTTAAAGAGCACCAACACTATGTCTTCTTCTTCTTCTCTTTCGCGTGAAATCTACAGAAGAAAATTCTCGCTCTTATACCACCTGGTGCAGCCCCCCTACCTTAGTAGGTTTTTCTCGACCTCCGGGTCTAAGGATCACTCTTAATATCCCCATGAGTCTGATTGACTCCTTGATATCCCCACAGGAAATCTTCCATACACAAGTGTGTATCCACAGGTCCTTAGGAGTTATGCCTGTGAAAACCAGCACTAAGTGTCAACTCTTAACCACGTGGTTGGCTAATGTGGCGAAAGTCTTCACCCAAAGGGTATTTCAGGTCTTGCGACTTCGTGATCCCTGGTGTGAGTCCCTCTATCTCGTCAATCCATGAAATGCCAAAAAGGATAACAAGAAAGTGATTCCTCCCTTGACTTCACTTAACATGACCTTCAAATATGATTTGGGCCCCAAATGTTTCGGCACCTCAGGATTTTTCATATCGACGAAATTCCATGCAACAACTTCCTTTGCTTGATAGCTGAAATCACAATGGTTTCTCACCACAAATGAACATCTTTGAACTTCCCATGATTTGACAGTCCTTATTCAATCGGGACTTTGTGAATCATGATTTCACAACTTTCGACTCTGAGTCACAACCTTCTCCACACCCCAAATTCTGAAACACCAAAATTTGAACACGAGATCAACGACTCTCGTTGATCTGGATCCAACGACCACTATTCCTCCTAATCTTATGAACGTTGAAAGATGCTCAACCTTAACCCTTCCATTGTTCTGCAAGATCCAACGGTCCATGGAACTTTAGTGATTCTCCCTATGAGAATTTCAACCGCCCGTTTAGACTTCTCAAGGACTCCTGGCCAAATACATAGCATCCCTTCCTTCTGAACTTAAAGTCTGTGAGGTGGCTTCAGACCTCATTCTTCCTTTGAACACCTCAAAGGTTCTATCCCTTCTAAGATTTGACAACACAATTCAGCCTTGACCCTGGTCCATGCTTGTGCTGCACGTGCTAACCTGCACTATCTCTCCTAAGCTTCTGGACTTAGAATAGTCCACTCTTGCACACTCCTCGTGATATCTCTCCTAAACTTACAAACTTACTCAGTTCTAAGGGACTCAGCCCTCTACTTCCTTAGAAGACTTCTGGTGCTCCTCCTATCACACTTAGTGCTCGACCTCCTGAGCTCTATAACTTGAAACAAGTTCACTCTGCACGTTCTCCTTGTGCTTCGACTAGCCTTCAGATGGTTGTCTCTCAACACTTCGTCTAGGTGTTGGTCTAGTGCACCCCTTGCATGGGTCTTCTTCTAGAGTATTCAGAAACTCTGTGAGTGTATTCTCCTTGACACTTATCTTACCTTTGAACTCAAAATAGAGTTCTTCTTGTGCAGTCTTTACACTCGCTCGATGCCCACCTAGCAGAGCTCTATAGAATCCTCGGCAATTCTATTACTCTATGTGCCCTCCTCTGCACAGTCTCACCTCCAAGGTGTTCAACAACCTTGAGGATTCTCCCTTGAGTCTATGATTCCTCTGGTGCGCCCTCCTGGCATGTCTTAGCCTGAATTCCATAGAACTCAGATGTGCACTCTTGCACTAACTTACAGAGTCCTCCCTACTCTATCATTCAACCCCTTACATTAACCCACAAAGAACCCAGACTAAAATCAAATAAACTCACAGACAGTGAATTCTATCTAACCCTGCATATGGAATATAACATACATCTACAACACATGCATATAAACACATAAAAGACATTCATTCAAATACACATAAACACATAAATAATCTCATGTAGTAAAAACTACTCTATTTGTATTAATCTCAGAATGCCTGTACAAAGGTTACAAAAGCTCAGACTGCAATAGAGTCTCATATCCTCTCCTCTCTCTTTTTCTCTTCTCTCCTTCTCTAAGAACTAACTAATCTAGATACAAAGATATTTTACAAAAGAGGGATCCTCGAGCTCTTCCCTCCATCTCACCTACTCTCATAAATTACATTGAATTACATTCAATGGTTGTCTAGTTCGAATCAGATCTAGATCTTAGCCTGTCAACCATTAAAGGAGAACCTATATACTACATGCACAAAGGAATCTACATGGCTCTTCGGCCTTACAATAGTTATTACATTTTCAAATTTGAAAATGAGAGTGTTGGCGCCTCTCTCCTCCATTGAATGCACGTTGAATGTGTTGGTTGGATGGCGCGTTGCTAACGTGAAGTGATGCTCCTGCATCATACTCCACTACTGAGAAAAAATTCATGAGCTTCCCATCTCTGCTGAAATCCACCTGGATCCCAAACGGTCCTTTGGAGTTGTCCATCTGCTCCACTGCTTTGTTGCTTCCTCTGCTTCTTTCCTACTTCTCTTGTAGGCTTCCTTTTGCTCATCTTCTCCTTGCTGGTGGTTTCTACTGCTGACCTCAAAATCACCTCAACATCATCCTTCTTATCTTCTCAATCACCTCGTCCAACTGCTCGAATGGATGGCTATCTAGAAGCCTTCTCTCATGCACTTCCTTCTTTGTAATGGGTGGATCAAATCGATCCCCCTTTCTTTTTTCTCCATATCTTATGGCTTTAGCTTGCCACCCTATTACAGACTTCAGTTTTGCAGCCTCATCACTGAGCTACTTCTCATCTTCTTCCTCTGACATCTTCGCTTATGTCAGTTCTCCTGCTGGTTCAGCTCCAGCTTCCTCCAGCTACTCCCCAGACTGGAATTTTTCTTCGATATGCTTGGTTGTCTCTTCATGGCAGTCAATTACTAGCTCTACATGGTTCAACCAATCCTCCAGCATCTCCAAATCCTTTTCCCATGGATTGAGCATCTTATCTGTCTGCTCTTATTCTACTGGGGTAGACATCAACATCTTCTCCTTCTCCTCCTCTTTCTCTTCAACAGTCATTGTTGGTTTCCCTTCTTCTATTGTTGCCTCTGCAACATAAACTCTGTCCTCGACTAGGTTGTTTGGTAGGAATATTCAAATTCCCCCAATAATCAGAATGCTCCTCTGGTCTTGCTTCATCATCTCACCTTGCTGATATGAAATCTCAACTGAGTTCATCTTCTCTCCCTTGCCCACCTGGAAAATTGGGATATCTTCCCTGCCCTCCTAGAAGTCTATGAAACCCTCCAATGATTCCATCTCATTTCCCACCTGGCAATATGAAATTTCTTCACTTCCCACCTAACAGTCTCTGAGATCATCCATTGACCTCTTCTCATTTCCCTCCTGGAAACTTGAAAGTTCCTCACTGCCCACTTGGCAGCTTCTGAGATCCTTCTCTGATCTCTTCCCCTCATCATCACTGAGACTCTTCCCAGCTTCTGGCTCATAGATGTGGACCACTTCCTCTTCAATTCTGAGGTTTTCAACATAACTCAACCACATTCCCAACAACCTTCGTTGTCTTTTGGCCAACAATTCCTGGACTGGCCACTTCACCTTCTTCTTCATGGCCCACTCATACACCCAATTCACCTTTGCATTATGTTGCATCTTAAATGCAAGCTTCTCCATATGTTCTCTTACCTCGCTGAGATATTGGCCTATCTCAACCTTGATTTTTTGTTGGTGGTATTCTCTTGGACCATGTTCATGGCCTTCAGTAGACATCCTTCCCTCAAGAACGCGACTGGTTCTTCTGGATTACCCCACCTAGTTGTCTACCATTTGTTGCACACCTTGCAAAAATATTTACAGAGCACCAACACTCTGTCTTCTTCTCCTTCTCTTCTGCATGATATCTACAGATGAAAATTCTCTCTCTAATACCACCTGGTGTATCCCCCTTACCTCAGTAGGTTCTGCTCGACCTCCCAATCTAAGGATTGTTCTTAATCTCCCCATGAGTCTGATTGACTCCTTGATTTACCCATAAGAAATCTTCCACAGACAAGTGTGTATCCACATGTCCTTAGGATTTACGCCTGTGCCCAAGCACTAAGCGCCAACTTTTACCCACATGGTTGGCTGATGTGGCCAAAATATTCACCCGAAAGGTATTTCGGGTCTCGTGACTTTGCGATCCCTGGTGTGATTCCCTTTGTCTCGTCAATCCCCTAAACCCTAAAAAGGATAAAGAGAAATTGATTCCTCCCTTGAATTCACTTAACGTGACCTTCAAATGTGATATGGGCCCCAAATGTTTTGCACCTCATGATTTCGCGTATCGATGAAATTCCATGCAACAACTTCCTTTGCCCGATAGCTGAAATCATTATGGCTTCTCGCCACAAATCAACGGCTCTGAACTTCCCGTGATCTGACGGTCCTAATTCAATCGGGACTTCATGAATTTGGAGTTTGCAACTTTCGACTCCAAGTCACAACCTTCTCCACACTCCGAATTCTGAAACGACAAAATTCGAACACAAGATCAACAACTCTCGTTGATATGGATCCAACGACCACTATTATGCCTGAGCTTATGAACTCTGAAAGACACTCAACCTTGACCCTTCCACTGGTATGCAAGATCCAATGGCCCACAAAACTTTAGTAATTCTCCCTATGAGAATTTCAACCACCAATTTAGACTTCTCAAGGACTCCTGGCCAAATACTTAGCATCCCTTCCTTCTGAACTTAAAATCTACGAGGTGACTTCAAACCTTGTTCTTCCTTTAAACACCTCAAAGGTTCTATCCCTTCTGATCTTTGGCAACACAATTCAGCCTCAGCCTTGGTGCATGCTTGCGTTGTGCGTGCTAACCTGCACTATGTCTTCTGATCTTCTGGACTTAGAATAGTCCACTCTTGCACACTCCTCGTGCTATCTCTCCTAAGCTTACAAACTTACTCAGTTCTAAGGGACTCGGCCCTCTGAATTCTTAGAATAATTCTGGTGCTCCTCATGGCACACTTAGCACTCAACCTCCTAAGCTTTGGAACTTGAAACAAGTTCACTCTGGGCGTTCTCCTTGCGCTTCAACTAGCCTTCAGATGGTTGTCTCTCAACACTTTGTCTGGGTGTTGGCCTGGTGCACCCCTTGCATAGGTCTTCTTCTAGAGTATTCAAAAACTCTGTGAGTGTCTTCTCCTTGACACTTCTCTTATATTTAAACTCAAAATAGAGTTCTTCTTGTGCATTCTTTACACTCACTCGATGCCCACCTGGCAGAGCTCTACAGAATCCCCAACAATTCTATTACTCTTTGTTCTCTCCTCTGCATAGTCTCACCTCCAAGGTGTTCAGAAACCTTGAGGCTTCTCCCTTTAGTATATGATTCCTCTGGTGCACCCTCCTCACATGTCTTTTCCTGAAGTCCATAGAACTCAGATGTGCACTCTTGCATTGGCTTACAAAGTCCTCCCTACTCTGTCATGCAACCCCTTCCATTAAGCGACAAAGAACCCAGACTGAAATCAAATAAAATCACAGGCAGTGAATTATGTCTACCCCTTCATATGGAATCTAACATACATCTACAACATATGCATATAAACACATAAAAGACATTCATTCAAATACACATAAACACATAAAGAATCTCATGCAGGAAAAACTGCTCTGTTTGTATTAATCTCATAATGCATGTACAAAGGTTACAAAAGATCGGACTGCAATAGACTCTCGGCTCCTCTCCTCTCTCTTTTTCTCTTCTCTCCTTCTCTAAGAACTAACTAATCTAGATACAAAGATCATTTTACAAAAGGGGGCTCCTCGAGCTCTTCCCTCCATCTCACCTACTCTCATAAATTACATTGAATTACATTTAATGGTTGTCTAGTCCGAATCGGATCTAGATCTCAGCCTGTCAACCATTAAAGGAGAA
>JZKD02S0068974.1:400740-413607 GCA_000966675.3 Picea glauca
TTTTTGCACCATTGGAAAGATATCACCAAGATATACACATTGATTTCATTTTCAATAATGTTTGAGATGATCAAATTTTGAGCATTTCTCAATCCTCTAGACCTCTTTGAGCATTTTGGATCTTATTGGACCTCTGTGAGAATTATGGATCCTCTTGGATCATCCCTCCCCATTGGAAGCCTTTTGTACCACCAAATGTTTTTATTACTCAACAACTAAGTGAGGGTAAAGCTCTGTCACCTTCCCGATCTCGATCCACTTTTCTTTCCTTGGTTTCACCCCTTTAAGACCAACTTGAAGATACTCCACATCACCTCGTTGTGAAGTCTTGATTCTTCTATCAAGAATAACATCTTCCTATAGCTCATCTAAATTATATGGAGAAAAATCATCAACTGTCGAGACCTGAATATTTTCATCTTCATCCACAATCATAAGAGGCTCATAACGTCTCAAATTCTCAACATTTACCACTGAATACTTTTTCATGTAGGATGGTAGATATAAACGAAAGGAATTAGTACCAATCTCCTCTAATATCTTGAATGGAGCATATCGGATTGGTCTGAGCTTTTTACCTTCACCCTTCATTCTATCCTTGTCGATATGTAACCATAATTGATCACCGACTTGAAACTGATGATCAACTTGATGTTTATCATGCTTAGCCGTGTATTTGTCTTGGCTCTTCTCCAATTGTTACTGTATTGATTGATGTACCTGTTGGATCCTATGAATGAACCTTTCAACTTTATTTGTATCATCTTATCCATTCTCTTTACTTTCCTCTCCAAAAGAAAACTCCTTAAGTGATTTAGGAAAGTACCCGAAACATACTTCAAAAGGAGTTACCTAAGTAGAATAATGCATGGCATAATTATAATCATGTTGTACATAGGGAAACTGTTCATCCCACAATTTAATATGTGTGTTTCACTAGTATCCTCGAAGTAGATGTACCACTGTTCAGTTTACCACCTCTGCCTATCCATCTATCTGCAGATGAAAATATTTCCTCTTCTTTAACTTAGTGTCCATCATCTCCCATAAATGAGACCAAAACTTTCCCAAAAAGTGAGATTCTTGATCTGATATAATAGATGTAGGCAACCCAAAATGAACCCATACATTAGCAAAGAACATATATGTTGTTTGTTCATCTGTGACTTGTTTCTTGCATGGAATTAAAATTCACATACTACTGAATCTATCCATAATGACATATACATAATCATGACTTGTCCTAGATATCGACAAACCCCCTACAAAGTCCATAGAGATAGTTTCCCGTGGCTGAGAAGGTACTGGAAGTGGCGTATATAATCCCAAGTTTATGTTGCTAGGTTTTCTTGTGGCACACATAACACACCCTTTTACATACTTGGAAATGGTCTCATTCATTCGAGGCTAAATATATATATATATATATATATATATATGAGAGATGTATGAGATTCTCTAATTACATTTACTCTTTCATCTCTCGATATACAAAGATTTCCAAGATGATATAACAAATTCTCATGCACGTGATAATCTAATTGTTGATTTCCATGAATCAAATCCATATACATGTCTTTAAAATCATCATCCCTTGTATGTTTTTCAACATAAATTTCATGAGCTAAGGGATTATACCTTAGTATTGTAGATGCATTGATCATTGGTCTTGACAACATATCTGCAACCTTGTTATGAATACCTTTCTTATACTTGATTACCAAATGAAACTACTTTGAGAAATCCATCCACCTAAAATGTCGTGATTGTTGTAGCTTGGTTTGTGATTGAAAATACTGTAATGGATAATGATCTGTATGAATTATTGTCTCATGATTTGGAATGCTCACAGAGGTTTAGGAAGATCTGGAATGCTCATAGAGCTCCAAAAGGATTTAGAAATTCTCAAAATTTGATCATCTCAAATGTTCTCTAAAAGGAAATCAATGCGTAGAGCTCAACGATATATTTCCAATGGCGCAAAAATCACCTCAAACAGAATTCATATGCAAAAGTTATGGCTAGTAAAATTTTAGGTCAAACAGGGAAAAAGTCAAAGTCAAAAGGTCAAAGGTGACATGTGTCACCACTGCAAGGGTAACACGTGGTAAGACCGTAAATCTATATGGTGCTGACGTGGCTACACTATGGCACACCATACATCTAATCGAGTAGGTGACTTGGCATCCATATGGCATAGGTGGATCAATTGTGTATGGACATGTGGCAATGATAGACCAATGAGAGGCTACCATGTGGCAACCTCCCATTGACCCTGTATGGATAAGGTGGTTTAAAATTTTGGTTTATATCCCGGAGTATTGAACCCAATTCTCTCTCCTACCAAACTAACGAATTCTCGTTACACCATGCATTTAAGACTTTACCATATCTGGAGCCATATCTATTTTAAGTTCTTAATCGTAATAGTTGGCGAAAAAAATACAATTCCACGGTTATAATAACCGCAATTCATATATTGATGGGGGTATGTTTTAAACTATGTTATGTATCACCACATTTAAACCTTCGCACAGGGTATTGAACTATGGTTTAATACCATAATATGCTCTATATACAATTTAAACAAAAACCATAATATATGGCATGGTCGACAAGGTTCGACCCCACAACCCATCATATATTATTCAAACATTTTAACCAAGTGCTCCAAAGGTTCTTTTTGTCATATTACTTCAACAATATATATTTAATGTGTGCCATGAAGTTTGAACAAAGGTTAGGGCCCACGCCCTATTTAATGGGCATATGGACCAAAGTACCACAACATGATTTCAGAGTATAGATTCAGCCTCGAGGTTCATGCCAGAGGTATCAAGACCTCGGGATTACATTGTAAAGCATGTCAAGAGGTTCTTTGACATAATTTTATGAACTTTATACTCATTTTTCTCAAAATTTTACAAGGAATTTGATGGTACACTTTGTTTTTGAGTTTGAGCAATGTGTAAAGAGGTCATTGTAAAACACAAGAACTTGAACATTAATAAAGAGGTCTCTATTGGAAGCGGACCCAGAGACGTAGCCCAAATTGGGTGAACTCTATTAATAAACTTGTGTATGTGATTTTGGTATTGTTGTTCTATTTCGCTCAGTTATATTGCAAGTTCTTTATCATTAAAGTGAATTTGGATAGATAAGTAATTCCACATGTCTTTTGCAATGAATCAAACAATCATTGTCATTTCAAAATGAAGTTAGATGTTTATGTGAATTAAATAATAATTAGCATCTAAGGAATTTTCGGATTAATTTGGTATCATAAGGTTTTGACAAGTGTTTGCAAGTGAATGCTTACAAGGTCCAAATCCAAGCGAGGAGAAAGAAAACTTGCAAGTTATAATCCAGATATTGGTTCAAGAAACTTTACTTGAAGAAGAGAGATGACTTCGCCAAGAAAGCTAGGTCCTTATGACTCTGAATATGATTTCTTCAAGGCTTTTAATTTAATGAAATCCATGGTAGAAGAAATGTATGAGGGTTGAAAGAAGGCCAAGGAAGAAGATACATCGGAGAAAGTTGAACCAGTTAAAGATGAAAGAGAAGGTGAAGGAGGTGGACCTTCCGAACCAACCTCACCATCTTCATAATGTACAAGTGAACATTCTTCACATAAGAAGAAGTCCACTAAGAAGAATTATCATGCTCATAATTTGTCTTTATCAAAATTGGATGTTAAGTTCAAATTACCAATTTATGATGGAGAATTGAATGTCGAAAAGATGGACAATTGGATTAGCCAGATAAAGGTATATTGTAGGGTGCAAAGGATCATGAATGACACTGCAAAGATACAATTGGCTACTCTTTATCTAGGTGATACAACCTTGATAGGGTTGGAGAGTAAGACACAAGTTGATCTTGTTCAACAGGGTACAATAATTTCTTGGGATGAATTTACCACTGCAATTAAAAAACAATTTTATCCATTGGCTTATGTGCAAACAACAATTATGGAATGGAAACATCTCAGACAAGGAAAGGGGAAAAATATCCAAGTATTTATGCAGGAATTTAAAAAGAAAGCATTATTTTTAGGAATTCCAATATATGTTTAGGAAACTCTTCTAAAGTAAATATTGGTGGCATGCACTCATATCTTCGACACACTATCTTGATGTTTAACCCTACTAACATTGATGAAGTATCAGTACAATCTACTAATATAGAGGATAGTAAGGGGAAGCATGAGATTGAAGATAAGAAGCCACACAAGTTCGAAAATAAACCGAAAGGAAAATGGAAGAGTAAGAATTCAATTACTGTAAAGAAAGGTGAAGAAAAACCTACATGTCCCTATTGTAAGATAAAGGGGAGTGAGGAAGCATAGTGTTGGAAGATGCATATAGAGTTATGACCAAAGAAGTTCTAGGATAAAGGGAAGCATAATATTGCTACATCAACTCGACATGATCTGGTATCAGATTTAGGAGATGAATCTAAGATCATGGAAATAGGAAGAAAATGTATAACTATCACTAATTCTTCAGTTCAATCTGCTAAATCGGAAAGTGTTATTGATCAAAAGAAAATAAGCAATATTTTCCATGTCAAGGTTATAGTCAAGCATACAAAGATTGAAAATTTATTTGACAATGGATCTCAAGTTAACTTAATATCTGAAGCAATTGTT
This sequence comes from Picea glauca, assembly GCA_000966675.3. NCBI lineage: Eukaryota > Viridiplantae > Streptophyta > Pinopsida > Pinales > Pinaceae > Picea > Picea glauca. The sequence goes on from JZKD02S0068974.1 coordinate 405,395, forward strand.
TAGAAGTTGGGTTTGAAGACGACACCTCATAAAAAACCATATCCATTAGGTTTGGTGTGTGAAGATGTTAAGTTGCGGGTAACAAAGTATATATTGTGCCTCTTGAAATTTGCTTCATTGTCTTGGGTAGTCCTATCAATTCGACATGAAAGATTTATTTTATCGTGAAGAGAATAAATATCACCTTTTCAAGAATGATATTGAATTTATTGTCAAAGATCATCGTATCAAAACTATGTTTCTTTAGTGAGCACAGGAAAAATGAAGAGACTTGTGAATGCAAGTAAATATTTTGTTCTCATTATAGTGAAACAAAAAGAAGAATATATATATATGATGATTTATCAGGTTGTGATCCAGATCATAAACAGGAGTTGGTCAAACTCATATCTAACTATGATGAGTTTTTTCAAGAACCTACAGGGTTGCCTCCTAAGAGAGAGGTGGAACATGAAATCTGTTTGCAGTAGGATGCTCCTCTTCCTAACATTGGTATGTATAGGCCATCAATGCTAGAGAATGTAGAGATAAAGAAGCAAGTTCAGGAATTGCTCGATAAGGGAATTATAAGGCCAAGTTCCTCTCGATGTGGATGTCCTATTGTATTAGTTCCGAGGAAAGATGGCACATGGAGGATGTGTATTGACTTTTGAGTACTGAACATGATTACAGTAAAGAACATATATCATCTTCCTAGAATTGATGATTTATTGGATCAGTTAAAGAATGTTGTTTATTTCACTAAGTTAGACTTGAGAAGTGGTTACCATCAAATCAGGATTGCAAAAAGTGGCATATGGAAAACTACTTTCAAGACAAAGTAGGGGTTGTTTGAATGGTTAGTTATGCCATTTGGTTTATGTAATTCACCTGCGACATTTATGAGGGTAATGAATGATGTGCTCATGCTTTACATAGATGAATTTTTCATTATCTACTTAGATGATATTTTGATCTTCATTTGAATATGGGAATATCATATAATGCATGTCAAGACAGTATTTGAACTCTTGAAGAAGGATAAGTTGTATATTAAGTTGTCTAAATGTGAATTTGGAAAAAATTCTCTGGTACATTTGGGTTATATTTTAGGTAATGGTCAGCTAAAGATAGATCCTACAAAAGTAGAAGTTATTTTGAAATGTCCCAAGCCAACCAATGCCACAGAATTCAGAATCTCCTTAGGAGTAGTAAAATACTGATTTCTCTTTCATAGTAGCTCCTCCACATGCATTAAAAAGTGTCAAAAAATCCTTTCAATGGGGAGGAAAGAATCAGAAATACTTCGAGACATTGAAGGAAAAGATAAGAAGTGCACCAGTTTTAGATCTGTCAGATCCACAACAACCATTTGAGATTCAAACCGATGTAAGTGGATATGCCATGGGAGAAATCTTGATGCAACGAGGTAAACCTATATGTTATCATTCTGGAACTTTTACTCAATCCATAATTAACTATCCAACATATGATAAGGAATTGTATGCATTGGTACAAAGTGTGAATAAATAGAAGCATTACTTAATGGGAAATGAGACAATAATTCATACAAATCATTATCCATTACAGTATTTGCAATCACAAACCAAGCTACAACAATCAAGACATTTCAGGTAGATGGGTTTCTCAAAGCAGTTTCATTTGGTAATCAAGTATAAGAAATGTATTCATAACAAGGTTGCAGATATGTTGTCAAGACCAATGATCAATGCATCTACAATACTAAGGTATAATCCCTTAGCTCATGAAATTTATGTTGAAAAATATACAAGGGATGATGATTTTAAAGACGTGTATATGGATTTGATTCATGGCAATCAACAATTAGATTATCATGTGCATGAAAATTTGTTATATCATCTTGGAAAGCTTTGTATATCCAGAGATGAAAGAGTAAATGTAACTAGAGAATCTCATACATCTCTCATTTATGGTCATTTTGGGGTTGGTAAGACAGTAGCACAGTTATATATATATATATATATATATATATCCTCGAATGAATGAGACCATTTCCAAGTATGTAAAAGGGTGTGTTATGTGTGCCACAAGAAAACCTAGCAACATAAACTTGGGATTATATACGCCACTTCCAGTAACTTCTCATCCATGGGAAACTATCTCTATGGAATTTGTAGGGGGTTTGTCGATATCTAGGACAAGACATGATTACGTATATGTCATTGTGGATAGATTCAGTAGTATGTGTATTTTAATTCCATGCAAGAAACAATTCACAGCTAAATAGACAACACATATGTTCTTTGCTAATGTATGGGTTCATTTTGGGTTGCCTACATCTATTATATTAGATCAAGACTCTTGGTTTTTGGGAAATTTTTGGTCTCATTTATGGGAGATGATAGACACTAAGTTAAAGAAGAGGAAATTTTTTCATCCACAGATAGATGGATAGGCAGAGGTGGTAAGTCGAATAGTGGTACATCTACTTCGAGGATACTAGTGCAACACGCATATTAAATTATGGGATGAACAGTTTCCCTATGTACAACATGATTATAATTATGGCATGCATTATTCTACTCAAGTAACTCCTTTTGAAGTATGTTTCAGGTACTTTCCTAAATCACTTAAGGAGTTTTATTTTGGAGAGGAAAGTAAAGAGAATGGATAGGATGATACAAATAAAGTTGAAAGGTTCATTCATAGGATCCAACAGGTACATCAATCAATACAGTAACAATTGGAGAAGCGCCAAGCCAAATACAAGGATAATCATGATAAACATCAAGTTGATCGTCAGTTTCAAGTCGGTGATCAATTATGGTTACATATCGACAAGGATAGAATGAAGGGTGAAGGTAAAAAGCTCAGACCAGTCCGATATGCTCCATTCAAGATATTAGAGGAGATTGGTACTAATTTATTTCATTTAGATCTACCATCCTACATGCAAAAGTATTTGGTGGTATATATTGAGAATTTGAGACTTTATGAGCCTCTTATGATTATGGATGAAGATGAAAATATTCAAGTCCCGATAGTTGATGATTTTTCTCCATAATATTTAGACGAGCTATAGGAAGATGTTATTCTTGATAGAAGAATCAAGACTTCACAACGAGGTGATGTGGAGTATCTTCAAGTTGGTCTTAAAGGGGTGAAACCAAGGAAAGAAAAGTGGATCGAGATCGGGAAGGTGAGGGAGCTTTACCCTCACTTAGTTGTTGAGTAATCAAAAATTTTGGTGGTACAAAAGGCTTCGAATGGGGAGGGATGATCCAAGAGGATCCATAATGCTCACAGAGGTCCACGAAGATCCATAATGCTCAAAGAGGTCTAGAGGATTCAGAAATGTTCAAAATTTGATCATCTCAAACATTATTGAAAATGAAATCAATGTGTATATCTTGGTGATATATTTCCAATGGTGCAAAAATCACCTTAAATCATCGAACTCTTTCTATTGCGACTAGACCCACATGAATTTTTCATTGTCACCACCTCTAGTCACTTGGATAAGGGCCCATGAAATGAGGTAGAATCCCAACATGAACCTAGGATATAAATTAGAAATGCCTAAGAAGATTTGAAGCTCAGTGAGTGTGGTCAGGTGATGCAGGAGCATCACTTCATGTCAGCAACGTGCCTGATCTAGATGGATATCGGTGGGCACCCACCTTTTCGAACTAGCTCAAAATACTTTTCTGACAATTTTGGCAATTTACTATTTTTAGCAGTTTTTAACTTTCAGGGCCATTTTGAGGGCCTAAATGAAGGTTTTTCGGGATCAAACCAACTCAATGATAGGAGAAAGCATGATTGAGGCCCAAAAATGAATCTCCTCGATGATACCTTTCAAACAGGCTATCATATTCCTAAAATAGAGATCGTATGCAAAAGTTATGACCCCACGAAGTTAATGTACTAACTTACTCAAACAGGGCCCACATGACTTTTGGCACTTCATCTCCTAGGGTTAGATTTTTGGATGTCTAGGGTTTTTGGCATTCCTATTTATTGTAAAAATGCATTCAGAGCCTCATTGTAATCATCTTCTTGCGAATGCGAGTAGCCGTCACATCTCTTCTTAGAGATAAGTTGTCACCATTTTAGCGAGTCTTTCACTCTATATTTTTACAGTCTCTGTACATTTCTTTTATTAATAGAAATCGTGTATTATTGTATATTTGTATTTATGGTTGCATCTATGATACATTTTTTTATATTATCAAATATATGTGATATATTTGTGAATTTCTCTATTATATCTCCACTCTCATTTCGTACCAAAAATAATCCGGATCAATGCCAGCCAACCAGCACATTCAACACGCATTCAATGGAGGAGAGAGGCACCATCCCTCTCATTTTCAAATTTGAAAATGTAATAACTATTGTAAGGTGGAAGAGCCACTCATATGCCTTTGTGCATGTAGTAGATAGGCTCACCTTTAATGGTTGACAGGCTGAGATCTAGATCTGATTCGGACTAGATATCCATTAAATGTAATTCAATGTAATTTATGAGAGTAGGTGAGATGGAGGGAAGATCTCGAGGAGACCCCTTTTGAATAAATATATTTGTATATAGATTAATTATTTCTCAGAGAAGGAGAGAAGAGAAAAAGAGAGAGGAGAGGAGTCGAGACTCTATTGCAGTCTGAGCTTTTGTAACCTTTGTACAAGCATTCTGAGATTAAAACAAACAGAGCAGTTTTTCTTGCATGAGATTCTTTATGTGTTTATGTGTATTTGAATGAATGTATTTTATGTGTTTATATTCATATGTTGTAGATGTATGTTAGATTCCATATGCATGGTTAGACATAATTCATTGTCTATGATTTTATTTGATTTCAGTCTGGGTTCTTTGTGGCTTAATGCAAGGGGTTGCATGACAAAGTAGGGAGGACTCTGTAAGCCAGTGCAAGAGTGCACATCTGAGTTCTATGGAATTCAATCCAAGACATGTCAGGAGTGCGTACCAGAGGAATCGTAGACTAAAGGGAGAAGCCTCAAGGTTGTTGAACACTTTGGAGGTGAGACTATGTAGAGGAGGGCACAGAGAGTAATAGAATTGTTAGGGATTTTGTAGAGCTCTGCCAGGTGGGCATCGTGTGAGTGCAAAGACTGCACAAGAAGAACTCTATTTCAAGTTCAAAGATAAGAGAAGTGTCAAGGAGAAGACACTCACAGAGTTGTTGAATACTCTAGAAGAAGACCTGTGCAAGGGGTGCACCAGGCCAACACCTGGATGAAGTGTTGAGAGACATCCATCTGAAGGCTAGTCGAAGTGCAAGGAGAACGCACAGAGTGAACCTGTTTCAAGTTCCAAAGCTCGGGAGGTCGAGTGCTAAGTGTGTCAGGAGGAGCACCAAAAGTATTCTAAGGAGGCAGAGGGTCGAGTCCCTTATAACTGAGTAAGTTTGTAAGCTTAGGAGAGATAGCATGAGGAGTGTGTAAGAGTGAACTATTCTAAGTCCAGAAGCTCAGGAGAGACAGTGAAAGTTAGCATGCGCAACGCAACCATCCACCAAGGCCGAGACTGAATTGTGTTGCCAAAGATCAAAAGGGATAGAACCTTTGATGTGTTCAAGGAAGAATGAGGTCTGAAGTCACCTCCCAGAGTTTAAGTTTAGAAGGAAGGGATGCTAAGTATTTGGCCAGGAGTCCTTGAGAAGTCTAAACGGGTGGTTGAAATTCTCATAGGGAGAATCACTAAAGTTCCGTGGACCGTTGGATCTTGTAGACCAGTGGAAGGGTTAAGTTTGAGCCTCTTTCAATGTTCATAAGCTCAAAAGGAATAGTGGTCATTGGATCCAGATCAATGAGAGTCGTTGATCTTGTGTTTGAATTTCATCATTTCGGAATTCGGGGTGTGGATAAGGTTGTGACTTGGACTCGAAAGTTGCAAACTCTCGATTCATGAATTCCCCTATTGGGTGAAGGAAGTTGTTCCATGGAATTTCACCGATACACGAAATCCTGAGGTGCCGAAACATTTGGGGCCCAGATCGCATTTGAAGGTCACGTTAAGTGAAGTCAAGGGAGGAATCAATTTTTTTTTATCCTTTTCAGGGTTTAGGGGATTGACGAGACAGATGGAATCACACCAAGGATCGCGAAGTCGCGAGACCCAAAATACCTTTCAGGTGAATCTTTTGGCCATGTCAGTGGGCCATGTGGGTAAGAGTTGGCGCTTAGTGCCTTTTTGCACAGGTGTAACTCCTAAGGACATGTGGATACACACTTGTGTGTGGAAGATTTCCTATGGGGAAATCAAGGAGTCAATCAAACTCACAGGGATATTAAGAACGATCCTTAGACCGGGAGGTCAAGCAGAACCTACTGAGGTAGGGGGGCTGCACCAGGTGGTATCAGAGCGAGAATTTTCATGTGTAGATATTAGGAAGAAGAGAAGAAGAAGAAGACGAAGTTTTGGTGCTCTGTAAATATTGTTTCAAGGTGTGCAACAAATGGTAGATAGCCAGGTGGGCTAAGCCAGAAGAACCAGTCGCATTCTTGAGGGAAGGATGGCTATTGAAGGCCATGAACATGGTCCAAGAGAAGACCGCCAGTAGAAAAGAAAGGTTTAGATTGGCCAATATCTCAGTGAGGTAAGAGAACAGATGGAGAAGCTTGCATTTAAGATGCAATAGAATGCAAAGGTGCATTGGGTGTATGAGTGGCCCATGAATAAGAAAGTGAAGTGTCTAGTCCAAGAATTGTTGGCCAAAAGACAATGAAAGTTGTTGAGAATGTGGTTGAGGTATGTTGAAAACCTCAGAGTTGAAGATGAAGTGGTCCACATCTATGACCGAGAAGCTGGGAAGAGTTTTAGTGATAATGAGGGGAAGAGATTAGAGAAGGATCTCAGAAGCTACCAAGTGGGCAATGAGGAACTTTCAAGTTCCCAGGAGGGAAATAAGAAGAGGTCAATGGATGATCTCAGAGACTGTCAGGTGGGCAGTGAAGAAATTTCAGATTTCCAGGTGGGCAATGAGATGGAATCATTGGAGGATCTCATATACTTCCAGGAGGGCAGGGAAGAAATCCCAATTTTCCAGGTGGGCAAGGGAGAGAAGATGAACTCAGTTGAGAGTTCATATAAGTGAGGTGAGTTGATGAAGGAAGATCAGAGGAGCATTCTTAGTATTGGGGGAATTCAAATATTCCCACCAAACAGCCCAGTCGAGGACAGAGCTTATGTTGCAGAGGAAACAACAGAATAAGTACATCTAGCAGTGATTGTCGAAGAGAAAGAGGAGGAGAAGGAGAATATGTTGATGTCTGCCCCAGTAGAAGAAGAGCGGGAAAATAAGATGATCAATCCATGGGAAAAGGATTTGGATATGCTGGAGGATTGGTTGAACCATCCAGAGCCAGTAATTGACTTCCATGAAGAGACAACCAAGCATATCGAAGCAAAATTCCAGTCTGGGGAGAAGCTGGAGGAAGCTGGAGCTAATCCAGTAAGAGAACTGGCAGAAGCGAAGATGTCAGAGGAAGAAGCTGAGCAATAGCTCATTGATGAGGTTGCAGAACTGAAGTCTATAGTGTTAGAAAAACAGTACCGCGGAGCAATAAAATAAAACAAATGCAGAAATAAAAAATGGAAGATATGCAATACAAGAGAGACACAGATTTACGTGGTTCACCCAGTGTGGGCTACGTCCACCAGAGAAATTGCCAGGTCCTTTCTTTATTATTATCCAACAAAATGAAGGGATACAACCTACAGCAAAACCCGTTGTAACTTCCTCTTATTTATCTCACAGTCTCCTCTCTCAGAATACAATACTCACCAACATGCATAGCCGCAATACATTTCCCTCATAAAAGAGGGTTGCCTTCTAGGGAAAAAAACCCTAACATAATCTCTATCGTTAGATATGCGACCTTATAATGAATGTTCCAGATTTACAATGAAATTATAATATACTTTTACAAGGCAATTTTTGCTTCGGGGGCTTCACTCCCGAACCCCTGTTGGGGGCCCACTTGCCCCCAGACCCCCCAGCCAGGGGGATAGCATACATCAAGCTGCCAACTGTTGATGAATATGGGACCCTGGACATGTATTCTATCTCCTCCTATGTCTTGGTACACATTTCCATAGTTAATTTGAAATGGTTGGCCAAAGGTGTACTAACTGGTTTTGCATTCTGCATTCTAAACCTCTCCAACACCTTCTCTATGTACTCACCCTGAGACAATGTCAGTTTGGGATTTTTCCTGTCTCTTGTTAT
>JZKD02S0068974.1:417374-435874 GCA_000966675.3 Picea glauca
AACATAATCTCTATCGTTAGATCTGCGACCTTATAATGAACAGTCCAGATTTACAATGAAATTACAATATACTTTTACAAGGCAATTTTTGCTTCAGGGGCTTCGCCCCTGAACCTCCACTTGCTCCCAGACCTCCTAGACGGGGGGATAGCCCCCCCAGACCCCACAGAGGGGGTACCCCCCTCTGCACTCCCCCACGTGGAAGAGTGTACATACTTCTGGGGTGTAAATACTTCATGAGGTATAAACATGATTGAAAGTAAAAGACCTCTAAATCAGGAAGATAATCAGGCTCCACAACCAACACAGGGTGGAAAGCTAAAGCCACAGGAGATGGAGAAAACAGTAAGGGGGATCGAGTTGATCCACCCATTACAAAGAAGGAAGTGAATGAGAGAAGACTTCCAGAGAGTCATCCATTGGAGCAGCTGGACAAGGTGATTGAGAAGATAAGAAGGCTGATGTTGAGGTGATGTTGAGGTCAGTAGCAGAAACCACTAGCAAGGAGAAGTTGAGCAGAAGGAAGCCTGCAAGAGAAACAGGAAAGAAGCAGAAGCAGTAGCAAAGTAGTGGAACAGATGGACAACTCCAAAGGACAGTTTGGGATCCAGGTGGATTTCAGCAAAGCTGGGAAGTTGGATGGCTTATTGCTGACGTGAAGTGATGCTCCTGCATCATACTCCAGTGTTGCAAAAAAATTCATGAGCTTCTTAGCTCTGCTGAAATCCACCTGGATCCCAAACTGTCCTTTGGAGTTGTCCATCTGCTCCACTGCTTCTTTCCTACTACTCTTGCAGGCTTCCTTCTGCTCAGCTTCTCCTTGTTGGTGGTTTCTACTGCTGACCTCAAAATCACATCAACATCATCCTTCCTATCTTCTCAATCACCTCGTCCAGCTGCTTGAATGGTTGACTCTCTGGAAGTCTTCTCTCATGCACTTCCTTCTTTGTAATGGGTGGATCAACTCGATCCCCCTTGATGTTTTCTCCATCTCCTATGGATTTAGCTTGCCGCCCTGTTGCAGACTTTTGTTCTGCAGCCTCATCACTGAGCTACTTCTCAGCTTCTTCCTCTGACATCTTCACTTCTGCCAGTTCTCCTGTTGGTTCAGCTCCAGCTTCATATAGCTTCTCCCCAGAATAGAATTTTTCTTCGATATGCTTGGTTGTCTCTTCATGGAAGTCAATTACTGGCTTTGGATGGTTCAACCAATCCTCCAACATCTCCAAATAATTTTCCCATGGATTGAGCATCTTATCTACCTGCTCTTCTTCTACTAGGGCAGACATCAACATCTGCTCCTTCTCCTCCTCTTTCTCTTCGACAGTCAACTCTTTAAGGGGAAGACAAATATGCACTCAAGAGTTACAAAAACATTGTATAAAAGAGAGGAGATGTCCATTTTGTAGGGGCTCTTCAAGCATTATATAGACTCAATAACTAATTCAAGGGATTATACTATGTTAATGAATATTGAGAAGCCCTCATGGTAATTTTTTGCAAGAAAGTAGAATTTATGTGTGAAGTTGTCTTTGTTGTGAATTATTTCAAGTGGGATGTATGTTGTTCACATGGACTATAAGAATGGTTGTTTTCCTATAGACTGATCTTATGCACTCTGTGTTATTCTAAAATTTTGATTATTATTTCACATATCTTTAAGTCTTGAGATTGTTGAGTTGTTAACGTATGCATAAATGTAATTTAAACTATTCTGATTATATGTATGTATACACATGTTTCTAACCTTGCACCTTCATTTCAGCTACCTATGGGGGAGTTTTATGTAGATTTTGGTTTCATTTACAGCTCACCCAATTACCTTAGTATGCCCCTAGCGAGGATATGTACGATAGATTAGCAGTAGATTAGTTTTCTTTCAATATATAATCTTCATATATATCTCTGCATTGCATAACCATCCATCATCCACCTTCATCGGTGGACCGGACCACAACCAGTAAAACCAAAAACTAACCATGGCAGCCGGGACAAATTCTAGGTGGGTCCCCTAAACCAAACGGTGCATACTCTAGTTGAGACTATGTATTAGGGAGTACCCCTTACTTTTGTCGAATGAATTTTGCCCCTTTAATAGCTCTCTAAAGGTTTAGTTTAGCTGCATCGCAGTAAACATATTGAATTACACATGCACTTCATGAAAAAACTTATTCAATATTGCACTTTTGAAGTGCTCTTTTTCCTTACAAAGGATCAAGATGCAAACATTTTCACAAAGTCTCTTACAAAAGTGAAGTTTTTCGAACTTCGATCTATGTTGAAGGCTTAGAAAGTTGCCATTAAAAGGAGATGGGCTCTAATGCCTCTTTCATTCTCCTATTATGTCACCTTTCTAAATTATTCAATTATTTCTCAAGTTGTTCTTAAGGGGAATGTTAGGATGTTTAGACACTTAGGAGTTACTTAAGATCAACTTCTTGCTTAATGTGTCTTTAAGTAAAGTATGTTTGTTTAGTATGCCTTAGTATGGAATTGCAGTTATGTAATCAATGGTCAATATATGTTTTAAACATAAAATGATACTAAAGGTTATATGATCTCTATTTAAAGAGCATAAAGAGTCATTATCTAGTAGTGATTGATTGTGAGAAACCCATATATAAAAAAAAAATCTTCTGCATTAATATATGTTTTTTGGTTGCAACATTATAATTTTTTTTTCTTCTGCATTAATATATGTTTTTTGGTTGCAACATTGGTTAAGAAAATGAACTATTTCCCTCTTTAAAAATTTTAATGATCTCTTTATGTCACTAATTTCTTAACGTGTTCTCCAAAATACCCTATTTATTAAAAAATAACAACAATACTAAATATTCATATTAAATTAAATTTTAAAAAAATTAAAAAATCGAAAATGGAATAAAATAAAGTAATTTTTTTTTCTATAATCCAGACTGTAGAATCTATTGCTCGCAGTAAATGTTACAATGGAATGGAATGTTGTTATCATTACAAGAAAGCTATTTAATTCCATACTCGACATTTAATAAATCTAAAAATAGAATAAAATAAAGATTATTTTTTATTTTATATAACGCAGACATTGGATTATATGGCTCGCAGTATAAGGTTACAATGAAATGGAATATGGTTATCATTACATAAAAGCAATTGAAATCGATCTCGACTTCCAGAGCGACAGTTACACGTTATCGAATAAACAATGGAGTGTGGAAGGAATTGCAAGGCGAATATTCAGGTGTGAGTATTTCAATAGCGCAGAAAAGCCTTGGTTTCGCCGCAGCCCATGATGGATCTCGGCAATCTTCCAATTCTTTCAGCCCCTTCTTCGAACACCACTCGCATTCCCAGAAAGAAATGCGCTTCTATATGGCAATGTAAAGCCCATACTCCCGAATTGTCAGCGATAAATCTTATGGCAGTCCAACCAAATGTAAAGAGAGGCACTGTGTTTTTCATGGGTGGATTTATCAGATTAAAATTCTATGTATCCTTGAGTGGATCGAATGCCCCGTCTCCCTGAGCAAGAACCCAGAAATCATGGCCGTGAAAATGCCATGGATGAATCTCTTCTGTACCAACCAGCTTCTTGTCGTTTTGCAAAATTACATCCACCGTGTTGTTGAACTCCGATCTGTAAATCGGATTGTCGTTGGTGGCGTTAGGGTTGGATTCGGTGATTGAATAATTCTCTGGAGCCGGGAACTGGTCGAAGGCCTTGTTCAATCCATACTCGACGGATATGAGAAATGGTGTACGAGGGTGCGCGTATGAAAAATTGTATTTTCAATGGAAATTTATATTGGAAGGATGCTGGTGGGATTTTACTAGATTGTTTATTGAAAGATGAGGAAGATAAATCTTTGCAGGAGTTTCATGAAGGAGATTGTGGTGGACACTTAAAATGGAATACCACTGCAACAAAATTCTAAGAGCTGATTTTTACTGGCCAACCTTATTTGAAGATATCCATAGGAAAGTGACCTCATGCCATAACTGTGAAATCTTTGAAGGCAAAAGGAAACTGTTCCATTTTCCCTTGAAACCAATATCATTTGAAACTATTTTTCAACAGTGGGGTTTGGATTTCATTGGAAAAATTCATCCACCATCATTAGGCCATCACAAGTGGATCCTCACAACCACTGACTATTTTACCAAGTGGATTGAAGTTGTACCTACAAGGAAGGACACTGATGCTAACATTCTTTCAAGATTTGAATGTACCAGGAAGATCATCACTGACAATTTAGCATCATTCAAATCAAAGAATATGGTGGAGTTGTGCAACAAATATCATATTACTTTAGGACACTCTACTACCTATTACCCTCAGGGGAATGGATTATCAGAGTTTTCCAACAAGAGTCTGGTCAATATCATCAAAAATTTGTTGCAGGATAACAAGAAGTCATGGCACAACAAGCTAGTCAATGCATTATGGGAAGACAGACTTACTACTAAGAGATCAATGGGCATGTCCCCATATTAGTTGGTTTATGGAATGGATGTTGTTTTTCCCACTTCTTTAGGTGTCCCTTTCAGGAAATTACTACAAGAAGTACAAAAAGAACCAAATGACATCCAACGAAGAATAAATCAGACCATACAGTTGCAACAATCCAGAGAAGAGGTCTACAACAAAACTCAAGTGATCCAAGAAAATATTAATAAGATCTATGATAAAAGAACCAAGGCTAATGATTTCCAGATAGGAGACAAAGTATTGAAATGGGATTCAAGGAAAGAAGAGAAGGGTAAGCATGGAAAATTTGAGAATTTAGGGAAATACCCTTATATAATTCATGCTTAAAAAGGAAGCAATGCATTATTGATCAAGGATATGGATGGAGCGGATCTATCAGGAGGACCTCTCAATGGCAGAATGCTCAAGCATTATTTTTCACTAGAATAAAATAATTTCTCACACAGTTCATTGTAAATACCATTTTACTTTTTACTGACATGAGTGGGTGACTCATATTAGATGTTGAAGCCCGAAGAGAAGGCCATAAGATCTTGATTAGTTGTCATCATGTTTACAACTACAATAAAACAAATCAGATGTAGAAAGTACTAGAGGAGATCATTCAAGGAGATCAGTCACTGGTTCTTGGCACCTCACAGGGAGAGGAACATCCCCATGTGGAGCCATTGTTATAGCCCTATATTTCATAGTATCACCTCCTGGTGATTGAAATTTCTTCCTCCAGTTATTTTATATTGTAAATAATATCTCATTTTGCAAATGATTTCCAAAAGAAAAAGAAAAAGATTAAAAATAGTAAAAATGAAAAGAGGGTATAAAAGAAAAGAAAAAAAAAAGAGAAAAAAGAGAAAAAATGAGACAACCCCATCAAAAGAAAATAAGTTTGAATCATACATTCTAATCATGATCAAAAAATTTAAATTTGTTGTTGATAGGTTAAAGAATAAGTTTGGTCAAACTGTTTAATCTTGGCCAAAGTAGTTAGGTAGAAAAATAATTAATCCAACGGTCTAAGCTGGATTAATGTGTTAGATGCCTTGGTTAGGAGATAGGTTAAGTGGTTTTTTATTTCAAAGAAAATTGAAAGGGGTTTGCATTTCAAAATACACCCTAAGTTGAGTAAGTTTGGTTATTTTAGCATAGGGAAATAAAATTATAATGTAAAGTTTTCAAAAAGGAAAACTTTGTGCTTTATAGCATATATTTTTATCCTAAGATCGGAAGTGGACAAGACATTTTTTCTTGTAGTGATTAATATCCACACAAATCTCCATTGGAGGCATCCACCTTTCCCCGATCAACGGTCCTCATCCATTTTCAACCCCCCCCGATCTATCTACCTTTAACGGCGGAGGGGGGATCTGAAAAGTAGTTTTTCCCGCATCGATCCCACATAACATCACGCGTCCTCAGCATTTTGGATCCCCCCCTCCCATTTCCACTTGTTTCCGACCCCCCTCCTCTGAAATCCTCCAAACCAAATCCTGATACAACTCACTCTTCCTTCCATTACTATCCTATCCCTATGTGCCACCTGTCCCACTCAACATACTCATTAGCCAATTAAAGTGTTCCCCGTGATCGTTAATCATCCCCCCACGCAATAACAGGTATCCACTTTACACATTAAAACCCCATTTTTCATCCAGTAACATGGTTTTCCAAGAAAGACATCGTGGAGACCACGTCGAACTAAGTTGTCAAACTGAACGCCAACATCTCTCGTTGTCAATAGATGAATTTTTACCCCGGTAATACAGCTTCGCCATATTTTTACTGTAAATTATGTCAATCATGGACCCCAAGTTCAAGACTGATGACACATCCGAGAACCCAATGATTCCCCTCCCTTTGGCGGACAAGGATTACAAAGTTACAGAGTGGAGGTGTGAATTCGACTTCTTTGAATTGCACTCCTAGCCGAAGGAGATTTTCCTCGATGAGAGCGATGAAATTGGACTCTGGGAGTCCAATTTTCTCTTGTATATGTTCCCTCAGACCCACCACTTCCTGAAATTTGTCCTCAGATGCCAAGCCACTTACTTTCCCGGCTAAAGAGCCATTGCCTCCTCCACTGGTGAAACACTGTTCACAATTACCTCTGAAGCCATCAACCAAATGTTGCAGATCCCTAGAAATGATTTAGACACTCTGTTCTTTGTTGAATCCCTAAATGAATTATACCAGAAGCTAAATTTTCCCCAAAGAGCCCAGATCTTTGAGATCTTTCTTCCTGAAGATGCCCATTTACCCAAGAAGAATCCACCTTACCCCTCTTCCATTTTCACAGTCAAATCCAACCAGATCATATCCATGATTTCTTACATGTTAGGTTATTACTTAGATGAATGGGTGGATGAGCCTATTTTAGGTTTTCTATCCATATTTTCTACAACGGAAAAGGTTTCCATTAAGTTTAATTTCAGTCAATTTCTGGCTGATAGTATTCATGATCAGTTCTTCAAGTTTCCAACCGAAGGGAGATGTTTAGATACTCTTCAATTTTGGTTTACATGTTTCTATTTTATCAATAAGATAGGTTTCCTTGTGCACTTCGAAAGTTAAATAAGGAAGGAATCCCACAGTCAATTACATCATGGACCTCATTGGTGAGGAAAAACTCAACAAAGTACAACTTTAAGGATTTCATCGATCAATTCATTCATCCAGCTGTTTTTTTGTTGAACAACAGCATAGAGCTAAGGGTCAGTGAAGAGATTCAGAAGGTCTTACACCTATCTGATCAAGCCAAGACAGGGTATTGGTATTTATACCAAAACTATACAGAGATAAGGTATATGGGTGTGAGTTGCCTCTTTACAAATTTCCCAAATACTTCCCAGTGAGGATTTTTGCACTGGAATATATAAGGAAAATGGTAAATTTAGATGAGATTCATTTTGTTGTAGAAAATAAGAAATACCAACTCTGAATTAAAACTCAAATTAGCCCTTTCATTTGCAATAGAAGATCAGCAGGAGAAGAAGCATATAGCCTTTTGAAACAAATGAGGTTTCCACTGAGTTTCACTTGGGAATATGACCCATTTGGTTTTATTTCTGAACTCAATACCAAACAAAAAATCACTCCTTATGTACACACATAGAGACTAGAGGTAGAAAGATACATGAACCAGGAAGAGTGGTAGGAAAACACATTGCAAGAACCAAAGGAGAAACATACCTTTGTAACCACTTCACAGACTAATACACCTCAAAAGAAAGCAAATAAAAGATCAAGGAAGGAAGTTTCTCCTTCAGTCACAGAGGTATCAGCTAAATATTTTTAGGTATACAGAAAGAGGGCTAAAACCAGTCATACAACAGATTTGTTGAAGGAGGGAGAAATGCAGACCACCATAGTTTTGGAGGGACCACATTCTTCAACCTAGTCGGATAGTTTGTTTGTAGGTTCTTCATCATCACTAGCATCTCAAAGAAATCCAGACACTACTTTGACAGCTGAATGAGCTCATGGACAAAAAGAGACAAACATTTTTAACAAATATAAGCAAATCAAGCAAAGGAATGAGCTTCTCAACAACAACACCTACACTCAATTCTGGAAGAAGACCTCTACTGCTCAACATAGACTGTTGTCAGCTTTTGAAACAAAAAGAGGAAGAATGCAAATGTCATTCTTACAAGCACAAGTTCCCCATCCAAATACAACAACAGATTACAAGAAAACTGCTTTTGAGTTTGACATAAAAGATGTCCATCATGTGGACTAGATGGATATGCATAGACAAACTAGAGAAATGATATTTTCAACCCTAACAAATACCTCAATGACAGCTTCTAAATTGCAGGTATCTCTTAATAATATCCAGTCCCAATTAAATATTTGGGAATATCTCTTCTTGGGACAAAGATAACAAAATAAAATCATTGGAAGAGTTGGTTCTTAAGATTGGGTATGATCCAACAAATGTCAAAGTAGCAGAGGAGTTGATAAAGAAAAAGAATCTTGTTATAGCATCTCTTAGAAAGTAGTTGAAGTTTCCAGCAACAAAGGATTCACAAACCAAAGAAGTGGTTGAGATTGAAAGTCACAAAGAAGAAATGTTAAAATTAATCATGGAACAAAATGCACAAATGAGGGAAATGGAAGATGGACAAGATGATAAAACAAAAGGAGAAAAATGTGCAGTTGGCCATGATTCCACTAGATGCAATGCCTCTGATAGGGGTCTGAACAACAGAAGTGTCTACATCAGCAACAATCCCATCAACAATCCCATCAACAATCCCATTACAAATCTGAGATGCCTCTGATAAACTTGTAAAATCTATGGAGGATATGTCCATACAAGGTGAAGAAATAAAAAAATTACAAGAAGAGATAAAAACATTACAGGAACTGAAATCAATGTTCCATGCTAGTCATCAGGTATAAATGCATAAGTCTCAAAGGCTCAGTCAACAACTACAACAATTAGAGAAAGAGATTGACATGGAAAATACCTTAGCCCAAGATAAAGAAAACATATGGACATATATCATCAAATCCATGACAGAGATATGGCCCTCCATACAGATCATTTTTTAGCAGCATGAATTAGTGAATAAATCCAGGGGAGAAATAGAAATCATCAAGGAAGAATTGGGAGAAAAACCAATAGAGGCCACAGAGCTCATTTGATTTCTAAACTCCAAAAATGAACAAGAGTTAGAAGAGATGGAGATTGAGGACAGAACTGAAACCATCCTGGAGATCAAGAAGGTTCTGACTAAGAAAGGCCTAATGTTGCAATTGGAAGAAAAATCTTAGGTGATGGACATAGGTGTGCAGAGGTTCTTCACCAAGTTTTAGGTGCTACACAAGAAAAGGCTTCCTGGATTGTTAGTACTGAATGACAAATTGATCACTCTGTCAGATTACAAACATAAATTGAACACGGTGGCAGAAGACAATTCAAATTTTGCAGGAATACAAGGAAGCATCACTAGTAAATCTTTCCTAGAGACACTATAGTTTGACTTGAGCATTCAACATGAAATCAAACATATCTTTGTCACAAAGCCTACTTTTGCTAAGTACACAGAGATGGATGAAATATATAGAAAATTACTCAAGATATCAATCCCAAGTAGAAATAGGTGGGAAGAGCTATGTGCATTACTTGAGTAAAGACAAATTTGATGTTTTAGTCAGCAAGGAGTAGCAGCTAACCAAAGTCAAAGAAACAAGTCATAAACAAACTTTCATCAAATCAGCACCAGAGATCCTAGCAAATCTACAAGATTCCTACATTTTTGTAATTTGAGATTTAGTTAGTTTAGATATCCTTCCAAAATATATTGATCATTTGTGCCATGATTTGATGTAAATAGTTGTATAAATACTTCTCTTTTCAAAGTATTGAGGTTTGATTTTTGCATCCAAAAGCTATTGTGTAAATTTTCAAAGGATCGACCAGTAATAAAAAAGGGCTTATTCACAGGATTCTAGTGTCAGAGTGTTGGTGATGTGATTTCTCTCTTTGTCTAATGTTTTTCATTCTCTGTAATCACTGCATGTGTTTCCAATTCTAATCATTCAAAGAAAGTTAAAGAAAATAATGTATCTCAGTATACCCTATTTCTAATTTTTCGATGATATTCATGTTTTTCATCTGAAATTAAGTAAAATAATTCTTAACTGCTCTTCTACTTAGTGGAATTTACCCTCTTTTCTTCTCATTCACTTCATTTAATTTAATCATATCCAAATAGTTTTACTACCCTACCCTGTGGAGAAAACCTTATAAAAAGCTAAATCAGATCCCTATCTTTAAAGAAAGACCTCATAGCCCAATGGAAAATTAAGCATCCAATCAGTCAGATATTTCAAACAAACAAACAAACATTGAACTGTCATAACTAGCCTAACATTCTAAACTAAAAAAAAATCTAAATCCTATAGAGATATCCCTCTCTAAAGCTGGTAGGGATAGATCCTAGCTTCAAAAGTGGTTTTGTAGTTACCTCTTTCTTTTCTTATACAACCTATGGAAATTGCAGAGTGCTAACAGCTAGTATAATAAAAATGTCAGAATGTTTCTAGCATTCTAGTTTTTTATAAATAAATAGGCATTGGATTTCTGACGAATGTTCACTATTGAACATTATTGTAATAAATGTGAGGAGCGATTGACTAAGTCCAGGTCAAAGGGCAGCGTTCTGATGATATTTTGTGGAAGTCGGATATCTAATGCCTTCTCCATGGTTGTCGGATATCCAACAACGTCGGGGCCAATTTGAAAAAAAAACCCAACAAAATTACAATTTCTAAAGGTAAAATCCGACGACAATGCAAATGTTTTGGGTGGTATCGAAGGATGTTGTCGGATTTTAGATTCAAATGTAGTTGTTTTTTATCCATAACATTTTCTGATTTAGCATATTGAACTGAAGAATTAGTGATAGTTATACCTTTTCTTCCTATTGCCATGATCTTAGATTCATCTTCTAAATCTGATCCCAGATCATGTCGAGTTGATGCGATAGTCTTCTGCTTCCCCTTATCCTAGAAATTATTTGGTCGTAATTCTAGATGCAACTTTCAACACTATGCTTCATCATTCCCCTTTATCTTATAGTGGGAACATGTAGGTTTTTCTTCATATTTCTTTACAATAGTTGACTGCTTACTCTTCCATTTTCCTTTCAGTTTCTTTTTGAACTTGTGTGGCTTCTTATATTCAATCATATGATTCCGCTGACTAGCCTCTAGATGAGTAGCTTGTACTGATACTTCATCAATGTTTGTAGGGTTAAACATCATGATAGTATGTTGAATATATGAGTGCATGCCACCAATATGTACTTTAGAAGAATTTTGTGAGCATATATTCGAATTCCTAAAAATAATGCTTTCTTTTAAAATTCCTACATATATACTTGGATATTTTTCCCCTTCCCTTATTTGAGATGTTTCCATTCCATAATTGTTGTTTTCACATAAGCCAATGGATAAAATTGTTTTCTAATTGTAGTGGTAAATTCATCCCAAGAAGAAATTACTATACCCTATTGAACAAGATCAACTTGTGTCTTACTCTCCCACCATATCAAGGATGTACTGCCCAAAAAAAGAGTATCCAATTGTATCTTCGCAGTGTCATCCATGATCCTTTGCACCCTGTAATATACCTTTATCTTCTTAATCCAATTGTCTAGATTTTCGGCATTCAATTCTCCATCATAAATTGGCAATTCGAACTTAACATTTAAATTTAATAAAGACAAATTATGAGCATGGGAATTCTTCTTAGTGGACTTCTTCTTATGTGAAGAATGTTCACCTGTAGATGATGAAGATGGTGAGGGTGGTTTGAAAGGTCCACCTCCTTCACCTCCTCCTTCATATTTAACTAGTTCAACTTGCTCTTATGTATCTTCTTCCTTGGCCTTCTTTCGACCCTCATACATTTCTTCTACCATGGATTTCATTAAATTAAAAGCCTCGAAGAAATCATCTTCAGATTCATAAGGACCTAACTTTCTTGGTGAAGTCATATATCTTCTTCAAGTAAAGCTTCTTGAACCAATATCTGGACTATAACTTACAACTTTTCCTTCTCCTCGCTTGGATTTGGACCTTGTAAGCATTCACTTGCAAACACTTGTCAAAACCTTGCTCTGATACCAACTTGATCTGAAAAATCCTTAGATGATAATTATTATTTAATTCACATAAACATCTAACTTGATTTCAAAATGATAATGATTGTTTGACTAATTGCAAAATACATGTGAAATTACTTATCTATCCAAATTCACTTTAATGATAAACAACTTGCAATATAACTGAGAAAAATAGATCAACAATACCAAAATCACATACACAAGTTTGTTAACGGATTTCACCCAATTTGGGCTACATCTATGGGTCTTCTTCCAATAGAGACCTCTTTATTAATGTTCAAA
This sequence comes from Picea glauca, assembly GCA_000966675.3. Lineage (NCBI taxonomy): Eukaryota > Viridiplantae > Streptophyta > Pinopsida > Pinales > Pinaceae > Picea > Picea glauca. Next base: position 429,762 of record JZKD02S0068974.1, read on the forward strand.
TGCTTGTGTTTTACAATGACCTCTTTACACATTGCTCAAACTCAAAAACAAAGTGTACCATCGAATTCCTTGCGAAATTTCGAGAAACATGAGTATAAAGTTCATAAAATTTTGTCAAAGAACCTCTTGGCATGATTTACAATGTAATCCCGAGGTCTTGATACCTCTGGCGCGAACCTTGAGACTCAATCCATACTTTGAAATCATGTTGTAGTGCCTCGGTCCCCTGCCCATTAAATAGGGCGTGGACCCTAACCTCTGTTCGAACTTCATGGCACACATTAAATATGTATTGTTGAATTCATATGACAAAAAGAACCTTTGGGGCACTTGGTTAAAATGTTGGAATAATATATGGTGGGTCGCAAGGTCAAACCTTGTCGACCATGCCATATATTATGGCTTTTGTTTAAACCGTATATAGAGCATACTATGGTATTAAACCATAGTTCAATACCCTGTGTGAAGGTTTAAATGTGGTGATATATAACATAGTTTAAAACATACCCCCATGGATATATGACTTGCGGTTATTATAACGGTGGAATTGTATTTTTTCGCCAACTATTACGATTAAGAACTTAAAATATATATGGCTCCATATATGGTTAAGTCTTAAATGCATGGTGTAACGACAGTTCGTTAGTTTGGTAGGAGAGAGAACAGGGTTCAATACTCCAGGCTCTCAACCAAAATTTTAAACCACCTTATCCATACAAGGCCAATGGGAGGTTGCCACATGGTATATTTTCATTGGTCTATCATTGCCATGTGCTCATACACAATTGATCCACCTATGCCATATAGACACCAAGTCACCTACTTGTTCAGGTGTACGGTGTGTCATGGTGTAGCCACGTCAACACCATACAGATGTACGGTCTTGTTGACAGGCGTAAGTGACACACCGTCAAGTGGAAGGTCAAATCCAAACCGAGGTTGTCTAATTAACCGAAGTCATTTGGTATGATCTGACCCAACGAGTTTAATGGCTCTGTTAGCCAACTACAGTCCTAAAAACAGTAAAAAAAATAAACTAATCTAAAGCTATGATTCTAACAAATGATATATTACTTACTAATGTTTATTAAAAAGAAATGTGAATATACAAATGATTATATACAATCTATATACAGTTTACAAAGTTTACTTGAAATCTTGCGAAAATGAATGTTCATAATAATGTTTCAAAATAAGATAAAGTAAGAACATAAATCTTTTTGTTTTTTTAATGTTTAAATCTTTTAAACTAATAAATTCTAAGCAAATACTAAGAAAATACAATTGAAACAATGACACAGAAACAGTCAAAACTAATTAATGCAATCATCGTCTCATCCATATATAAACAAATCTGAATAAAAGAAAGCAATGCACCTACTAACCTCCCACTGATCAACGATACTAAGCTAAATTCATCTCTATGTATTTGTATGAGCTCCTCTTAACCTGTGTCAAGTGTAAACCTATGACAAAAGCAAGCATAATACTTCCTGAAGAAATTCAAGGAAGTGTTTCATATTCTTGAGTGAGTTTATAATGACAAAAGGACAAATAATTATATATCTCGTGACCTTGAAATGTCCAATCACTGAAAATGAAAGAAATTCCAATTCTTAGGAATGGTGTTACCAACTATCTAGCATCATATGTGAACTCAAAATACTTGAATAGATAATTAGTCACATATATAAACTAAACCAAAAGATAATGAACAACATAAAGAAAAACATGATATAAAATATTATGTGCAGAACTGACTAAAGCTAATTCGACATAGATAACATTTCACATCAAGAAATTACATGAGAAGACAATGAAAAAACACTGCAAAGTCTACATAGGATAAAAGCCAAAGAGTAAATTGTTTTCTCATATAGTTTCAACAAAATATGTTCATCATATGGTCTAGGAAGAAATTTTGGGATAATAGACTCTTAAAGATTGAAAAAAATAATATATAAATGATAGTAATTAACCATGTATTGATAAAACAGACTAAAACTAATTTAAATCAATGCATAATCAATTATTCAAAGAATATGAAGATTTTATAATGAAAATAAAACCATTTTACTCACACGACAAAAGCCATTAAATAACCTGGAACATATTCTTCTTTGAAAATACTTGTTTATTCTCCCAAAGATTCCAACCATCCGTTACTCCATTTGAGAAGAAAAAAGTTTACAAAAGAAATAATATACAAAAGAGAAAGGATAAAAATCTTCCTCTCAAAATCTTGGATCCTATGGCTCTGAACTTTCTCATATATTTATACAATGAATGAAGACTCTGGGCATCACTAATAATTTCCACCACCTGAAATTTGTCTCATAAAGAGACACAAATATCTCTCAAATCGTGCATTTGTTTGAGAAAATTCCCATGTGTAAGTTAAATGGGTCCATTTTGGAGATGGGTTTTAAACCGTTTCTTCAGATTCCTCACGGTTTGGCTGCAATCAGTCCCACAAAATCATTTTTTTGTTCTTGACGCATTTCCAAATTTTATCTGTTGTAGCTCATAAATTTATTTGCAGCAATCCAATATTATTTTTGGATCAATCATCTTGAACATATTTAGATAATAAAATCAAGCCATGATCATATCTGTACCAAATAATTGATAATAGAAACCTGTGAAACAAAAATAAACTTAAATTAATAACCTAAACATTGTGAATAAAACAAAATCTAGAACAATAAAATTAAAATGAATTTAAACTAATTATAAGTTCTAAACAAACATTGTTTATATTTTCCTTTCAAATATGATCTTAAAATTCTAGAAGCTTCAAGTTGATGGAGAGGAGAAAAATATTAATTTTGGGTTTTCACAAAATCAAACAAATGATAGATAATTCTTTTTATTATTATTATTTTTATTTTGAAATAAGATGCAAAATGAAAAAAAAATAATAATAATAATTAATCCCACCAAATGATTTTGTGAAAATGAGAAACCAACCAAGATATTATTTGATGATGTATTGAACCCATTATTCAAAATAGTCAAACTTGTTAATGAGCAAAAGAATGAACACATAATCATAATTTAAACGAAAGTAAATAGTTAATAAAAAATAACGTTTTTGTTTAAATTGAGATTTATATACTCGTTTCTAACTTTTGACATATACTCTTGTAATGAATGTCTCATACTATAGTGAATGTATTAAGTTTGTCTCAAAGCAATCCAAGGTATGGAACTATTTGAAAAGGTCGATTCTATAGCTCATTATAATTATCAAGATTATAATGGGGGCCCTTTAAATTTTGTAAAAATTTAGGGGGAGTTGTTGGGGCCCAACAAATGGCGACTTACTGGCTGAAGCAATTATCTCTGATCTAAGATTTCATCTCAGGGAAGAAGAATAAGACTTGGATATAATTTTAAGCTACTTTGAAACAAATCCACTTTAATATTACACAATGTTAAAACTAGCTCAGATTTATAGAAAAGTATCAGAAAAAAAGAAAATAATGCTTTTACAGAGGATTATAACCTGAAGTTTTGTTTTAATCAATGAGTCACGATGTTTATAAAAAGACTTCAATACCGTTGACAGAGCCACTACTATCAGCATGCGTCCATAGCCTCAACAGGGATGTCATTTAACCCACTCAAATGTTTTAATCTCATCCAATAGTTGTACCCACATGATCTATACTTCCATAAAAGTTAATTTAAAAGCATATACCTGCTACCTCTCGACCCAACATTGCTTCGCTCCCAGCAGGGTTGTTTAGTACCCCGATGAAGTTGTCTTGGTATCATGTGTGCATTTACCCGCTGCCAACGAGCATGTTCAGTACCCCAACAAGTTTACACACACTTCCCATACATAAGTGTTTTCAACCCTCTTATACCACTTTTAAATAATAATACAATTATAGATTTATTGATGACAAAGAGAGCGGGGTGATACTGGGGGTTAATTGCAATACACGTGAACAATTGATCATTGTTTTTTATTTGCTTTCAAAACAGGAAGTTTTATCATGGTTTAGAGATTTTAGATTTCATTTAAGAAATCATCTAGAGAATGGGGAAGAACTTAAAAGTTATTCCTTAAGAATATGGACGGCGTAAGAAGTCTAAGGATAATCATAATTCCCAAAGACCTTGACACATTTCAGGGGTAATACTCTGATAAAGACCGTTTAGGGTTTCATAGTACTCAACTAACTTACAAATCAATTATCTGAGTTGAACCTTAACATCAGAAACTGTTTGAAGTGTTTCAAATTGCTTTCAAAAAAATAAGTCTTGAAATGAATGTTTCCTTCGACAATCTCTATTTGATCAAAAATATAATTATTCAAAAAGACAGATAAGAAGAAAGTTCAATCAAAAAAGATAAAAAAAAATAAACACACAACAAACTGAATCAGATTTTATTAATGGGATTCAAAATCAGAAGTATATCAAAACAAACAAAATCGAAATAGCAAAATCACACTTTCAGAAACAATTTTGGCCAAAGATAAACCCAAGATTTTGGATCTACTAGCATCCCACTGTAAAATAAAGGAATAACTAAATCATATAAAATCTCATGTGTGAGCAAGTTTTTTTCTTAATATAGTGATGCATAAGATGTTACTTTGACCAAACATTATTATTAAAAATAAAAGAGACTAAAACAAAATAAAAAACTCCTTACTAATATGAGTGCAGTCCTACTCGTGGCACCTTGGGCCAGAGTTGAATTGATAATTCAAATTTACTTATCTCTTTACTTTCCATTTAAAATTTTCATAATGATACTGCGTTTTTGAAAATAAATATTCAACGAAAAGCAGAGAGAAAAAGATTTAAGGTGGACTTCCCTGACTACATTCATATTATGGTTCTCTTAGTGTGCCTACTTGTGTTCATAACTGCATTATTACAAAGAGAAACACTGAGAAATAAAACTAAAGGAAACATACTCCTAAACCTACTCTAAACTACTAAATAGATCAAAACACTAAGTAAAATCGTATTTCCAGAGCAGCTAGAAGAGCATCTTCAATCCTGCAAGGCATAGAAAATCTAAAAATCAGAATAAAAGAATGTAGTATTTGCAGATACAAAAGAAATATGTCATGCTTACCTCTTATATATTCTTAAAAAAAAAAAAACAAGCACGACCTTGCCATTTTTTTGAAACTTCTTGATGTATGAATCATCCAACCATTCTACAATCTTGTCGTGATATGGGTCATAATAGCATGGAAGAGTGTAATTAAGTTTGGAAAACTTGTCAATATTATGGGGACCTGACATACCCATTAGCCAAGGTCGAAGTGCCCCATCCGCTTGACAATTGTGTAAGTGTTCATCCATTTCTTCACATGGAGGATCTAAAAAAATCATGTCATGCTTACTTCCTATATATTTAGGTAGAAAGAAAGCAAGCACAACTTTATCTTTATTATGAATATTTTTTAGATATGAATCTTCAAGCCATTCTAAGATCCTGTCATAAAAATTAGGATGCAAACTATGACTTCGATGAAATGGATATATCAATGGGGAACACATCATAAGAGGATTCATGACATCAATTAGATTATTGGTTTGAACGTTTCCTTTAATGATATTGATCGTTTCAAAATGTGAAGCATAAAATTAAAATTCAAACTAATCAAAGAACAAATATGCAATGTAGAATATTTGATCTCCATAAGAATGAGTGCATTGTCTTTTTCAAAAATAAATTGTGTAAAATTATCTTGCAACATGTATTTTTTCCATGCGAGTGATGAAAGTAAAAAAGCATCAAATCCAACTTCATAAATGTTATATTTGGAATTAATTTCACCAAATCCTGGCATACTGAAAAGATCTGATTGTGACGGAAAAAGGTAAGATACCGTGGGTAAAGTATCATGTCCACCAGAATCTAAGAAGAGATCAGGATATAAAGAGTAAAAGGAATCATGATCCGGATTATTTTTGGCACGAAATGAGAGCGGAGATATATTAAAGAAATGCACAGAGATGTTGAATATATTCAATAATATAACAGAAATGTATCAGAGATGCAACCATAAACACAGATATACAGTAATACATGATTTCTATTAATCAGATAAATGTACAGAGACTGTAAAAATACAGAG
>JZKD02S0068974.1:466765-477569 GCA_000966675.3 Picea glauca
TATATATACATTTTATATTATTGATAAAATAGCCTTCAATTTTTCCTATGTATCATGGGGATTCGCCCATTTATTATACATATAAATTTATGGGGGGTTCTTAAAATCACCCCTGTAATGCTCTTCCTCCCGATTCCAATGAGCTATTACACTAAGAGGTTTCACCAAGTAATATGCCCATTATGACCTTCTTAGTGAATTTAACTAAGATATGACCCATAATAACTCAAAATTACGGAAATCGTCGGAATGCAATGGAACCAAAGCCCAGTTGTGCGGAATGGATCCTGGTGATGAACGATACAAGTCAAGCCCAAATAAACTGCTTCTGGCTACTTGGGTAGGCATAACACACTGAAATGTTGTAATGTTATAATGTCCCAAAATGGGGACATTACATCCTACAACCCCCTGCCTCTACCTCATGTGAGACTTCATCTGCTTCGCAGGTGTTGCTGAAAGGGTCCATAGATAGGGTTTTGTTGGTGCATTGTTGAAGCATTGAACCTTGGGTCTACCCCTGTGCCAACAAATGGTTCCGTTGTTGGGACCTGGAACCATGATTGTTGGGAACTGAAGAAAGGAGAAAGCTTTGTGCGTAGATCTGTTTCCCTAGTGCACAGTATTCTACTTGACTTGCGAAGCTCTGTGCTAAGAGAGGAATCAGATCTGAAGAAAAGAGGTAAGATCTTAAATATTTGTGCTCTGATAAAGGTAAGATAAGTGGAAAAATTTTCTTCGAAAGAATGGATCTAGGTATGTTTGATAGATTTTGTCCTAGTTTGAAAACTAGGGCATAGATAGAAGAAAGAAGATATGAAATGAATAGATCTGATAGAAATAATGAAAGATATGTTATTCCTATGCATAGAAAGAATGTTTGGACTAACAAGTGGATGCAGGATCCTAGAAATCTTTTTTTGTAGGTTCATCACTGTGATACCAGTGTGCAGTACAAGAAATGTTAGGGATCGTTTAGGAGAAAGAGAGGATTAAATTTTTGTTACAGTTGCAGAAGACTGGGGCATCTTGCTAAGGAATGCCCTGGTAGAGGTCCTATTTGCCTTTGTTGTAAATATATGGACCATGAAGTACTAGACTTCCCTATAATGATTGCTAAAGTTGAAAAGATGAACATGAGACAAGAAAACCATGAGGAAGACCACGAAACTAAGAATATGCTAAAAAAACAGAAATAATCAAAGGCTATATTATTACAGATGAAAGAAACATTGAATGATCATAGAGATATCAGTTTATCAGAGATCTTAAAAGAGAAAGAGTGCATAGAAACAAGAATAGGAGACTTCGACATAGACTGTGTATTGGATGCAGAAACACAAGTGAATATCATGACAAAAAGAACTTTGGAAATTTTGGGAAAGCCAGCTATGATTCCTTCACTGGGAGGAATAAGATTGTTTAAAGGAAAATTGATAACCCTATGTGGAAGGCTTACCCAGATACCTATGAGTGCTCATGGATCTTCAATAGAGGAAGAATTTGAGGTCATTAAGTTTGTTGAGAACAATGCCCCATTTTCTCTTTTGCTAGGAAGAACCTAGATTGAGAAAGATCAAGTCAGAAGGAAAAAAGAAGAGGAAGCTATAGAACAGAAAAAGAAAGAACTAAGGAATTTCATGGCTAGGAGAATAGCACGCTTAATAGAAGAGCAGGAGGACAAGTCGAAGCTACTAAGAACCAGAGACCTGACTGTCGAAGTTGAAAGAATGCAAGAAGGCTTGAGAAACCTATCCATGCAAGAGAGTAGAGCACCTACTCCAAAAAAAGAAGAAGTATTACTCTCGAACCCTATGAAAAAATCTCATCAGCGCGAAGTTACTATGTTAAGTACAGACAAGAATCATAATGGAAAGAGGAACCTAGTAACTCAGATCATAGGGAAGAAGGCTAGAAAGCTCAGTAAGAAGAGAGAAAAGCTAGAAAAAGTGCAAGAGGTACCAGAAAGGACTTCACAGAAGGAAGATAGACATAACTTCAACCTCGTCGGAATAGAATAACAATGCAGATAAACACTTCTCCATGGAAAAGAAATATGACCATTGGAGGTGTCTCGACCGTTAGGCCGATGCTCCAGAACAGCTAGAAACACAACTATGACCGGGAAGCCCATCATTGGACCTTTGGGACTGCACCCTGGCATAGACAATCAAAGATACCTATGGTGATGTGGAGAAAGGGAAGTGAGGCTACAAGGTAGCCTCCATCCAGAATGGCGTAGTGCACCTAGCCTGGCATTTGATTTCTAGTAAGCTAGTTAGGAAAAATAGACCCACGCAGGTCACAGGGTTCGTTGTTGACTTCGCAAGAAAATGTGTGGAAGGGATCCAAATGAACTGGGTGAGCTACCTCGTCAACTAGTTAGAACAAGATTGTCGCGAAGCTCAAGACCAGGGCTACAATTTCCATTTTAGTTGGATAATGATCCGCATTGCCTTCATTGCTTGGGAGATGATGAAAGGAGTGACCTTCCCTCAAATTGAGCCATTCAAACCCCTAGCTATGAATTTCACTACACTCTGGTATTCGAGAGAGATGACGAAGCAATGGTATTCAAATGTGGTGTTCCACACTTATTACTTGCAGCTAAAGAGGTCTATTGAGTCTTTCCCTCTCATGACGTCGAATACCCTGCACAGGTTCAAGCCCTTTGCGAAGTTCCGCGTAGATAGATATTTTATTTATATCACTGCGCATGGAGACGAACATAAAGAAGAGCTCCAATCCTACTATAATCTCATGGAGGAGGACATGGAAGAAATAACTAAGGGATGGCCTACAAAATTCCTTATACTAGTCGACCAGGCAGAACTGTCTGACCCTGACCTCATTGGAAGTCCTGTGGTCACTCGTGAAGAGTATGATGTATCAGGTAGCAGCATAAAGAAGAAGAAGGAAGAGGTACATGAGTTGAACAGTTCATCAGAAGAAACTGCTTCAGATTCACCTAAAGGAGGATGGGACAACGAAGTAAACAAAGAAGAAAACAACAGGGAAGAAGACAAACAAAAGTAAGGTGAGGTAACACCGCCTAAGGATCCCATTGATGAGGCTGAGCCATCCAAGAAAAGAAAGGTTTCCCCCATGAAACCTACATCGCGGAAGAAATCAAAAGCCAATAAACCACCATTTCAGACTGCACTCACGATGGATGACATTGAATTGATCATTGTCGTTGTGTCAGACGCCTCAGAATATATCTTATAGAGAAGAAAAGAAAATCAAGAGACCATGTATGATAGGATCGAAATAGAATTGAAAGGTGTACAACAAGCCCTCTACTCCAGTCGTGCAGTGTCTACTGCGCCACCATCATATGAAGGAATTGAGCTGGGAGATGAGCCTGCCCAGCTATGCAGATTAGCAGACTCGACTGAATATCGCCTTTGTTGTGTCTAGGAGGAAAAATATCAGGCCATAGAGGCCCTAAAGCAAGCAAAAGAGAAATCCATAGAGCAAAGCTGAGTTGCGCAACAGGAAAAAAAATGATCTCCAGACGAAGTTCGCAGAGGATAGAGACCAAATTCAGAAGGAGAAAGAACAATTGCTCGAGGACCAGGTTGGAGTTAAAGAAGCAATCACTAGATCACTTTGCTCTGTGATGGGCTTAGAACAGATATAAGAAGACCCACTGGAGAGTCAAGTGGCGAATTTTGTTGAAGCCATTCAACAGCTTCAGAAGAGAGTAGCAGAAATGGAGCTGCAAGCAGTGCCAAGAACTTCGCAGGTAAAGCCTTGGTCTCATCGCATCCCAGGTTGTGAGTATTTCAATGGCGCAGAAAATTCTTGGTCTCATCGTAGCCCATGATGGATCTCGACAATCGTCCAATTCTTTAGCCCCTTCTTCGAACACCATTCCCATTCCCAGAAATAAATGCGCTTCTATATGGCAATGTAAAGCCCATACTCCCGAATTGTCAGCGATAAATCTTATAGTAGTCCAACCAAATCTAAAGAGAGCCACTATGTTTTTCATGGGTGGATTTATCAGATTAAAATTCTATGTATCCTTGAGTGGATCGAATGCCCCGTCTCCCTGAGCAAGAACCCAGAAATCATGGCCGTGAAAATGCCATGGATGAATCTTTTTTGTATCATCCATCTTCTTGTCGTTCTACAAAATTACATCCACCGTGTTGTTGAACTTCGATCTGTAAAGTGGATTTTCGTTGGTGGCGTTAGGGTTGGATTCGGTGATTGAATAATTCTCTGGAGCCGGGAACTAGTCGAAGGCCTTTTTCAATCCATACTTTACAGATATGAGAAATGGTGTACGAGGGTGCACATATAAAATATTGTATTTTGAATGGCAATTTATATTGGAAGGATGTTGGTGGGATTTTACTAAATTGTTTATTGAAAGATGAGGAGGATAAATCTTTGCAGCAGTTTCATGAAGGAGATTGTGTTGGACACTTAAAATGGAATACCACTACAACAAAATTTTAAGAGCTGATTTTTACTGGCCAACCTTATTTGAAGATGTCCATGGGAAAGTGACCTCATGCTATAACTGTCAAATATTTGAAGGCAAAAGGAAACTGTTGCATTTTCCGTTGAAACCAATATCATTTGAAACTCCTTTTCAACAGTGGGGTTTGGATTTCATTAGAGAAATTCATCCACCATCATTAGGCCATCACAAGTGGATCCTCACAACCACTGACTATTTTACCAAGTGGATTGAAGTTGTACCTACAAGGAAAGCCACTGATGTTGTGATTATTAAGCTTTTAGAAACTAGCATTCTTTCAAGATTTGGATGTCCCAGGAAGATCATCACTGACAATGCAACATCATTCAAATCAAAGAATATGGTGGATTTTTGCAGCAAATATCAGATTACTTTAGGACACTCTATTGCCTATTACCCTCAGGGGAATGGATTATCAGAGTTTTCCAATAAGAGTTTGGTCAATATCATCAAAAATTTGTTGCAGGATAACAAGAATTCATGGCACAACAAGCTAGTCAATGCATTATGGAAAGACAGACTTACTACTAAGAGATCAATTGGCATGTCCCCATATCAGTTGGTTTGTGGAATTGATGTTGTTTTTCCCACTTCTTTAGGTGTCCCTTTCATGAAATTACTACAAGAAGTACAAAATGAACCAAATGACATCCAACGAAGAATAAATCAGACCATACAGTTGCAACAATCCATAGAAGAGTTCTACAACAAAACTCAAGTGATCCAAGAAAATATTAATAAGATCTATGATAGAAGAACCAAGCCTGATGATTTCCATATAGGAGACAAAGTATTGAAATGGGATTCAAGGAAAGAAGAGAAGGGTAAGCATGGAAAATTTGAGAATTTAGGGAAATACCCTTATATAATTCATGCTTACAGAGGAAGCAATGCACTAGAGGAGATCATTCAAGGATATCAGTCATTGGTTCTTGGGCACCTCACAGGGAGAGGAACATCCCCATGTGGAGCCATTGTTATAGCCCTATATTTCATAGTATCACCTGGTGATTGAAATTTATTCCTCTAGTTATTTTATATTGTAAATAATATTTCATTTTGCAAATGATTTCCAAAAGAAAAAAAAAGATTAAAAATAGTAAAAATGAAAAGAGGGTATAAAAGAAAAGAAAAAAAAAAAAGAGAGAGAAAAAGAGAAAAAATGAGACAACCTCATCAAAAGAAAATAAGTTTGAATCATACATTCTAATCATGATCAAAAAATTTAAATTTGTTGTTGATAGGTTAGAGAATAAGTTTGGTCAAACTGTTTAATCTTGGCCAAAGTAGTTAGGTAGAGAAATAATCAATCCAACAGTCTAAGCTGGATTAATGTGTTAGATGCCTCGGTTAGAAGATAGGTTAAGTGATTTTTTATTTCAAAGAAAATTGAAAGGGGTTTTCATTTCAAAATACACCCTAAGTTGAGTAAGTTTGGTTATTTTAGCATAGGGAAATAAAATTATAATGTAAAGTTTTCAAAAAGGAAAACTTTGTGCTTTATGGCATATGTTTTTATCCTAAGATTGGAAGTGGACAAGAAGTTTTTTCTTGTAGTGATTAATATCCACACAAATCTCCATTGGAGGCATCCACCTTTCCCCGATTAACAGTCATCATCCATTTTCGACCCCCCCGGATCTATCTACCTTTAACAACGGAGGGGGGTTCTGAAAAGTGGTTTTTCCCCACGTCGATCCCACATAACGTCGTGTGTCCTCAGCATTTTGGACCCCCCCCTCTCATTTCCACTTGTTTCTGAGACCCCCCCCCCTCTGAAATCCTCCAAACCAAATCCTGATACAACTCACTCTTCCCACCGTTACTATCCTATCCCTACGTGTCACCTATCCCACTAAACATACTCATTATCCAATTAAAGTGTTCCTTGTGACCGTTAATCATCCCATAATGACCCCACACCATAACGAGTATCCACTATACACATTAAAACCTCAGTTTTCATCCAATAACATGGTTTTCCAAGAAAGACAGCATGGAGACCACGTCGAACTAATTTTTCAAGCTGAACGCCACCATCTCTCGTTGTCAATAGACGAATTTTTACCCTGGTAATACAGCTTCGCCATCTTTTTACTGTAAATTATGTCAATCATGGACCCCAAGTTCAAGCTTGACGACACATCCGAGAACCCAATGATTCCCCCTCCCTTTGGCGGACAAGGATTACAAAGTTACAGAGTTGAGGTGCGAATTCGACTTCTTTGAATTGCACTCCTGGCTAAAAGAGATTTTCCTTGACTAGAGCGATGAAATTGGACTCCGGGAGTCCAATTTTCCCTTGTATATGTTCCCTCAGACCCACCACTTCCTGAAATTTGTCCTTAGATGCCAAGACAGTTACTTTCCTGTCCAAAGAGCCATTGCCTCCTCCACTGGTGAAACACTATTCACAATTACCTCTAAAGCCATCGACCAAATGTTGCAGATCCCTAAAAATGACTCAGACACTCTACTCTTTGTTGAATCCATAAATGAATTATACCAGAAGCTAAATTTTCCCCAAAGAGCCCAGATCTTTGAGATCTTTCTTCTTGAAGATGCCCAATTACCCAAGAAGAATCCACCTTACCCCTCTTTCATTTTCACAGTCAAATCCAACCAGATCATATCCATGATTTCTTACCTGTTAGGTTATTACTTAGATGAATGGGTGGATGAGCCTATTTTAGGTTTTCTATCCATATTTTCTACAACGGAAAAGGTTTCCATTAAGTTTAATTTCAGTCAATTTATGGCTGATAGTATTCATGATCAGTTCTTCAAGTTTCCAACCGAAGAGATATGTTTAGATACTCTTCAATTTTGGTTTACATGTTTCTATTTTATCAATAAGATAGGTTTCCTTGTGCACTTTAGAAGTTAAATAAGGAATGAATCCCACAGTCAGTTACATCATGGACCTCATTGGTGAGGAAAAACTTAACAGAGTACAACTTTAAGGATTTCATCGATCAATTCATTCATCTAGTTGTTTTTTGTTGAACAGCAACACAGAGCCAAGGGTCAGTGAAGAAATTCAGAAGGTCTTACACCTATCTGATCAAGCCAAGACAGGGTATTGGTATTTATACCAAAAATATACAGAGATAAGGGTATATGGGTGTGATTTGCCTCCTTACAAATTTCCCAAATACTTCCCAGTGAGGATTTTTTCACTGGAATATATAAGGCAAATGGTAAATTTAGATGAGATTCATTTTTTTGTAGCAAAGAAGAAATACCAACTCTGGATTAAAACTCAGATTGGCCCTTTCATTTGCAATAGCATATCAACAGGAGAAGAAGCATATAGCATTTTGAAACAAATGAGGTTTCCTCTGAGTTTCACTTGGGAATATGACCCATTTGGTTTTATTTCTGAACTCAAGACTAAACAAAAAATCACTCCTTATGTACACACATAGAGACTAGAGGTAGAAAGATACATGAACCAAGAAGTGTGGTAGGAAAACACATTGCAAGAACCAGAGGATCAACATACCTTTGTAACCACTTCACAGACTAATGCACCTCAAAAGAAATCAAAGAAAAGATCAAGGAAGGAAGTTTCTCCTTCAGTCACAGAGGTATCAGCTAAATTTTTTTAGGTATATAGAAAGAGGGCTAAAACCATTCATACAATAGATTTGTTGAAGGAGGGAGAAATTCAGACCACCATAGTGTTGGAGGGACCACATTCTTCAACCCAGTCGGATAGTTTGTTTGTAGGTTCTTCATCATCACTAGCATCTCAAAGAAATCCAGACACTACTCTGACAGCTGAATGAGCTCATGGACAAAAAGAGTCAAACATTTTTAACAAATATAAGCAAATCAAGCAAAGGAATGAGCTTCTCAACAAGAACACCTACACTCAATTCTGGAAGAAGACCTCTACTGCTCAACATAGACTGTTGTCAACTTTTGAAACAAAAAGAGGAAGAATGCAAATGTCATTCTTACAAGCACAAGTTCCCCATCCAAATACAACAACATATTACAAGAAAACTGTTTTTGAGTTTGACATAAAAGATGTCCATCATGTGGACCAAATGGATACGCATAGACAAACTGGAGAAATGATATTTTCAACCCTGAAAAATACCTCAATGACAACTTCTAAATTGCAGGTATATCTGAATAATATCCAGTCCCAATTAAATATTGGAAATATCTCTTCTTTGGACAAAGGTAACAAAATAAAATCATTGGAAGAGTTAGTTCTTAAGATTGGGTATGATCCAACAAATGTCAAAGTAGCAGAGGAGTTGATAAAGAAAAAGAATCTTGTTATAGCATCTCTTATAAAGCAGTTGAAGTTTCCAGCAACAAAGGATTCACAAACCAAAGAAGTGGTTGAGATTGAAAGTCACAAAGAAAAAATGTTAAAATTAAGCATGGAACAAAATGCACAAATGAGGGAAATGGAAGCATGGATGGACAAGATGATAAAACAAAAGGATAAAAATGTGCAGTTGGCCATTATTCCACTAGATGCAATGCCTCTGACAGGGGTCCAAACAATAGAAGTGTCTACATCAGCAACAATCCTAGCAACAATCCCATCAACAATCCTAGTACAAATCTTAGATGCCTCTGATAAACTTGTAAAATCTATGGAGGATATGTCCATACAAGGTGAAGAAATCAAAAAATTACAAGAAGAGATAAAAACATTACAGGAACTTAAACCAATGTTCCATGCTAGTCATCAGGCATAAATGCATAAGTCTCAAAGGCTCAGTCAACAACTGCAACAATTAGAGAAAGAGATTGACATGGAAAATACCTTAGCCCAAGATAAAGAAAACATTTGGACATATATCATCAAATCCATGAAAGAGATATGGCCCTCCATACAGATCATTTTTGAGTAGCATGAAATAGTGAATAAATCCAGGGGAGCAATAGAAATCATCAAGGAATAATTGGGAGAAAAACCAACAGAGGCCACAGAGCTCATCTGATTTCTAAACTCCAAAAACAAACAAGAGTTAGAAGAGTTGGAGATTGAGGACAGAATTGAAACCATCCTGGAGATCAAGAAGGTTATGACTAAGAAAGGCCTAATGTTGCAATTGGAATAAAAATCTTAGGTGATGGACATAGGTGTGCAGAGGTTATTCAACAAGTTTGAGGTGCTACACAAGAAAGGGCTTCCTGGATTGTTAGTACTGAATGAAAAATTGATCACTCTGCCTGATTGCAAACATAAATTGAACACAGTGGCAGAAGACAATTCAAAGTTTGTAGGAATACAGGGAAGCATCACTGGTAAATGTTTCCTAGAGACACTATAGTTTGACTTGAGCATTCAACATGAAATCAAACATATCTTCGTCACAAAGGATACTTTTGCCAAGTACACAGAGATGGATTAAATATATAGAAAATTACTCAAGATATCAATCCAAAGTAGAAATAGGTGGGAAGAGCTATGTTAATTACTTGAGTAAAGACAAATTTGATGTTTTAGTCAGCAAGGAGCAACAACTAACCAAAGTCAAAGAAACAAGTCATAAACTCCTAGCAAATCTACAAGATTCCTACATTGTTGTAATTTGAGATTTAGTTAGTTTAGATATCCTTCCAAAATATATTGATCATTTATGACATGATTTGATGTAAATAGTTGTATAAATACTTCTCTTTTCAAAGTATTGAGGGTTGAATTTTGCATCCAAAATCTATTGTGTAAATTTTCAAAGGATAGACTATTAATAAAAAAGGGCTTATTCACAGGATTCTCGTGTCAGAGTGTTGGTGATGTGATTTCTCTCTTTGTCTAATGTTTTTCATTCTCTGTAATCACTGCATGTGTTTCCAATTCTAATCATTCAAAGAAAGTTAAAGAAAATAATGTATCTCAGTATACCCTATTTCTGATCTTTCAATGATATTCATGATTTTTATCTGAAATTAAGTAAAATAATTCTTAAATGCTCTTCTACTTAGTGGAATTTACCCTCTTTTCTTCTCATTCACTTCATTTAATTTAATCAAATCCAAATAGTTTTACTACCCTGCCCTGTGGAGAAAATCTTATAAAAAGCTGAATCAGATCCCTGTCTTTAAAGAAAGACCTCATATCCCAATGGAAAATTAAGCATTCAATCAGTCAGATATTTCAAACAAACAAACAAACATTGAACTTTCATAACTAGCCTAACATTCTAAACTAAAAAAAAATATAAATCTGTTAGGATATTTAGACACTTAGGAGTTAGTTAAGATCTACTTGGTCTAATATGTCGTTAGGTAAAAGTGTGTTTCTTTAGTATGCATTAGTATGCATTTGTAGTTAGG
>JZKD02S0068974.1:500855-517379 GCA_000966675.3 Picea glauca
ATCAAAATTGGATGTGCCAAGTGGAATTTATGATAACTTCCCCACAACTTGCTGATTTTTGGCCTTTCCAGGAGATCTCACTTGTATAGTGTGCCCCGCACAAAATAATTGATATTAAATTCTGAAACTCGCACCCAAAATACTACAGACTGTCCATGATCTAATGCAACCAGTTCCACCCAATTTGGATACTCTAGGAAATATTTATGATTGTTTTACCTGGAACACCTTCTTGAGACTATCCAATAGGACTAGTCAGATACCCTATCTTACACACGGTGTATCTAAAAATTTAAGATGACCCAGAAGCTGAAATTTTTACCACAGATAAATCACTAATTTATGTAAATGGAATCCACAGTTCAGGGTCTGAAACGTTACAGAAACGTGTTTATAGAGAAAATGCTACAAAGACTCATTTCAGGATGATTCCAGAACCCTATCTTGTACAGGCTATATCTGTGAAAGTATAAGGCCTCAGGAGCTAAATTTTGAACCCAACGTACCTTGATCTGTCTTCTAAATACCCTCCAATTCGTTCCTTCTAAAACATTGAAGAAAAAAAGTTATAGCGAAAATTCCACGGTGTCTCAGATGTAGCAGCGAAACCCCAAGACCTTGAGCTCTGATACCATATGTTAAGAATCAAACATCAATATAGCATAGAAAAACCTCAGGAAAAGTACTCAACGCCTTGGAAAAGAGATAATTTCAGATAATAAGCTTCTTCGAGGGGGAAACCTCCTTTTACCCCACTTAAATGTTCAAGTACAAGATGATTCAAAACGAAAATGTCTCCTTGGTATATATAGGAGACTAGGAGGTATAATTATAACTAATGGCCTAAATCCGACATAAATAAAATAATATTACTAATCTAATGTGCCCCAATTAAGGGGTAATGGGCCAATATTAGGGCTTAACAAAGATTCCAACCATCTGTTACTCCATTTGAAAAGAAAAACGTTTACAAAAGAAATAATATACAAAAGAGAAAGGATAAAAATCCTCCTCTAAAAATCTTGGATTCTATGGCTCTGAACTTTCTCATATATTTATACAATGAATGAACAATCTGGGTGTCACTAATAATTTCCGCCACTTGAAATTTGCCTCATAAATAGACACAAATATTTCTCAAATCATGCATTTGTTTGGGAAAATTCACACGTGTGAGCTAAATGGGTCGATTTTGGAGATGGGTTTTCAACAATTTCTTAAACTAAAAATTGTGAATAAAACAAAATCTAGAACAATAAAATTAAAATGAATTTAAACTAATTATAAGTTCTAAACAAACATTGTTTATATTTTCATTTCAAATATGATCTTAAAATTCTAGAAGCTTCAAGTTGATGGAGAGGAGAAAAATATTAATTTTGAGTTTTCACAAAATCAAACAAATGATAGATAATTCTTTTTATTATTATTATTTTTAATTTGAAATGAGATGCAAAATGAAAAAAAAAATTAATTAATTAATCTCACCAAATGATTTTGTGAAAATGAGAAACCAACCAAGGTATTATTTAATGAAGTATTGAATCCATTATTCAAAACAGTCAAACTTGCTAATGATCAAAAGAATGAACACATAATCATAATTTAAACGAAATTAAATAGTTGATAAAAATTAATGTTTTTGTTTAAATTGAGATTTATATGCTCGTTTCTAACTTTTGACATATACTCTTGTAATGAATGTCTCATACTATAGTGAATGTCTTAAATTTTTCTTAAAACAATCCAAGGTATGAAACTATTTGAAAATGTTGATTTTGTAGCTCATTATAATTATCAAGATTATAATGGGGGCCCTTTAAATTTTGTAAAAATTTAGGAGGAGTTATTGGGGCCCAACAGGTCTTGCCACGTGTTATCCTTGTAGTGGTGACACATGTCACCTTTGACTTTTTCCTTGTTTGACCTAAACTATGACTAGCTATAAATTTTGCATAAGAACTCTATTTGAGGCGACTTTTGCACCATTGGAAAGTTATCGCTAAGCTCTACGCATTGATGTCCTTTTATATAACATTTGAGATGATCAAATTTTGAGCATTTATGAATCCTTCTAGACCTATGTGAGTGTTCTAGATCTTCCTACCTCTATAAGCGTTTTGGATCCTCCTAGATCACTCTTTAAGGGGAAGACAAATAGTCACTCAAGAGTTACAAAATCTTTGTATAAAATAGAGGAGATGTTTGTTTTGTAGGGGCTCTTCAAGCATTGTATAGAAGCAATAACTAATTCAAAGAATTTTACTATGTTAATGAATATTGAGAATCCCTCATGGCCAGTTTTTGCAAGAAAGAAGAATTTATGTGTGGAGTTGTCTTTGTTGTCAATTATTTCAAGTGGTATGTATGTTGTTCACATGGACTGTAAGAATGGTTGTTTTCCTATAGAATGATCTTATGCACTCTATGTTATTCTACAATTTTGATTATTCTTTCACATATCTTTAAGTCTTGAGATTGTTGAGTTGTTAACGTATGCATAAATGTAATCTAAACTATTCTAATTATATGTATGTATGCACATGTTTCTAACCTTGCACCATCATTTCAACTACTCGTGGGGGGTTTTATGGAGAGTTTGGTTTCATTTACAGCTCACCCAGTTAACTTAGTATGCTCCTTGATGCATGAGCATCTCTCCACGTCAGCTAGCCAGCCAGCCAGCCGTGTCAAGCGCCTGCATTCAAGGCTGAAGAGAGGCGCAACCCTCATCTTCTATTTTGTAATTGAACGTAATTAAATATCTAGGTTGTTGAGACATAGAGTAGTGCCTTTATGCAGGCTATAGATAATAAGGCCTTTAATGTTTTGTAAGGATGAGATCTAGATCCATATGCTGGACTAGACAGCCCATTCAATGTAATTGAATAGGGTAGGTAGATTGGAGGGAAGAGCTTGAAGAGTCTCCTCATGTAAAAGATGAATTGTATCTCTTAGAGTAGTTAGTTGGAGAAGAGAGTTAGTGTGTGATAGTCTGCGAGTAGAGAGAAGAAGAGAGAAGGAGTCGAGACCTTGTTACAGGTCGTTCTCAAGAACACCCTTGTAAAGAGGCATTTTTGTTAATATAAACAGAAGCAGTTTTTCCTACATGTATTTTTGTATTATGTGGATGCCTTGGTGTGTTCAGGTTTATGTTGTAGATGTATACTGTAGGTTTGCATTTGCAGGAGTGTGTCTCATTTCAGGTGAAGGTCTTTGAGGCTTCATACCAGGAGGGTGTGACAGAACGTTGTGGGTTCTGATAGTCGTGCACAGAGGTTGCACTTCTGAATTCTGCGAGTTCAGACAAAGACGTGCGACAACACAAGAACTGAAATCAACAACTCAGGGAAGACCTCAAGGTTGTTGAATACCTTGGAGGAAAGGCTGTGTATGAGAGACACAATTTGCAGACAGAATCTCTGAGGAGTTCTATGAAGCTCTGTTAGGTGGTCATTGAGCAAGTGCAAGGAGTGCACAGAGGAAGAACTCTGTTGTGAGTTCAAAGAGAACCAAAATCACTGAGGATTCTGAGAGCTCTGCCAAGTGGGCATTGAGCAGGTGCATAGGTGCACAGAAGAGGACATAATTGTTGAACGTTCTGAGAAAACATACTCTGCCAGGTGGGCATTGAGACATTGTGCAGATAGGCACAAAAGAGAAGAGAACTCTTTGTGTTCTGTATTGTGGAGGAAGAATCCATTAAGGGATCTTCACAGGGTTACTGAACACCCTGCAGACTCAGAAAGAGGTTTCTTGAGTAAAAGGATAGCTAGGAGGGAATTACATTATCCATCTGTGGCAGAAGAAAGAAGGATAAAATCCCTTAGGGGTCTGAGCGTTTGAGAAGCTCAGGAGGGACAACACTGTGTGCATGTGAATACCTTGCAGAGGCGCATGAGTTGAAGAATCCTTCAAGGATTCGATAGGAACAAGATCAGGAGGAATAGCGTCGTTGAAGAGTGCAGGCGAGGACTTAGATTCTGGAGCTCGTAGAGGAGACATAAAAAAGGTCGAGGCCTTTGAGAACTAGAAATTCTTCCAAGTTCCGGAAGAAAGTGCAGAAGCTTAGGAGGGAGCACAGCAGCCATTGGATCGGCCGAAGAGATCTGGACCATTGGAAGGTTTTCACATCTAGGAAGGAAGCTCAGGAGGAGCGCACAAGAAGAACAGATCTAGACCATTGGATCCTGGTCCAGTTACCCGTCAGTTGTCAGATCTAATAGGAACTGGATGAGGTTCACCTTCGTGAA
The DNA here is from genome assembly GCA_000966675.3 of Picea glauca. NCBI lineage: Eukaryota > Viridiplantae > Streptophyta > Pinopsida > Pinales > Pinaceae > Picea > Picea glauca. Next base: position 505,109 of record JZKD02S0068974.1, read on the forward strand.
TAGGAGGTTGAAAATCCCGACGAGAGGCGTGGCCATCGAGATATCGGGCATCTCGTGGACAGGAGATCGGGTAATTTCATAGTGAAAACCCTGATACAAGCCTGAGTCGTCCATCTATTGGGGGAAACGTGGTGAGATCCGGAGAGTCCATCGGCATATCAGGGATTTCGTGGACAAGAAGTCCATACATTTCGGAACTTCGAAGTCCGAAACCCTGAAAGGAGGGAAGTGCCATTTGTGGGGCCATCTGTTAGCATAGTGGAGAATCGACACTCGGGATATCGGAGTCCTTGAGGTCGAGGAAGTCGAGACATTTCAAGTCTCGAAATAACGAGATTGGATCTGAGCCATCCATTTGTGGAGACGCGTGGCGGAGATCGAGTGACCCATCGGTATATCGGCTACCGAGGTTTTGAGTTGATAGAGGATTTAGATCGAGTGACCCATCGGTATATCGGCTACCGAGGTTTTGAGTTGATAGAGGATTTCTGTCATCAGGGTATCGAAAACTCCAAAATCATGAGATCGGATCAGGGTCGTCCATCAGTTGGGGACATGTGGTGAAGATCCAGATTATCGGGGAAAGTCCCGATAGAAAGTTAAACCAACGCATCGGAGTTCGGCATTTCGAGAGTCCTAAGGACAAGACTTCTGGAGCATTAGAAGTCATGAAATCACAAGAAGCGATAAGGACCATCCATCATAGGAGGACGCGTGGCAGTGATCGAAGCGATCAGGAAATTTCTCGAAAGGAAAATTCGTCAATCGGGAAATCGCGAGTCGGGATATCAGGAATCCCGTGGACACGAGGTTTATGCATTTTGGCATTGCGATGTCCGAAACCCCGATAGAAGATAAGACTGCAGTCATGGGGATAGTGGTCATATGGGCCAGGAGCTTAGCCAGGAGGGCTAATGCGTAAAGCGATGTATCGGCGAATTGACTCATTGGAGCTCAAGAGTTTGAGAGGACAGGAACTCTTGACATCGGGGATCACAAAACCCCGAAACCTGAAATTGAGTCGGAAAGATCATGGTTAGGTGCAGAAGATCGTGTGGGAGAATAGAAGGACCTGTGGATCGGGTTTCCATTATAGATTCCAAAAGGGAATCAAATGAGCTGCTTCAGCTTAGGGAGACAGAAGGAACGATCTTGTGGGCGGACGTAGTAGATGTCTGTCATCAAGTGGTATTAGAGCCTGATTCTTGTCTGTATATTTCAAGCGTAGGAGGCATAAGAGGTGAAGAGCACTCTGATACATTGTCATCAAGTGGTATTAGAAATAGAACTCTGTTTGTATATTTCAAGTAGAGGGAGAAGGAAAGGGAAGCCAGAGGAGGAAAGCACTCTGATACACACATCAAGTGGTATCAGAGTGGGATTTAACCTGTATATTTCAGGTGAAGGGAGAAGGTAAAGGAATAAGACAGAGTACTGAAACTCTATAAGGATTTGTTTTCAGGTAGGCAACAATCCTGAAGACAGTCAATAGGACTGTAGGATGAAGCTAGAAACACTCTTGGTGCAGAGTGACAACAACAGGTTTGCTAGGAGAGCAGACATGGACAATCACATGGCTACTGAAGGCTGTAGATTTGCTGGAAGAAAGGACCTAGACCTGGTGAGTGATGCAGAATGGGATGAAGAACTCGCTGAGATGAATGTGAGACTGGATGAAATTGTAATTGAGATGCGGCAGGATAAGTGGTCGAGATGGATGCGTGAATGGCCCATGAGGAAGGCAAAAGAAAAATGGTCAGTCAAGGAATTGATGGTCAGAAGGCAACGCAGGATGTTAAGAGGGTGGTTGAGGTATGTGGAAAACCTCAATGGACCTGAGGAAATGGTTCAGGTATGAGAACCAGAGACTGGGGACATTCTTGGTGAGGAGAATGAAATGGGATCAACTGAATATCTCAAATACTGCCAAGAGGGCAGAGAAGAAATTCTATTTTGCCAGATGGGCAATGAGTTGAGATCACTGCGAGATCTCAGAGATTTTCATGAGGACAGCCAGGGAATTTCACATTGCCAGCTGGGCAATGATATGAGGTCACTGCAGGATCTCACAGACTGTCAGGAGGGCAACGAAAGGTTTCCAGTTTTCCAGGTGGACAAGAAAATAGAGATGGAATTAGTTGATTCCATGGAATGCCAGGAGGGTAGCAGAGACATCCCATATTTCCAGGTGGGCAGGGATGAGTAGATGAGTTGGAATCAGCCAGAAGAGTTGACAGAGAAGGTGAGCTCAGAGATGAGTTTGGATCAGCATGTGCAGCTGACAAAGGAGGATTTGAGAATCCTTATGATGATTGGGGGAATACATATATTCCTACCACTTGCCCAAGAGGAGGCAGAAATCTTTGTTACATGTGCAGCAACAACAAAAGGACAGCCAGCTGAGACTGTCAAAGAAGGATTGGAGAAGATATTTGAAGCTGCCCAAGAAGGAAAAGAGAATGAGCATTTTGAGGAATGGCTCAATGATTTTGGCCAGGGAGCTAAAAAGAAATAAGATGTAGCACTGAATCTAGCAGCAAAGGAATCCAAAGAGCAGGCAGACAGATTTACCACTCCATGGGAGAGGGAGCTAGAGATGCTGGAGGATTGGCTGAATAATCCAGAGCCAGCAAGAGAACTGGCAGAAGTTGAGCTGTCAAAGAAGGTGACTAAACAGAAAGTCAGTCAAGAAGAGACTACAATGTTGAAGTATGCAGTAGAGTGGCAACTTGAGGCCACATATGAAGATGAAGAAGGAGGTGTGGGAGATCACATTGATCTGCCCAAGTGCCAAAAAAATTTGCAACTGAGGAGACTGCAACAACAGGGCCAACCATTGGAGAAGCTAGATGCAGTGATTGAGGAGATCAGAAGGCTGATGATTCAGCCAACAAAAACTGCCAGCAAGGAAATCCTGGGCAGAAAGGAAGCAACAACAACAACAACGTAGCAGAAATAGCAACAACAAGGAAATGGAGCGGATGATCAGCTCCAGAGGATGATTTGGGATCCAGGAGGATTTCAACGTCAGAGATGGGAAGCTCATGAGTAGGATCTCATGAATTTTTCAGCTGAGGAGTATGATGCAGGAGCATCTCTCCACATTAGCCAGCCAGCCAACCAGTCGTGTCAAGCACGTTCATTCAAGGCTGAAGAGAGGCGCAACCCTCATCTTCTATTTTGTAATTGAATGTAATTAAATGTCTAGGTTGTTGAGCCATAGAGTCGTGCCTTTACACAGGTTGTAGATAAGAAGGCCTTTAATTTTTTGTAAGGCTGAGATCTAGATCTAGATGCTGGACTAGACATCCCATTCAATGTAATTGAATAGGGTAGGTAGATTGGAGGGAAGATCTCGAAGAGCCTCCTCATGTAAAAGATGAATTGTATCTCTTAGAGTAGTTAGTTGGAGAAAAGAGTTAGTGTGTGATAGTCTGTGAGTAGAGAGCATAAGAGAGAAAGAGTCGAGGCCTTGTTACAGGTCGTGCTCAGGAACACCCTTGTAAAGAGGCATTTTTATTAATATAAACAGAAGCAATTTTTCCTGCATGTATTTTTGTATTATGTGGACACCTTGGTGTGTTCTAGTTTATGTTGTAGATGTATACTGTAGGTTTTCATTTGCAGGAATGTGTCTGATTTCAGGTGAAGGTATTTGAGGCTTCATATCAGGAGGGTGTGAAAGAACGTTGCGGGTTCTGATAGCCGTGCATAGAGGTTTCACTTTTGAATTCTGCGGGTTCAGACAAAGACGTGCGGCGGCACAAGAACTAAAATCAACAACTTAGGGAAGACCTCAAGGTTGTTGAATACCTTGGAGGCAAGGCTATGTATGAGAGACATAGTTTGCAGACAGAATCTCTGAGGAGTTCTGTGAATCTCTATTAGGTGGGCATTAAGCAGGTGCAAGGAGTGCACAGACGAAGAAATCTGATGTGAGTTCAGAGAGAACCAGAATCACTGAGGATTCTGAGAGCTCTGCCAAGTGGGCATTGAGCAGGTGCATAGGTGCATAGAAGAGGACAAAATTGTTGAACGTTCTGAGAAAATATACTCTGCCAGGTGGGCATTGAGACATTGTGCAGAAAGGCACAAAAGAGAAGAGAACTCTCTGAGTTATGTATTATGGAGGAAGAATCCATTGAGGGATCTTCATAGGGTTATTGAACACCCTACAGACTCAGCAAGAGGTTGCTTAAGTAAAATGATAGCTAGGAGGGCATTACATTCTCCATCTGTGGCAGAAGAAAGAAGGATACAATCCCTTAGGGGTCTGAGCGTTTGAGAAGCTCAGAAGGGACAACACTGTGTGCATGTGAATACCTTGCAGAGGCACATGAGTTGAAGAATCCTTCAAGGATTCGAAAGGAACAAGCTCAAGAGGAATAGCGTTTTTTAAGAGCACAGGCGAGGACTCAGATTGTGGAGCTCGCAGAGGAGACATAAAAAAGGTCGAGGCCTTTGAGAACTGGAAATTCTTCAAAGTTCCATAAGAATGTGAAGAAGCTCAGGAGGGAGCACAGTAGCCGTTGGATCGGCCAAAGAGATCTAGACCATTGGAAGGTTTTCACGTCCAGGAAGGAAGCTCAAGAGGAGCACACGGGAAGAACGGATCTGATAGGAGCTGCAGAAGGTTCACCTTCATGAACATGAGGTTAAAAATCCCGATGAGAGGCGTGGCCATCGGGATATAGAAGATCTTGTGGACAGGAGATCAGGTAAGTTCACAGTGAAAACCCCGATACAAGCCTGAGCCGTCCATTTATTGGGGGACACGTGGCGAGATCAGGAGAGTCCATCGACATATTTGGGATTCCATGGACAAGAAGTCCATACATTTCAGAACTTCGAAGTCCGAAACCCCGAAAGGAGGGAAGTGCCATTTGTGGGGCCAGCTATCAGCATAGCGGAGAATAGATAATCGGGATATCGAAGTCCTCGAGGTCGAGAAAGTTAGGACATTTCAAGTCTCAGAATAGAGAGAGTGGATCTGAGTTGTCTGTTTGTGGAGATGCATGGCGGAGATCGAGCAACCCATCGGTATATCGGCTACCGGGGTTTTGAGTTGACAGAGGATTTTTGTCATCGAGGTATTGAAAACTTCGAAATCGCGAGATCGGATCAAGGTCGTCCATCATTTGGGGACACGTGGCGGAGATCTAGATTATCGGGGAAAGTCCCGATAGAAATTCAAACCGGTGCATCGGAGTTCGGTGTTTCGCGAGTCCTGAGGACAAGACTTCCGGAGCTTCAGAAGTCGCGAAATCATGAGAAGCGATCAGGACCGTCCATCATAGGAGGACGCGTGGTAGCAATCGAAGTGATCGGGAAATTTTCTGAACGGAAAAGTCGTCAATCGGGAAATCGCGAGTCGGGATATCGGGAATCCCGTGGACACGAGGTTTATGCATTTCGACATTGTGATGTCTGAAACCCCGATAAAAGATAAGACTGTGGTCACGGGGATAGTAGTCATATGGGCCAGGAGCTTAGCTAGGAGGGCTAACGCGTAAAGCGCCGTATCGACGAATTGACTCATCGGAGTTCGGGAGTTCGAGAGGATAGGAACTCTTGACATCGGGGATCACGAAACCCCGAAACCTGAAATTGAGTCGGGAATATCACGGTTAGGTGCAGAAGATCGTGTGGGAGAATAGAAGGACTTGTGGATCAAGTTTCCATCAGAGATTCCAAAAGGGAATCAAATGAGCTGCTTCGTCTCACGGAGACAGAAGGAATGATCATGTGGGCGGACGTAGTAGACGTTTGTCATCAGTCCTAGATAGGATAGGTAGGATAGATTAGTTTTTGTTCAATATATAGTCTTCATATACATCTGTGCATTGCATAACCATCCACCATCCACCTTCATCGATGGATCAGACTGCAATTGGTATAACCCAAAACCAATAGTGACAACCGGGCCAAATTCTGGATGGGTCTCCTAAACCAAACGATGAATATTCTAATTGGGACCATGTATCCTAGAGTACCCCTTACTGTTGTCGGGTGAATTTCCCCCTATCAATATCTCTCCAAAGATTCAGTTTAGCATCATCGCAATCAACACATTGAGCTACACATGCACTTCATCAAAAAACTTATTCAATATTGCACTTTTGAAGTGCTCTTTTTTCCTACAAAGGATCAAGTTGTAAACATTTTCACAAAGTCTCTTACAAAAGTGAATTTTTTCGAACTTCAATCTATGTTGAAGGCTTAGAAAGTTGTCATTAAAAAGAGATGAGCTCTAATGCCTCCTTCATTCTCCTATTATGTCACATTTGTAAATTATTCAATCATATGTCAAGTTGTTCTTAAGGGGGATGTTAGGATGTTTAGACACTTAGGAGTTACTTAAAATGAACTTCTAGCTTAATGTGTCTTTATGTAAAGTATGTTTGTTTAGTATGAATTAGCATGGAATTGCAGATGGTCAATATATGTTTTAAACATAAAATGATACTAAAGGTTAAATTATCTCTATTTAAATAGCATAAAGAGTCATGCTAGTGGTGATTGATTGTGAGAAACTCATATATAATTTTTTTTCTTCTGCATTAATATATTTTTTTTGGTTGCAACATTGGTTAAGACAATGAACTATTTCTCTCTTTAAAGATTTCAGTGATATGTTTATGCGACATGTGACTAATTTCTTAAGGTGTTCTCCAAAATACCCTATTTATTAAACRATGTCGTAGGMTAAAGATTCTATGAAATGGATATTTTATCAGGGGATATTTACGCTAGAAATTGTTGGAATCCTAGATTTAAGTGATTATTTCTGTAGAATCCTAGTGCCCTGGGAGYTTTTCAGCATGTTGAATCCATTTCTGCATTCATAAATGAATTTTGAACAACAAAAAATAGTAATTCTTATAAATTTATATAGCGGAATTCCCACTAAAAAAAAACATTTCGTAGAACAGCCAACCAACTCATTAAACAATAACAACAATACTAAATATTCATACTAAATTAAATTAAAATATATATATATATTTGCTCAAGTTTCACTTATTACGCCGCACACCTATTGACAATGGGCAGATTTAATAGAGGTTTAGTGCTTAATAAGTTTTTTATGGATGGGATTAAGACGTGATTAAATATGGCTGGAATATTCTTAGTAGTCACACAAAATAAATGGTTGTGATTTCAATCATTAACTTCCTAGCTATTATAAAGACATCTGTTTATGTGTTTACTTTTTAACATTTACCTAATCATATTTAAAAATTACTTTGATAATTAACTGATTGCCACTTAAGTGATTAATAGAAATTAAAATATTAACACCAGATAAATGAAGCACAACCATTTATTTGTTAATCAACAATAAAATTTAATTTATTATTTTAAGGATTCGTTTCATCTTATCAACCTTTAGACGTTAACCAACAACTATTTAACTGCTATGCTAGTCATTAAAAAAATCGAAAATGGAATAAAATAAAGTAATTTTTTTTTTCTATAATGCAGTCCGTTGAATCTATGGCTCACACGTAGTAGATGTCTGTCATCAAGTGGTATCAGAGCCTGATTCTTGTCTGTATACTTCAGGCAAGGGAGGCATAAGAGGTGAAGAGCACTCTGATACACTATCATCAAGTGGTATTAGAGCTAGAACTCTATTTGTATATTTCAAGTAGAGGGAGAAGTCAAGGGAAGCCGGAGGAGGAAAGCACTCTGATACACACATCAAGTGGTATCAGAGCGGGATTTAACCTGTATATTTCAGGTGAAGGGAGAAGGTAAAGGAAGAAGACAGAGTACTTAAACTCTATAAGGATTTGTTTGCAGGTAGGCAACAATCTCGAAGACAGTCAACAGGACTGTAGGATGAAGCTAGAAACACTCTTGGTGCAGAGCGACAACAACAGGTTTGCTAGGAGAGTAGACAGGGATAGTCACATGGCTACTGAAGGTTGTAGATTTGTTGGAAGAAAGGACCTAGACCTGATAAGAGGTCGAGTGGATGCATGAATGGCCCATGAGGAAGGCAAAAGAAAAATGGTCAGTCAAGGAATTGATGGTCAGAAGGCAGCGCAGGCTGTTAAGAGGGTGGTTGAGGTATGTGGAAAACCTCAATGGACCTGAGGAAATGGTTTAGGTATGCGAACCAGAGACTGGGGACATTCTTGGTGAGGAGAATGAAATGGGATCAGTTGAATATCTCACACACTGCCAAGAGGGCAGAGAAGAAATTCTAGTTTGCCAGATGGGCAATGAGTTGAGATCACTGCGAGATCTCAGATATTGTCATGAGGACAGCCAGGGAATTTCACATTGCCAGCTGGGAAATGATATGAGGTCACTGCGGGATCTCACAGACTGTCAGGAGGGCAGCGAAAGGTTTGCAGTTTTCCAAGTGGACAAGAAAACTGAGATGGAATTAGTTGATTCCATGGATTGCCAGGAGGGCAGCATAGACATCCCATATTGCCAGGTGGGCAGGGATGAGCAAATCAGTTGGAATCAACCAGAAGAGCTGACAGAGAAGGTGAGCTCAGAGATGAGTTTGGATCAGCATGTGAAGCTGACAAAGGAGGATTTGAGAAGCCTTATGATGATTCGGGGAATACATATATTCCTACCACTTTCCCAAGATGAGGCATAAATCCGTGTTGCATGTGCAGCAACAACAGAAGGACAACCAGCTGAGACTGTCAAAGAAGGATTGGAGAAGATATCTGAAGTTGCCCAAGAAGGAAAAGAGAATGAGCGTTTTGAGGAATGGCTCAATGATTTTGGCCAAAGAGCTAAAAAGAAATAATTTGTAACATTGAATCTAGTAGCAAAGGAAGCCAAAGAGCAGGCAGACAGATTTACCACTCCATGGGAGAGGGAGCTAGAGATGCTGGAGGATTGGCTGAACAATCCAGAGCCAGCAAGAGAAATGGCAGAAGTTGAGTTATCAAAGAAGGTGACTGAACAGAAAGTCGGTCAAGAAGAGACTACAGTGTTGAAGTCTGCAGCAGAGTGGCAACTTGAGGCCACAGATGAAGATGAAGAAGGAGGTGTGGGAGATCACAGTGATCTGCCCATGTGCCAAAAACATTTGCAGCTGAGGAGACTGCAACAACAGGGCCAACCATTTGAGAAGCTGGATGCAGTGATCGAGAAGATCAGAAGGATGATGATTCGGTCAATAGAAACTGCTAGCAAGGAAAGCCTGGGCAGAAATGAAGCAGAAACAACAACAACGTAGAAGAAACAACAGCAGCAAGGAAATGGAGCAGATGATCAGCTCCAGAGGATGATTTGGGATCCAGGAGGATTTCAACATCAGAGATGGGAAGCTCATGAGTAGGATCTCATGAATTTTGCAGCTGAGGAGTATGATGCAGGAGCATCTCTCCACGTTAGCTAACCATCCAACCAGTCGTTTCAAGTGCGTGCATTCAAGGCTGAAGAGAGGCGCAACCCTCATCTTCTATTTTGTAATTGAATGTAATTAAATGTCTAGGTTGTTGAGCCATAGAGTCGTGCCTTTGCACAAGTTGTAGATAAGAAGGTCTTTATGTTTTGTAAGGATGAGATCTAGGTCCAGATGTTGGACTAGACATCCCATTCAATGTAATTGAATAGGGTAGGTAGATTGGAGGGAAGATCTCGAAGAGCCTCCTCATGTAAAAGATGAATTGTATCTCTTAGAGTAGTTAGTTGGAGAAAAGAGTTAGTGTGTGATATTCTGTGAGTAGAGAGCATAAGAGAGAAGGAGTCGAGACCTTGTTAAAGGCCGTGCTTAGGAACACCCTTGTAAAGAGGAATTTTTATTAATGTAAACAGAAGTAGTTTTTCCTGCATGTATTTATGTATTATGTGGACGCCTTGGTGTGTTCTAGTTTATGTTGTAGATGTATACTGTAGGTTTTCATTTGCAGGAGTGTGTCTGATTTCAAGTGAAGTTCTTTGAGGCTTCATACCAGGAGGGTGTGAAAGAACGCTGTGGGTTATGATAGTCGTGCACAGAGGTTGCACTTTTGAATTCTGCGGGTTCAGACAAAGACGTGCGGTGACACAAGAACTGAAATCAACAACTCAAGGAAGACCTCAAGGTTGTTGAATACCTTGGAGGCAAGGTTGTGTGTGAGAGACACGGTTTGCACACAGAATCTATGAGGAGTTATGTGAATCTTTGTTAGGTGGGCATTGAGTAGGTGCAAGGAGTGCACAGAGGAAGAACTCTGCTGTGAGTTCAGAGAGAACCATAATCACTGAGGATTCTGAGAGCTCTGCCAAGTGGGCATTGAGCAAATGCATAGGTGCATAGAATAGGACAGAACTATTGAACGTTCTGAGAAAAGATACTCTGCCAGGTGGGCATTGAGACATTGTGCAGAAAGGCACAAAAGAGAAGAGAACTCTTTGAGTTATGTATTATGCAGGAAGAATCCATTGAGGGATCTTCATAGGGTTACTGAACACCCTGTAGACTCAGCAAGAGGTTTCTTGAGTAAAATGACAGCTAGGAGGGCATTACATTCTCCATTTGTGGCAGAAGAAAGAAGGATAAAATCCCTTAGGGGTCTGAGCGTTTGAGAAGCTCAGAAGGGACAACACTGTGTGCATGTGAATACCTTGCAGAGGCACATGATTTGAAGAATCCTTCAAGGATTCGAAAGGAACAATCTCAGGAGGAATAGCGTCGTTGAAGAGCGCAGGCGAGGACTCAGATTGTGGAGCTCGCAGAGGATACATAGCAAAGGTCGAGGCCTTTGAGAACTGGAAATTATTCCAAGTTCCGAAAGAAAGTGCAGAAGCTCAGGAGGGAGAACAGCAGTCGTTGGATCGGCCAAAGAGATTTGTACCATTAGAAGGTTTTCACGTTCAGGAAGGAAGCTTAGGAAAAGCACACAGGAAGAACGGATCTGACAGGAGCTGCAGAAGGTTCACCTTCGTGAACAGGAGGTTGAAAATCCCGATGAGAGGCATGGCCATCGGGATATCGGAGATCTCGTGGACAGGAGATCGGGTAAGTTCACAGTGAAAACCCCGATACAAGCCTGAGTCGTCCATTTATTGGGGGACACGTGGTGAGATCAGGAGATTCCATCGGCATATTGGGGATTCCATGGACAAGAAGTCCATACATTTCAGAACTTCGAAGTCCGAAACCCCAAAAGGAGGGAAGTACCATTTGTGGGGCCAGCTGTCAGCATAGAGGAGAATCAGCAATCGGGATATCGGAGTCCTCGAGGTCGAGAAAGTCGGGACATTTCAAGTCCTTGAATAGCGAGAGTGGATCTGAATCGTCCGTTTGTGGAGATGCATGGCAGAGATCGAGCAACCCATCAGTATATCGTCTACCGGGGTTTTGAGTTGACAGAGGATTTCTGTCATCGAGGTATTGAAAACTCTAAAATCTCGAGATCGGATCAGGGTCGTTCATCAGTTGGGGACACGTGGCGAAGATCCAAATTATCAGGGAAAGTCTCTACAGAAAGTCAAACCGATGCATCGGAGTTCGGTGTTTTGTGAATCCTGAGGACAAGACTTCCTGAGAATCAGAAGTCGCGAAATTGTGAGAAGCGATCAGGACCGTCCATCATAGGAGGACGCGTGGCAGCAATTGAAGCGATCGGGAAATTTCCTGAAAGGAAAAGTCGTCAATCGAGAAATCGTGAGTCGGGATATCGAGAATCCCGTGGACATGAGTTTTATGCATTTCGACATTGTGATGTTCGAAACCTCGATAGAAGATAAGACTGCGGTCATGGGGATAGTGGTCATATGGGCCAGGAGCTTAGCCAGGAGGGATAACGCGTAAAGCGCCGTATCGACAAATTGACTCATCAGAGTTCGGGAGTTCGAGAGGACAGGAACTCTTGACATCGGGGATCATGAAACCCCGAAACCTAAAATTGAGTCGGGAAGATCACAGTTAGGTGCAGAAGATCGTGTGGGAGAATAAAAGGACTTGTGGATCGGGTTTCCATCAGAGATTCCAAAAGGGAATCAAATGCGCCGCTTCGGCTCAGGGAGATAGAATGAACGATCATGTGGGCGGACATAGTAGACATCTGTCATCACTCCTAGCTAGGATAGGTAGGATAGATTAGTTTTTCTTCAATATATAGTCTTCATATACATCTCTGCATTGCATAACCATCCATCGTCCACCTTCATCGATGGATCAGACCACAATCGGTATAACCCAAAACCAACAATGACAACCGGGCCAAATTCTGGATGGGTCTCCTAAACCAAACGATGCATATTCTAATTGGGACCATGTATCCTAGAGTACCCCTTACTGTTGTTG